>VXAD01000128.1:266830-379473 GCA_013399195.1 Dicrurus megarhynchus | reverse complement strand
TCCCGCCTTTTCCTTTCGCCGCCTCCTCTGCTGAGGGGCCGCCCGGGCGCGCGCGCGCTTCTCCCTCCGTCACGCGGCCGGCGCCGCTCGTTTTGGCGCCAGGCGGGAGCGCGCGCGGCCCGGGGCGGGGGTGCGGCGCGCGCGTGCCCCGGCATCGCCTCACGCCTCCCTCGCCTCAAGCCGGCGGCGGCGGCCGCGGCGGCGGTGGTGGTGGCGGCGGCGCTGGTCGGTCGTGCTCTGGAGCTTGTGTCCCGCTCAGCGTGTCCCTCTCCCTCGGCGCAGCTTTGGGAGGGAGTGAGGATGAGGAAGTTTGCCCGGTGTGGGCGTACGCCATGGCTGCCCAAGTCTCAGCAAACCTGCCGAGCCGGGCAGGACCCCGCCTCCCTCAGTGCGGGGCAGATTGGGCCGGGCGCTGTGGTGAAGGGGCGCGTTGAAGCGTTCAGTGGCTAGCGGCGAGGGCGGCTAAAATGTGTGTTTTAATTTAAAAAAAAAATCCGTGCGGAGCGCCGGGGGCGTAGGAAGGACTCTCAATCCGTGTCGGCGCTAGGAAGTGACGGGATGGGGCCGCTGGCTCCGCCTGCCCTCAGGGAAACATTAACTTGGAGTTCTGCTGTCGATTGGGGTAAAACAGGTTAGAGAGTACCTTGCAGAACACAGCCTGCGGCTAGACAGGTGCACACGACAATGCAAATTCCAATTTTTACGGTTGATGCATTTACAAACCGGCCGTTTTCTGGAAATCCTGCAGCAGTTTGTCTGCTTGAAAATGTAAGTTTAAAAAACCTCAACTGTTCTTTGAGGTACTGGAATGACATTTGCTATTCTGTACTTGGCCTGAGCACTCAGCACTGCATTAGTCTTTGCTTTCTTTACTCGGGAGTTCTGCTTTCAAGACTTGTTTGCTGTGGCTCCAGAATACAGAGAAATTAGCATAGGCGTGCTCTTTTTTTTCATCAAAACGATATCTTACAAGACAACCTTTGAATTTTTTGTGGGTTTTTAAAAATATTTTTTTAAGAAATAGACTGGATTTGTTTTGAATTAAGTAAAAAAGTGCCTTGATGTCTTCAAGAATGATTCAGAATAAAGATTCTGAAGGATTAAGCAGGATCCAAATTGAAATCTGAAAAGTAGTGCTATAAAACAGAAGGATTAAACTGTGGGGTTTGGTTTTGGTGTGGGTTTTCTCCCTTTTTTTTTTCTTTCATTTTTCCTCTTTCTCTGGAAAGAAAAAGAGCAGGTATAGACCTCGGTGTGAGTCTTTTACCATTAGTGTGTTGGGTTCAGCTTTGGCCAAGTTTAAACAACCAGTTTTTATTGCTTCAATGTTGCATGGTAGTTTTGGTGCAGTTGACAGTAGTTATCCTCCTCATCAGGGTGTTGTGAACAGTTGATACTAATTGGTTCTGATTTCTACCAAAAACTATTATTAAGATGGATTAGAAATTTATAGGCCTTGTATTGTTTATTTTGTAACTCCTGATAAAAACTGTAAATATGAAAATATATGTAGAGTAGCCAATGGCAAGGGCTTGTAATGACAATATGAATTCTTTCTAGATATTCCTAAATCTGTCTAAATCCCATATAATATTGCCTACTTACTAGGTCAGCTAAAGGTGTGGCTGGGAACATCTCTCTTCAGTGGTATTTTTGGCCCCATAAAATCTAAATACTCTCAAAATGATCTCTGCTTTAAAATTATGAGTTTCCAATTGCATTTTTTATATTAATTTCACTTTATTGCATTAAGATATCTTGAGGCCTACTTACTTGCGTGATGACTTTGGAATGCAGACATTTAAAAGTTTTTTGTACAATTCCTGAAAGTAAAGGCCTTAGTGTCACAGCTAAAGCTGAGATCCTAATTCAGCACTTTATTTTAAGCTTCAAGTAAGTGTGATGCAGCCATGCAAAACAACTGTTCTCTGCTCCCTCCAGAGTCTCAGCAGATGCTTTACAGAAAAAATCGGGAGAAATGCAAGAATGGCAAAACCAGCCCTTTCTGTGTTTCAGAGGTGCCACAGGATGGCAGTGTTTCAATGAAGTTCCATGTTATTAAAAGAAGAGTTATTTTTAATGACATTTTTACTGGTCTTTGTTCTGGTTTAGGACCTTTACAGTAACTGACAGAACTCTTCCTGGGATAAAGGGAATGTAACTGTACTGTAAAATGTTAGAATGTTGTTTAACTAGATAGAATTCAGTCTGCAAGTACAGCTCTAGTGTACTAATCACTTACTGGTTTGTATCTGTAGTATGGGATTATTGACTGAAAAGGATTAGTTATTAAAGGAAGTAATTAAAGTTAAAAGGGAAAATTTTTATCTCTTAGAGGCTGACCCTGACCGGGTCCCTTTAGTACTTGGTTTCGCTTGAGTTTCAGTATTTTAAAGATCAGATTCTCAAACCTGGCCAGTCAGCATAACTGTGGGGAAAGAGCAGTGGAATGTGGGCCAGGGAGAATGTTATACAATCCCTGGCGCTTGGGCATCTTGGGATCAGTGTTCACTGGTTTAAATCACAGGCACTTAGTGAGCTTCAGCAGTTTAAAAAATTTTTTTTCTAGTTTATCTCTTCTCAGCTTCTACGGAGGGAGTATATTGTTCCTGTTTTTAAAGAGTGGTGTCGAGGGCACAGCAGTAAGGGCTGACCAGCCAGCTTGGCCTTTGCCAGCACGACAGACCTCTTGCTGGCAAGGATTTTTCAGAGCTGTAAAAAGAAAGTTGTAGTTCTTTTTAGATTATGTAATAACAACTTCTCTGTGTGACTTTAATAACAACTGAAAGAGATTTGTGATCCTGGAAAGACTGAGTTTAGTTTTTAGGTGATTTTGTTTTCCACATAGTCCAAGAATTTGTAAACTAATAGGACAGATATTAGAAATTGCCATGTACCACAATTATTATCCCATTTTTATGCTTAAAGTTTTTTTTTACTCTCAGAAAGTATTTTGAATTAAAACTGAATCTATATTTTATTGTAATAGAAAATTAAATGACTGCATTTTTTAGCCTGCTTTTGATTGGATTTGTTATTACATCCCTAGGACTTGGATGAAGATTTGCACCAAAAAATTGCAACAGAAATGAACCTTTCAGAAACAGCTTTCATCAGAAAACTGAAACCTGGAGATGACTTTACCAAAAGTTAGTGGTTCTGTTTGCTCTCTAAGATATCTAACAAAGGAATAGGAAGACACTGTGGGTACATTTATAAGGAATGGTGCCCATTTTTAAGACAGCAAAACAAAATCTTGAAGTTGTGATGTATCTTCAGATCATAATAAGACTACTGCATGTGGATTCTTGAAAGTATTTGTCCTCAAATTTGTTTTAGAATATAAACATACTTACTCATAATTCAGACCATTTGTTTTAGTGGCTTTTACTAAATAAGCAAGTTGTATATAGGCAGTCTCCTAAAAATGCTGTGCAGACATCTTTCAATTAATATTTCCCTTATTACTAATAATATCCTGAGATAATTCTGTATACAATCAGAAGAATAGAGATGGAATATGCTCATTCCATATGCACAGGACTGCAAAGTGAGTAGAATCTGGCTTGGCTGTTTAGAGAATCATCACTGGGGTAACTATAATGTTATTTGAGTTTGTCACAAAGTCTCATAAGATGTCTGTGGAACCAGTACTGGAAAATGCAGGTTTCCAACAAAGCTGGGAATTCTGAAGTGGTCCAAATCTAACACATTAGGCTGCTCATTTGATTGGTTTAAATGGAGGGAGTTGACTGGTGTTTGTTGGTAGGGCATGTGGATATGTTGGGAGAGGAACTGGAGAGACAGTGGGCAAGATAGAAAACAGACAAATACAGAATTCGTTCAGACTCACTCTGTGGATTAATTTTCAGCTGAATCAGTTTGCTGAATCTGCTCACTTGGCAGTTGTGTGGTGGCGTGAGTCAAGGGGCTGGGACTCCACTAGTCTGGAATTAGATTGCGGATTAAGGAGTCATGTTTATCATTTTTGTTGTTTGACGGATAGTTCAGGGAGTAGTACAGTCACTGTAATTAAAAATATTAAGGATAGTAGTAACTATAATTGCTTGCTGCTATTGTTAATAAAATGGAATTTGTTTTAGGGTTAGACTAATTGCTTGGAGCAGGAAGTGGTAATACTTTTCATTTTTTGTGTTAGCATATGTTTAGCACACTTATTTTCAAGTCATCCATATCTGACAGCATAGAAAATGCCAGTTTCTTTATCATTAAAGTGGTTTTGATACTAAGGGACTAGTTTGTGGCCTCAGACGCACACAGCTGCCAAAGAGGTGCACTAGTTCTTTCAAAGGAATTTAGTCACTTGGCTACACCTGAGACTGGATGTGTTGAGGGATGGTGGGAGTGAACCAGGAACACCAGAATGCCATTTATCATCTGCTTCTGGAACATTAATTGGTGTAGTGAGGGCTCCTGGACAGAGTGTATGTTTTTGCAGGCATTTGTGATCAGTATGTTTAATTTAATTTTAATTAAAGAAAAAACCAAACCAATCAACTCCGTTATTTTAGGGACACATGAATTTATGAGAGTACTCAATGTCCTCTCAGTCCGAATACACCTGTGTGTCTGAGCATCCAGGCAGGTGTTCTGGGTCACAGAGCTGTCTGTCTCCACTCAGGCATGGGCATGGATCCTTCATGTCCTCCTGCTCCCAGCTGCAGCTTCCGCTTGGAGCAGTGCATTAACAGCACGGAGCAGGCTCGCAGCTGGGGGCTGGGCCCACCCTCACTCACAGCACTTCACTGCTGTGGCCATTAGTTTCCACCACAAGGTTTTATTGGGTTCCTATTTGTTTTCATTAGAGGGGACTGACTTTAATGCATTAATTTTCTGCAGTGGCAATGACAAGACTTGTTTGGATTAAAAAAACAAAGGTACAAGTTGTTTCTTTTCCACTTTTAGTTGCGTTTGTATGGTAATTATTCACTTGAAATGCATGTGCAAAAGTTACAGGAAACCAAGTATTGTTCACGTGTGTTCCAAATATTTTAAACAACAAATAGAAATATGATTTTTATTGAAATGAAGGGTTAGTAGACATTAGAGACTTTTATCAGACTTGACTGGTGGTTTAAGCGAAATAATTCATAACTGAGCTAGCACCAATACAGGTTCCATTATACCAACAAAAGCATCTATAACCTCTAAATGGTAACCCGGCCTGCGGGTGTATAGAGATCATGACTATGCCTTTTCAGGATTTCATAATACACAAGGGCATAGAGGCTTTATCTTCTAAATAAGACCTATTTAGGAAAAAGAAAAATCTCTGCAGCATGCAAAGGTTGTTGACCTGATTCAAAAGGGATAGCTATTCTGAAAAATCAGTGCAAAATGGGTACCTAAAATTGTGTTTAGGACTAAAACTGATTGTAACATGCATTTTGATTCACTGAAACATCATCACTCTATGTATGTTGAGATAAAATGAAGAAATATACTTCTTCCACTTCGTAGCACTAAATAAACTTTATTTTTTCAAGGTTCCTGCTTTGGGCTCAGATGGTTCACCCCAGCCAATGAAGTTCCTCTCTGTGGTCATGCTACTCTTGCATCAGCTGCTGTGTTATTTCACGTACAAAGTATGTTTACAGACTATACATTACTATAACTTTTTAGAACATTTACTTCTAATTAACATCTCTGTTTTCTACAGCAAAGGCAATTAAACATTCAGAACATTTATGGAACACAAATGGAGATACCCTGGGTATTGCCTTTTACAACTGCTCTGTCGTTACAAGGCTGTAGTCTGATGCCTACCTTCTGATTCCAATGCTCTGTTATTACTCTTGTTTAAGAAAAGTGCCAAATATGGATGTGTCATCTGGGACAGGTACAGTAGGATTTGGTGAATAGGGAATATTGCTCTTTCTGTTAAAAGGACATTCCCATTCATTCTAGGCATGTGCAGGAAAGATTCTGTGACCATTGCTGTGTTTATTAGCCTCAGCAGATTTATTGAGTTAGTTGGGAATTTTGCCCAGAGTACAAGACTTACTCTAGATATATTTGAGCTGCATAACTAACTTTTTCTGAATATACTGAGCTATTCCTAGGGCTATAATAATTTAGATTAAAATTTTTATGTTTGATAATGTTGCAATGTTCTCTCTTCAGAAAATACAAATTCAGTTCTCACATTTGTGACACTGAGTGGGGAATTGAAGGCCAGACAAGTGAAAGATCATATTGTCCTGGACTTGCCACTTTACACAGCCTACCCCCAGGTCAGTCAAAATTTTATTCATGATAGGTTTTCAAGGAAAGTATGTGTTTGTATGTGTATGTAAGTATATGTGTCTGTCTATAGTTGCATCGATACATACATATATATTCCATTTTTTACAATGTGTTTTTTTTCTTTTCTTCAGGAACTTAAGGAAGTAGAAGAATTAATAAAGGTAAAAAAAGAATCTATCTGTTGTCTTAGAAAAACATTCATAATAGCTTTGCTTATTTTCATATATTAAAGTGGCTAAAAAATGGTGACAAGGCACTGCCTGATGTACTCCTGAATTTGAAACACCAAACTTCAAAGCTCTGAGTAATGACTCAGTAGGTCAGGGAATGTAATTCTCCAAAATGCTGCGGCTGAACCTGTGTCTCCCATTACCATTGACCGAAGTGTCAATATTTATTTCAATGGCATTTTCAGCCTTTTGTGTGCATTAGGGGGCAGTCTGTGTCCTTGCACTCCTCTAGATCCTGGATTTTTTTCCAAGTAGACAAATATGGAGCTTGTAACTCACCCGTATCCATTAATGCACTTGGTGCATTTGCTTGTCTTGCTTGCAGGTACTTGAGGGTTGTATGGAAGACCTTGCATAAGCCCTCTTCTAGCAGGGAATGTGCTCCACAGAAATGCTAAGGAAATAATATTTTATATTCAAGTGATGATGGTTTTTTTTCTCTGTCTCCTTTACATTTTCCACCAGGCAGCCGTTGGTGACATGATTGTTCAAGATCTCCGTTATTCTCCTGACACAAAGAAACTCTTAGTCCGCCTCAGTGATACTTATGAAAGGTGTCTTATGCTTTTTCAGTTTTTTTTAATCAAGAGTGCAGAAATTGAGTTGGCTTGTTTAATCTCTATTCCTTACATACTAGGCTCTTTTATCTAGTTTTAAATCAGGTGGAGATAAAAAACCTCTGATTTAAATTTCTGTGTAAAGTGGTTATTTTATTTTTTAATATGAGCTTATTGAAGCTGCAAGCTGAATAAGATCATTCTGAAATCTGTCTTCAGGAGAAGGAGATGTAGGAAACATTTTAAACGATGGTGTATTTTTCCCATCCATCTGAGTCTAAAAATGATGCAGTAACCTCGCAGGAAGTTAGGAGTCCTGCTTCAGTTCAGGGCACATTGACAGAATGCCAGGGATTCTTACTTCCATTGGACTGTAATCTGCTTACACATGCTTAACAGCCCCATAAGTAGCTTTAGAGAGGAAATTCCAATTCAAATTATTCCAAAGCATTTGTTAATCTCAGCTGAATTTCATTGTTAATTCAAGTATGATTTAGGCATTTACTGCTGAAGCACAACTTCTTTAATCAAGCTGAATTACTATAATTATGAACTTGAAGTTTGGCCTAATTAATGGTTAAAGTCTGGAGTAATGGGGAGATAGAAATATTCTCAGCTGAGTACTTACTGTTTTCACTTTCGGACTATTCTGTAGGGAGGTATCAGACAGTTGCAGACTGCTTTAGAATGCCACGAAGACCTGAATGATATTAGTTACTTGCCTGCTCTGAAAGGAGGTGGAGCACTTGGTACTTTCTGTAGTGAGGCAATAATTCTTTCAATGATTAAAATGTTGAAACAAAGTGTGATTTTTTTTTTTTTTTTTTTGGTGGCTAATATTTCAGGGTGCTCTGTTTCAGAAATAAATAGGAAATGCATGGCTTGAGCATTTCTCCAGAGTTCACTCAGAATGTATTAGATTCAGGGTAATTTTCTGTCAGATACCATTGGGAGGACAATGCTAGGAATCTTGTCTCCCCTAATATTTTAGGGCTGATTTTGAATTATAGAGAAGATGATTCTATAGCTTTATTTTTCCTTTCAGTACTTACATTCATGTAAAATGAAGAATACAGGCTGTTAAAATTTAATAATTATATTCAAGGTCTGTGTTGGAAGAATTGAAAGTGAGTGCACAACGCTTTTTGTCAGCTGAAAAGACAGGAAAAGTCAAAGGACTCATACTCACTGTTAAAGGAAGTTCCAGTGGAAAAGGCCATGATTTTTACTCCAGATATTTTGCACCTTGGTATGGAGTTCTGGAAGATCCTGTTACAGGTATGTGTTTGTATGATAAGCAAGTCATATTTTTGTTTCAGTTCAATTAAAAGGTTCTTTCTAAAATTCATTAATCTGTTTTTGTACTTCGGCGTCTCTTATAAATTACTGGTTTATATAGTTAGATATAGTGCTCATTAAAATCTTTCATGACTGAGGCCAACTCATTCAGAAAAAATCAAATCAGCTTCTTGCTGTCATTAGGCCAGATATTCTTGTGTCTTTTTCAGATCTTTTTCCCTCAAGTATTCCAATTAGAGAAAAGTGAGAGACTAGCTCAGTATTTGATGAGTATTGCAGTGGAAATTTATATCCACTTCTGTTGGCATTCTTTTTTTTCTTTTTTTTTTGTGGTGCTGGTTTGGATTTTTGTTTGTTTGGGGTTTTTTCCTACATATTTCAGCTGAGATCTTCTCTAGTTTCATGACACTTACTGTTGCTATTCTCAGGCCTTTGAGAACTCAGCTAGCTGTACACTTAGAGCAGCAAGACGTGTTACTGTCTGTTCTTTTGATGTTCAACTCAGTCAGTGTAATGATGATTGCCTAAGGATGGTGTTCTTTGCTTAGGTACCATTTCATCACAATTATTAGTCAGCTGAGAGTTGTGGCTAATGATGATGCCCTCATCTGAGAAGATTTCCATTGAAGCTAGAGGATGTGGAAGTAATACTGCTTTGCCATAAATAATTGAAATTATAAAGCCTTAAGATCTGTCTGCTGTGCAAACTCTTAGTTTTTTTTACCCTAAACACACGTGGCACTTGATTGATGATATTTACATTTTGACTATGCTTACTCTGTAAGGTAGTGATTATAATTGATTTCTGTACTTTGTTTTCCAATTTCTTTTAAGGATCTGCCCATGCTGTTTTAAGCAGCTACTGGTCAGAGCAGCTGGGGAAGAAGGAAATGCTTGGTAAGATAAACTGTTTTATTGCAAAACTGTCAATTTATGTAAATCTACTCACTAGTAAAGGAAAGGTTGTATTACTACTGCAATCTAAACTGTAGCAATAACTCCCTATCCATTTCCTCAAGATGAATAGAATATTATGTAATATTTTGTGTGTGAGGTAATCTTTGAGAAATTGCTTTCTTTCCCCTCCATCACCATGACACATCATGCCCCGGGGTGTTTGAAGCGTTGGTTTCTGGATCATAACTCTCTGCAGTTAGTTTTTGATCTTGGCTTTTGGATTTTAGTTCTCATGACCTTTCATCATAACTGAAGCTTGGTGAACCTCAGTTGATGTCGTTTATGTGTTTTGATTCAATCAATGAGATATGCTTGTTAGATCACATCTTTGTTATTAAGGAAGAAACTTAAGAACCTGGTGGAAAAAAATCAAGAGAAACTGTTTAAATATGACAATGCTAGATGAAGAGGTATTGGATGACTCCTGGCTTCTCATGTTTCTAGTGCTTTGCCAGAGAACAGAAGAACAAAAGAAGCAATACAAAATACCCTTGTCCCCTACCTGGTTCCCCCAAGAGCGGACAGGGGACAATTCTGCACACAAGCTTTTGGTCACATTTAGTTTAGAACAGAGGTTGAATACTTGATCTAAAATAAGGTTCTTTGTCCATAAAAGTAAACACTTTTCCAAACAAACAGCTACCCTGAATATAAGCCTTCCTACATTTGGTCAAATGAATCTCAGAATGGATTTTCTTGAGGATGGTAAGTCTGTAAAGGATCCACCATGAACAAGACCTTTTCCATCATGGACTGAAGGAAAGGTTTAACATTCTGTCCCAAAGATCTTGCATTTGCATTTACACCACACAATATCTGTGATAGCTTAATTAATGTTGGGGGGCAGAGAGAGGAAATCTCAACGTATTTTCTGAAGATGAAAAGTGCCTTTGGTTATGGGTCCTTATGGACTGGCTGTTTCTCAGAAGATTTTGACATTTTGGATGTCAATGTGGAATTTGAACTCTCCATGCAATCTATAGACACTACTTCTTTAAGTGCTCAAATAGACTGGAGTTCTGTCTGCACTTACAATTGACACCTTCTACCTGTTTCACATTTTCATGTATTTTGTGTGTACTGTCCTGTTTCCCCTTTAGAGAAACTAGCTCAAGCAGCCAAGGCAATTGATGCTGTAATCAGTTTCTCTAATGTGTTTAGCACAAAAAAAAGTCCTATCTGTCCACAAGATAGCTTTGTGTTGTATTTTTTTTTATTTATATTGCATGTATATATGTCCTCAAACTTCTTCTGTGGTGGAAATCATACAAAACTGTTTTAAATAGGACAAGTTAATTTAATGTATGTTTATTAGAAATAACTTTTCCTTGCATGTGTCTATTTGAGGGGTATCAGGTAGTACTGGGCAAATTCTGTTACTAATGAGATTATTTGGAAGAGATAGCTGGCATTCAAGGACATTCCATATCACCATATATTGATAAATAAGAGCATCTTTGGACTTCTTAGAAACCTCTGTGGTAGCTTGTGTAATATCCGATACTTTTTATTGCAAGAATAAAGGAAGAATTTCTTCTGTAAAATGAAGGATCTGTTAGTTCCCAAATAGATTACATATAAAATAATATAAAAATGAGGAGCATTAAATCTATTGTCAGATCTCTCTGGCTATTGAGGCCTTTAGGAAGAGGTCAGCTGCAGCTCTGCTGAAGCATCAGACTTAATTTCCTGTGTTTGGGTTCTCTTCCTACTTTTTTTTAGGCTGAATTGTCAAAAAACAACCACCCCCACTAACTACAAAGAGAATTTTCCAGTACTTTTACAAGGTGAAATACTTTATGATCTTTCTTGAAGCTGGATACATGTCCTTGAGTTTAAGCTGCTGGTTAAATCAGGGCTTCGTATCAGTCCTTGCCTTTCTTTCATTTGAGGAGTCTCTGCAATGTATGAAAATTATAATCTCTCATATGAGATGTAGAGACCTTCACAGTTGCTAATGGATGCAGGGTATAACAACTGTGTATCCAGCCCTTCACATTGTTTTCATATTTCTAAGGTAACATTTATAAACATGCATAAGGAATTGCATGTAACCAAACAAATTAGGGAGGACTTATCAAATTATTGTGATGAGAAAGGGTTTGTCGAGGACAGTTTTTAATCTCAGGTTAAGCTAGGGGAATCTTTCTATACCTGTTTACTTCACGCAAGTGTATTAATTTGTGGGGAAATTTTTTCTTGTTGCTGCTTTTAACTTCTCTGATTCCTTCCAGTATAGAACAGGTTTAAAGCATTTAAGGATTATTTTTTGGAGGACAGAAACTAAACAAAAATTACCACCACCATTACCAACAACAAAACACATAAAAAGACAGAAGTTGTTGCTTTGTTAAGGTACAGTAAATCTACCTGTATTTAAGTTTTTGCTAATTTGAATTCTTATGACGTCAAGAGTTTTAATTGCAGCTTTCATCTTTTCCAAGTAATATCAACATATAGATTGACAACATCAGATTTATGCATAAGTGTAATATTTCTTCAAAGGAGAGGTGTTTCCCTCTATCAATCACCAGATTTATCCACCTTCTTTCTTAGAATAAAAGTCTTGGAGATCTTAACTTACCTATGTTAAGGAACAAGTGCTTCTTTCAGCATTCCTCTATAGGGGAAAATTTAGAAATTCAAACAAAATACTAGTTATTTTTTAAAATAAATATTATTACAAGAGTGTCACTTCTTCCTGAGTTGATGTCATTGATGACATTATGAAGAAATTCCATTAGTCCTTAAATTCTGTAAGCAATGGTCGTTGAGCTACATCTAGGCTGGTAAGGAGCTCCGAAACAACAGCATGTTGTTAGTGCACAGCCACCAGCTGATGTGTGAATGAATGCAGGGGTGCGTGATACTGTGATATCAGCATAGTCAATCTCACAGGCCTTGTGGCTGCTCCTAAACTTCCCTCTGTGTCAGGTTAATCACAGAGGAGTCCAGGGCACTGAGTTCAGCTGTTAGATGTTGTTTCTACAGTTGTACATATTTGTTTTCATAGAAAATATGTATAAAATCTGCATATAGGATGAGGTATTCCTAGCAAATACAGACAGGGAATAGGCTTGCAACAACTTTGTGATCTGTGCACATCAGAGATGCCTGAATGCCTCCAGAGGCATTGCTGTTAAATGAAATCCTCTAGTTATTGAAATGTTCCATGCAGGCCTGTTTATGCTTAGACATAGCATGAAATACCAGTGCTTTTGTGTGAGACAAGGAATAGATCAAGTATTATTTTCATATAAGCTTGGCTAAAAATTTATTTTGTGGGTTATTTTTTGTTTTTCTTCTACTTTGGAAGTTTCTTTAAAAATGGGATAAAATGGACTGACATCAAAACAATCTCAGTAATCCTGACATGAAAGAGGAAGTACTGTTTGAACATTTAAAGAAGAAAAAACCAAACCAAACCAACATTTGAAGAGCTGAAATAATTAATCTCTTTTATTTAAATCTGCTGTCAGGTGGGTGTAGAAGAGCTTGGGTGTGTCTCCACGCCTGGCAATAATAATTGATCAATTTTAGCAGGCCTGGATCTTTAAGAGTCTAAAATACTCACTTTAAGCATTACTCCATTCATAGATGGTGTTCTGACAAGTTAAAAACAACGCATGGTTCTATAAATGGAAGAGAACAGAAACTATCAATCTCTAAATAGCTCCTGTTTCCACTCTTTTAGAGTGCTTGCTTTATCTGAGAATCTAATCTCCTGATCAAAGAATTTTCTTAGCAGCAGTGGCTGAGAAATAGTTTTAAAGTATACAGCATATATGCCATCAGAGAGCCTGTGCTCTCTTGGAATCTGAATACAATCTCTACCCAGTTTATAAATTGTGAGTTTGAGAGGAAAAATGTGCTCTTTAGCTTTCGACAACTGGAGCAGTTGGAAGTTCATTGAGTAAGGAGAGTGAACATTAATGCCTCTTCATCCATTTAGAGCTTTTCACAAAAGCAACACTGCTTGAAACTCAAACCTTTTCTAAATGCCATCTGAACCAGACCATTTTCTGGTCAAGCCGTGCAACTAAGATGAGACTGCTGAAACAAGTTACAGACTCCACATGCTAAGTGAATATTATCATCCCACCTGTGTAGGACTCAACAGTTTAGGCGAAAGCTTAGTTCTCTAATTAATTACAAGCAGAAGGCTGTTTCTACTTCAAGTTTATCCAGTTGTATTAAATTATATCTTCAGGATTCTATAAATCAATGTCTGCTGCTGCCTCTGTAAGAATTTGGTGTCGGTTTGTGACAGCTGAAGCAGCATCTATGTTTCTTTGTAGACTTTTCCCACTGCCCTTGTGAGCTTATTCACCCTTTAGCCAGGCATGTTCTTTGAGTGTAGTTTCAACTTTGGGTGTTCGGTGCCAGTAAAATGGTATTCATTCTCATGCAGATAATGCTTGGTGTTCTTCCTTCTTCCCTCCACAAACTGTATCCAGTGAAGGGAGAATTTAAGACTTCTTAGATACACAGAAGAAACTTAATTTGCTACAACAAAGCAAACTACACTTCACTGCTTGTATTAAGTAGCAGTTTTGTCAGACTCAATAGGCAAGTTCTAGTTGGAAATACACCCTCAGCTGACCTTCATCCATAAAGGCAATTTATCCAGGGTGTCCCTGGTGCTGTTTGCTTTCTGGAGCCAGAAGCCTTCTTTCCCTGAGTTTTCGTGGGTTTTTAAATAATTTGTGATGCACTCTAGTTTTTTAACTTTGGGTTCTTGTTTCTGTTTAGCTTTTCAATGTTCCCGCCGTGGAGGAGAGTTGAAGATTTCCGTGCGCAATGACGGAAGAGTTGACATTGCGGGGCAAACTTCTGTCGTATTAAAAGGAAACCTGACTTTCTGAGGGAACAGACACCAATCTCCCTCTCCTCTCACTAATCACTAATCTTCATGATACTCTGATTATGCTGCTTTTATCTCAGCTCTAGGCAGTGAATCACTACTGTTCTCTAAAGTCTTTGATTACTCATTGTTCATTAAAAAAAATCATGTGAAAGTACTCACTTCTGATCTTCAAGATCCTTGGTATTCTTCACTTCCATCTTGTCACTTCCTATGTGCCCTGACCCATGAAAATGTTCGAGTACAGCTGTCTTGTTTTTCTGCTTTTAAATGATTCTTCTCTTGATTTCCAAATTCCATGTTAAAAGCCCTTACTGCTTCCTGGATTAAACTGTAAACACCTGTTTGATAAAATAATCAAACGTTTCCCATATTGATAATTTTTCATGAAATATGAATTAATTTTTTTAAAAAAAATATTTTCTCTGCTATATATTGAAATGTTCATCAACTTATTTGAATTAAAATATGAAAAAATATAAATGGTTTAGAAATGTACCTTGTGGTTCTCTTTTATGAACAGTGTTTTTCAAAGTCGAATGGTATTGCCTTTGATCATAGCACTGCTGCTTAGTCAATACTTTTAATTAAAGGTTTAGAAGAAAGATTTAACGGATTGACATTGTGATGCACATAAAGCTGATTAAGATCTGAAAGGAAACTTTATTGGTTACAGCAATGTCAATTACTTTTCAAAACCTGAAGATTTTCTCCTAAACTAAAAGTTTCTTGTATAATCTTCATGAAGTGTGCTGCTTTAGATTTCATCACCATGATGTGGTCTCACTGGATTTATTAGCAATATGGAACTTCCAGTTACTCTAGCTAAAACTGTTTTCACTTTCAAGTCACCTGTGTCCTAAGCTTTGCTTTAGTTCATTGCAGCATTTCAGGGTGAAGTGTTTTGAATTCAAAAGACAGTCTCATACTATGGGAACAGTTGGATGTCATCCCTTTATAAATCATGAGGAACTTAGTTGTGCCAAGTTCCCTTTTTTCCATTTACTTCGAATTTTATCAGAACTTGTTACTTACATCTTACTTAAGTCCAAAGTAGTTGGACCAAGTAAGAGTGTGAGAATCTTAGAGCTAATTTAAATAGAAAGTTCTTATCTCCTGCAGCTACAAAGAACATACCAAAAATGTGATTTAAATGCACTACTCAGCTCAGGGGCTAGGTGGCAAGCAAAAGGAGTCTCCAGATGGAAATGCACATTCTTCTCCTGTATTCAGTCTTGGTGAAGTTCGTGGAGCTGGAATATGATTTATAGATGTGGACTCGTGATCAGGTGCAGATCACAGCTGTGGAGGCAGCTCAGCAGCCCGGCTGCTGTGGCAGCTTTAGCCTTGGCCTCCTCTCACCACAGCTTGGATTGTTCCTTTTCTGGCAGGGGACCTGGATTTTCTGGAGCAGCAGTGCTGCAGCCTTGTGGTGCTGCATTTAATTCTTCTTGCTGCCTTAGGCAAAGACTGAATCTGGCCCGTAATTGGAGATACTTGTGGAAAAAAAGCCTTGCTTAGGAATATAAATGAACTAAAGAACCAGTTATTGTTCACCCATCCACATTTAACAAATAAACAGTACAATTATTTCTTTTACTCAAGAGGACTAATAATGAACAAGGCCCATACATTTTAAAGAGACCTGTTATCTAAATTTCCTGACTAAACTAATATCTTTGCTGCTTAAAGCTTTTTTTTTTTTTTTTTTTTTAATAGTTTACTACTACTTTGTCTCTATTTCTTTTCAAGATAGAAAAATCACCAGAGCTCAGGTGGGAGGCTATGCAGTAATGTGTTTGTAATCAACATATTAGTTAATCAGCCATGATTTATTAGTGATGAATTAATTATACCTGATTGTGCAGTTCTGCTGCCTAAATGGAGGTTTAAAGGAGTTATTTTATTAATCATCATTGTCTAATTGCAGACACTTACAGAAAGATTGCTAATTAAACATGCAGCCGTATGCAAAACAAGTAAGGCTGCTGAGAGTGGCAAGAAAAAGAGCACTTATTTTCTGAGGAACAACTTTATTCTCATGAAGTATCGTGTAGCTGACCTGGTGATCCTGTTTATTCGCTAAGATTTATTTTAATATTTATTTAATATTTATTTTCAGTTAACAATAAAGGAAATTAGTTGTTGTGACAAATTCTGTCTTTCCCAGTACAAAAACTAGGTTGTGCAAACTTAAAGACTATTTAGAATTTGTGTGGCCTTGTTTCACATCTTTTGCAAAGGATTTGTTAAGTGTTTCTTAAGTGCAGAGGATTTGCAGAACTGTTTTGTGCTGCTCTCTTAATTAAGACTGGTGGCATAGAGATGTGTTGAACCAAGAGCAAATTACACGAAGGGAAATACAATTCCAAAAATTCCTGTGCACTTGAGTGTTATTTATTGTGAGAGTGTCCAACAGAAGTTTCAGGCCACTCTAAGGTTGGAGAGTAAATCACGGCTGCATCCAACAGCCCAGACATGAACATTTAAATGCACATTTGCTTATTTTGCTTCTTTGGCGTGTGCCTCTGCAGAGGCACTGCTCATGTAGGGGCCAGGAGGAAAGCACATAGCCATGAGGAAGGAGGCAAAACAAGAAACATTAGTGAGCAACAGAAAACATACAAGTTTATTGCTATGGAAATGATTGTCGAGCTAAAAGGGGATGTAAAGAAAATGGGAAGCCATTCAATAAGCCATTTAACAGATTTGCTTAAAGGATTCATGAAAATGCTTTGCATTTCTTTTGTGTTATTTAGATGAGAATAGACAGAAAATGTACATTAAAAGTTGTTAATAAATTTGGAAAATTTTGCAGGAGGAAATTAAAGACTTCATGAATGTGCACACAGCAAGAGGTCATAGAAAGGAGCCATGTGTTCCATAAGGGATGGGATGGGAAATTAGCAACAGATGAGGCAGTTATTTGTGGGAAAGGGAAGATTTCTTTGTCTCAGTATTCATCAGAGTGACAGGGAAACACACCGGGAACAGAGGGAACCTTCCCAGAAGTAAAAAAAATCACCTAAATTAAAATAAAGGGCGATGCTTGGTCAGGTAAAAATTAAATTAGTTCAATTAAAAACTGAAAAAATCTGCCAATTAAGCACATTTGATTCTCACATCTATTTTTTTCTGCCAGAGGAGTAAATCTGTCTTGAAATTAATTAAGAGACTTAAACAAAAACACAGAAGAAGGGATTTTTATCAATTGCTGAGTGACTGTCCTTATATTTCCTGACATTTACTGTAAACCATAAATAAAAATTTCCAAAGAATAGGAAAGTGAAAGAACAAAATCTGGTTTATGACCAGATAGTCAATAGGGTGTATGGTTTTTTTTTACCAGGAAGTCGGTTTTAGACTAAGACATTTAATGTCTAAAACAGAATATTAAAAAATGAACATTTCTAACTCTATTGGTTTCTTCAGTGAGAGGTGCACTACGACTTGGGTTTTGCCTCACTGATTGGCAAAGAAGGATGTTCCTTTTTAATGCTGCGATTCATATAAACCCAAGTTTTATTCACTTTGCAGTGTTCTGTGACTTTTTTTGGTGATACACCCAAACCAAGAAACTACTCTCCTGTATGGCATTTTTGTCCTGTGAAGAGTTACAGAGTAGGTAAAATACACCAGGCAAACCCAAGGAAAATTCTCCAGAACATTTCTAGAATTGTGAAGAGGCAGAAGTTTTAAGGAAGTGAGGGAAGTTTGTGCAGACCAGGAGGTGTAATGCCTGTGTAGAGACTGTAGAATGTGAGCACTGTTCAAGCCCTTAAGGGCACACTGTCCCTGATTGCCACCAGTTGGCGTCGATGGTGCAATGACAGTTTGGGTGATGTGGGAGTCAGGTTGAGAGATCTTAGGCCAGAGAAGAGATAATGTAGATCATAGTGGAGCTGGAGCAGGATGTGAGGTGCAACAAAGCCAGGAACCTGAGTTTGAATTCAAATATATTCTCTACTGACCTTTTGCTGTGCTTTGGATCCAAACCAAAGGGGACTGACCAGAGTGCCCATCCTACCAAGCTCAACTCAGGTGGGAAATTCCAGCTGGAAGTCTTGAAATTTTCTTTCTGTTTCAGAAAGCTTCCTTTCTCCATAATTATTTATGGCTGTAAGCAGAAAGAAATTGTAATCTTAACAACTATGATAATTTCAGTCACCCATATTCGGGAAGAAATGGCTCATTTCTGAGCCATATAATTCTGTTTTAAAAACAGACTTTTGGGCTTTATTATGTTTATGTGTAGTGGCTCTCTGAAGATGTCTGATTGACTTCCATATTTAACATCACAGCCTCTTAACTGTATTTTTAAGGATTATGGGCATTAAAACTTTTGGAAACCTTTCAGTAGTTAGCTAATAGCAAAAATGAACAAAGTATCCTCTTAATAACAAACTGCAGGCGCTTTTTCAATAAAGTTACAATTTCAGCAGAAAAAAAATGTAGATTAAAAGGGAACACCTGCTCCTGTAAATTACTGTGCTGCAGGTACCAACCCAGGAGACTCTGCAGATGGTTCTGTATTTGCAAACCTGACCTCACCACCCCTTCATCAATCTCTCACTGATTGATTCTCTCCAAAGCAGAACACACCATATCCCAAGGTACTAGAAGACACCTTTGAATTAAATTAGTTCCAGACAGAATACCAGTTAATTGGTATTTCTGTTTCATTTTGGAACTTCTTAACACAAAGGATTTGATTGTCTTATCAAGCACTAGCACTGACTGAAGAATAATACAGTCAGTTCCAGGAAGAGCTCCAAAGGGAATTATACTTTAGGAGGTGTAATCTTTGCTACATTTCCTGCTGATTGGGAGTGTGGATTAAGTTGTGCTGTGCCCTTGTATTTTGAGATGGACAAAAGGAAAGTGGGATCTTAATCCTTGGGACAGTACAATATGAATTCATCTCTTCTGTTAGCCTTTCCTGCCAGCCAAGGAAAAGTAGGAGATATTATAAATTCTGTGTGTTTGTTTCCCCTCCTCCATTGTTTTCGGGCATTTTATTCTTTTAGTGAAACCTGAGACTGATTATGCCAGTCTTTTCTTAACTAGGAGAAATTTTCTTACATGCTTCTTCCAGATGGACCTATGCAAAGGCCTTGTGCAATGTATTGAGACCTTTTTGCTTTGGGGGAGAAAACATTAACACCCTTTCTGGAAAACAGCTTTGCTGAAAAAAGTGGAGACAAGCTCGCGTTCCCTGTCCAGTCATACGTGTTCCTGTTTTGTCACCCATATTCCTCAAAAGTTTTCCTAGTGTTTCACTTTAAAAGCATCCCTAATTCTTCAAACTGATAGCAGCTTTATTTGAGACACATTTTTCAGCGAGTCTGAATTGCACAAATATAGTTACTACTGTGCTCAGACATTTTTTATAAATTATAAGGGAAAAAAAGTAATATGTATCTTCTTGCTTCTCAATTATATGTGGATAAGGCCAGCTGCAACAGAAATAGAGCTGCATTTTTTGCAGGAGTTGAAGTCCATGGGTAGTTGATGACATAAACCATGATGGTATGCAATTAAATAAGGACGATTGTGTAATTTATTTTGTATGGAAACGAGGAAACTTATATAAAAGAAGTGGCTGAAAATACATCTGTAAAAAATTATTAAAACTCCTAATTTAAAATTTCCACTGTGATAATAAATAAGTCTGAGAAAACTTTCCCATCCTTGAGTTTGTATAATTCAAAAGAAAACTCCAGTGAAATCCTATAGAATGGTGACATTCAAGACTCTTGAAATCCTGATATAATTAGGAATTAAAAGAAACAATTAGCTTCATGGGAGACGAAACCAAACAGCAAGCTTTTTGATATCAAATGTTCGGTCAAATCAAATGTTGCTATATACATGGGGTGAAGGGAGATTTTTGCTCTTCTAGCCATGGCTTATCACTTTGTTCTGTTGTACCTGATGGGAAACATTGTCCTTTGTGCATTCTAAGCCCAGCACTATCTATTAGCAGGCATGACATTAAGTGTTTCTTTATTCACAACTGCCTTTCCTGGTGGCTTTTAGAATACACCCATCACATCCAATTTGTGAGAGCTCGCAAATGTGACACTTGGGAGAGCTGAAAATCCGAAACATCAAATGTTACCATGTGCCTAACTAGAACATCTTAATCTTTTAGAATTGCCTTTCTTTTGCTGGGGAAACCTCTGTGGCGTCCTGCTGTCCATCCAGACAAAAGAGCAGATGTGGAATATGAGTGTTTGTGTGGGTGCTCAGCTGTCTGGGCAGGGTGCAGACCAAGAGAGCTACAAGAGTTCCTCCCTAATTTGGAAAGCAGTAATTGCAACATCAGCCCTTAGTATAAACTTTTACTTAACCTGACTGAGGATTACTTAATTTGCATAACAGATAAAGTATAAAGTAAAAAGTAAAAATCTAATGCTAAAGTACAATAAAAATGAAGTGAGATCTATATATATATATTTTGTATATTTATATATGTATATATGTAAATATATCTACCAATTGGTTTTAAGGTTTCCTTTTCTTTTACTCATATACTTGATCCTTGCCATTTTTCAGTAAGTTTCAAATTTCAGCAAATAAAGATAACCTTACTGTAAAGGTTTTTTTTTTAAAAAGCAAGTAAAATTTGGCTTATGGAAAATAGAGAGATTGAACACACACTCTCCCAGATGAGGTGAATGCTCTGCTTTTACTAACAAGTCACTTTCTAGTTCACAGCATTATGTACTGGGGTCCTGGACAACCAAACCTTACAGCTATTTTTACCTTTGGATACTGGATTAGTCCCATTAGCTGTGGTAGGATTACAGAAACACATGAAGTTAAGCATGTATGGGAAATTAGTATACAGAACCTCAAATCAGAATTGGCATTTTCTTTCATAATGGGATTTTTGTAAGACTTTTCTTCACTTAACCTTCTAAAACATTGGCATGGAATATTTATGTGATAATTCTTGCATATTTCTAAAAGAAAAGAAACTGAGTCTGCAGTAGTGTATTTTAAAACATAGTATACCCTTATGGACATACAATATTTAAAATGCCATGAGAGTGGAATTTTGATTTACACAACTGAATACATTAAATCTGAATGGATCAACAGCATTTGATCCATTATTTAAATAATTTAGGTGATTAAATATATATTATTCTGCATTTAAATAATTTAACTGATTATATATATTCTATATGTGTTTTATATATACATATATTTAAATAAAAGTGCCTAGAAGAAGGCACTTAGCTGAGAAAATTGAAATGAAAAAATTTTACTAGATATGTTATTAATGGAGAGAATTCTTCTCTCTCAAAATTATGAAGCAGCACTTGACAGTTCATATCCTTGAAAATGTTACTGAAAGTGCTGTCACTTCTTATTTGTACCTTTATTTTCTTGGTGGTTATATTTACTTTTTGTATTTCTTTAGTGCAAAAGTGAAAGTTAAGAATGCTTCCAAATAAATATCTGGGTTTCATGGCTCTTACCCCAGAAACACTCTTGTGAAATGCTCTGAAAACTGATAGGAAGTACATTTATGTAACAGTTTTGCAAATATATAAAGTGAAGGATAATCGACAAAAGTCTCATTTGTGTAACAGCTTTGACCCATTAGGGGCTTTTAAATCATGCATCACTGACTTCAGGGTTGCTGTTGTCAAGCTACTTACAGATCCTAGTTAAATCAGGCATTTCGTATTTTTGCCCTCATTTGCTTTTGTTTACCAGCAGGAGACAAAATATTTAATTAGGTTTGGGGCATTTATAATCTCCTCTGGGCCAGCTCCAGCCACAAAGCTGGACGCCACTCCTGAGTTAATTCCAGCCAGGCTGGCCCTTCCTCTACAACATATGGGTAACCTCTAAGCCTTTAGCAAAAGTTGCAACTGAACTGTTAGAGGGGTGGGACCTCCCTGCTGGGAAAATACTGCACCACAAAGCGAAAAGGGGCCAGCGTCACCAGTGGAGGTCAAGGCAACACTCAGACCAAACAGCATCTGGCAAACTGTGCCAAGTAGAAATCAATGAGAAGCAGGGCACTGGGTAGTAATTTTATGCCTGTTTACACAAGAAAATAACTCCTTCTGAAGTGAAAAATGATTTTATAAAAAGCTTACAGCATCCTATGGCATCATTCTCTCCATTGTTCCTTCATGTATTTTTATTACAGTTGATAAACTGTGACACAATCTATACACAATTTTGTTTTGGGCAAACAACATTAATTATGTTTTTGGGAGATGAGGAGTTTTGAGAGTCTTCTTCCTAATTGGCTAGGAACCAGCTGTATAACTGTATTTCATTTCCAAGGTGCATTACATTCTCTTCTTCCCGTTACAACAATGAGTCAGAGGGCATGAGAAGAAATAAAACAAAAGACAGTTCCTAATCTTATGGACTAAGTGTTCCTGCCACTGTAAACTGTTGCAGCTCAGTCCACTTGAAGCCTTCCCATGTTTTATCATTGTCACTTTCCGTTCCTGCCTCTCTGCTTATATCTCATCTTGTGGCCCTTGTTTTTCCCCCATTGCCTTTCACTGCTTTTCTTTTTTTCCGGAAATTCCAAGTGCTGGTGTCTAATATTGTAAGCAGACTGCCATTCAATTCCGTGAGATTACTTAGGGCTGAATATTAAATATACTCAGGTCTTTAGAGGCTCATGGCATTAGACACTGTATTTTATCCCACTCAGAGCTTCTTCCTTGTGTACTTTTCTGCTTCTCAAAATGGGGACCATTCCCTATGGCTTTTGGTTTTTGTCTACTCATCAAGAAGTATTTCTGTTTTCAACAATTTCAACACTCACTTTCATCCTTAAACTAGCTTGTATTGTTTTGCACATTAATTATTTCTGTACTTTGAGTGAAGCAATATGCAGGTTGCAAAGTCTTTACAGTACAGAAACTTTACACAAGCCATAGTGTCCCATAAGTGGATTGCAGCACCCATTTTCAAGTCTCCTTGGTTTTTCTGGATACAGGTGCAGGGAAGATACCAGCTTCAGTCTCAGGTCTTTATGCCTCTTGATAGAGAATAGACAACAGACAGTGACTTTTCACTGTAGGAAAGAATGGAGAAAATCAATGTTTTTGGTGGAAGGAATAAAAAGCTGAATGTTCAGAGTGGCTGTTATTGGTCCTGTCCTGTGGACAGTTGGCACATGAGGGAAAAAACCTCACTGGAAGTGAGATGGATTAGCTGTTTGTGTCTGGGGAGAGAAACAGTGCTTTTACTCAGGGAGTGCATTTATTTCACAGTTACAAATTACGCAGAAAAGTTTTAATATAATAGGTAACATGCTGCAATTTTTTTGTCTACTTTTGAAGTGCATCAAACTACTTGTTTGACCAAAATCTGCATGTACAAGCAGTGTTTTTATTTGTTTGACTGTAAATAAGATTTTTTCCTGATGAGGTATTTGGGAAGCTCCGTGGGAGCACATTCTTACACTCCTCTCCTTTGATACCGTGACACACCTTTTATATCTCCCTTTCTCTGCTTCCCTTTGTCCCCTCAAGAGTAAACAGAAAGCTCCACTCCTGGAACATCTGTCTTTTCCCTAGGCTGTGAGAAAGTCAGTTCATTGCCAATACTGAAGTCTGTAGGTACTGTATGAACAGATTCAGTTCTCCTGTGTATCAGGAAGACAATCCCCGGATATTAAGAGAAAAAGGTTTATCAGAAAATAAAAAGGGGTTGTGTTTTCACACCTTAATATTTGACGATCTTAAACAGCTGGCTGGAGAGAGCCTTCTAGGGAAGGCTTTTATTTTTGTTTTGTTCCATGATTAATTTCTAGACTATCAGCATAGTTACCCATTCAGTTTCTATTTTTAGGACTTTTTGTAGGCTTTCTTCTCAATTCCAAAGAAAATAATAAATTTTAAAGGCTAACTTGTTGTGCCTGTTTGGACAAATTTGGAGGAAATATCCTCTGTGAGAAAGGCAGGTTACAATCACCCTTCCCCACACCTGGTCAGGAAAAAAGAAATTTTCCTCGAAGGAAAGTGAAAGAGAAAAAAATGATTTATTTAACAAACACACAGGAAAAGGATAATAATGCTAAATAATGAAACCTCTCGCTATGGAGAGAAATCTGGGAAGATTTCAGAGTCCTTCTGTAGGTGTGGTCTCTCTCCTCGGAGCTGGGTCGGCAGGGACCCTCCTCTGGGACCTCAATGGGAAATTCTCCTGATGTGTTCTGATGTTGTTGAAACAGCCCAGAAGAGAAAAAGGGAAAAACCAAAGTCCCAGGAAAACAAAGTTCAACTCTCTGTCTCCCTCCGGAGAAAAGGAGCTGAAAGCTGGCTGAAAAGCCAGCAAGGAGCTTCCTCCGCTCTCGCCGCTGTAAAAGCCAAGGAGTCTGTATCTGTGTCCTTGAACAATTGCTTTGAAAAGTTCGCTTGGTTTTTTTCTCTCCCCCCTCTCAGGCTCAGTTTAAAGGCACAGAAAGGCACAGAGTAAATTTCTGGGCATAGAGCAGTGATAGGGGGTACACATCATAAAGTCACCCTGAGACACTTGTGAATGGTCTTGGTATTTTTTTAAATGTAGAGCAACTGAAATTGAGGGTTTTTTTTAAACAGTGATTGCAATAATGTTAATGTGTTTCTTGTGCTTCTGATGTCATAGCAAACAGGTAATTTAAGAGTTACTTACTACAGGGTAAGAAAGACTGTTTTTTCACAAAGTTGGCATGGGAAACTGACTCAATCTGTGACTGCTGTGTTGCCTCCCTTGCTCGTGTTTGGGAGGAGGCAGCTCCTAGGGACAGGAAAGCCATAACACCACGTGATCCAGCAAAAGGCTGACCTTTCAGCAGGTAAAATGTAATAACAAATCATACCCTCTGCTTGAGGTTGTCTGACCATGTCTATTGATTAAGGAAGAACACAGCTGATTTCCAATTAAGAGGGTTTGGTTCATCCGTTCTTTGCATCAAGCTTGGAATTTTTGGTTTTGTTTCATTTGTAGCACTGGTGTTGCTTCAGTGTCAAGTATCTCATTAAATTTAGCTACATTTAGAAACTTTTAAAAACAATTGTATGCATCCTAGTTAACATTTTCAGATTCATAAATTGTTGGGCTTTGGCTGTTGCCATCTCTGCAGAATCCATTTGGAACGAACATCTCTGGTTTGAGGCTAAAAGGACCAACCCATTGTATTTGGAGGGCAGCAGGCACAACAGGTGAAACATGGGAGTTCACATCCCTGTAACCTCAAAGATCCCCTTGTATTTTACAGAGGTGACTGTGATGCAGAGGTGTGAGGAAGGGGCAGGTTGATAATTGGATGAGAGACACCTAAAAAAGTTAGAGAAAGGGGAGGGCCACAAGAGAGGGAAGGACTAAGGTAAGGTCCTCAGGACTAAGGTAAACAACCACTGGAAAATTACTCTCTCTAGAACCTGGAGCTGAACCCAAGAGTCCTGAGTTTACACTTCCTTCTGCTGGGAGGAAACATGGTCAAATCAGCTGATTAAGTATGTCCCGACCATCTACTTCATCTTTATTATCCTGAGGTACCTGATATATGAAAAGGTAATAAATTATCACTTGTGCTGCTAATTACCCTGTTAGATGTTTTATAGAACAGGTTAGCAAAACATCTATCAGACATCAAAAAACAGTAATTCCTGTCTGGAATCAGGAGGATAAACTAGATTCCTTCCCTCATCTGTTTCATGGTGCATAGCATAAATAGTGCTTTTAATAAGTCTCACGCTAAATACTAATGGGAACTCTTTTCTGGAAGATTCTTGTCTCATTGAAACTGGGTATATAGGAAAATAAAAGGTACCTAAAGAAACTGAATTACATCTTAAATAAATGGATTCTGCTCTTGTCTGTGTCAGAATGCCTATGTAATGCTTAACAAGCATTTTTAATTTCTTTTTTTTTAATTTGTATTGCCGAGTGCCACTGGAGATAGTGCTGATCAAGTTAATTCACATCTGAAAGATAAACAGAGAGTCAGTATTTTAGCCAGACTAGTTAGTTCAGCTGTGGAGCAAACCTCCGACAGCTGTAGTACTGCAGCAGCCAAGCTTCCTCGCACAGTTCTGGTGGAACAGTGACCAGTGAACATTGTGCCAGGTCGCCATGTGTGCCCCGGTGTGTTGTGTCTGTAGGTCCCCATGTGAAAAACATCAGAACAGCTCCTGCAAATTGTTGAGCATGTGCAGGTGGAGTTGACCTTGATAGATAACTGTATTTTTAAGCACATGAGATGTAGATGATACTTGGAAAATTCACCGGCTTTGTAATATGACCTTTTTTTGCTGCTTTAGTGGTGCAGTGAGTTGCAATATCATTCTAAGTGGAAACTTCTTTCATGATCTGTCGTGTGTGTATACAAAGGTACATAATGTAACCAAATTCAATATATAATGTCAGTGAGAAACAGTTCAGTGTTCAAGACATGTTCCTCTAGTAATGTGGTAAAAGGACTCCTTTCTCCTTTTTGGTTTGTAAGAGGTTTCTGACCTCCTGTTGCAAAAGCAAGCTTTCAAACAAAGTTATGTTGAAAGGGTGTTCTGTGCAGGATCACTGGGGAAAGCTCTGCTTTTTGAGCCTCACCTGAGGGAGGTGAGAAGGATAATGTGGAACAGAAGGGAAATGGGTGAATTGAGAAGTGGTAAGTGGAGGGCAGTAGGGCAAGTAGAGCCTTAAGTGTAGTTGGGACAGTTACTTGAGCTGCTAGAAGGAAGAGCTCACCTCAGAGAGACTGAAGAGGGAAGTGAAATGTTCTAAGCACTTTATAGGAAAGGGTGTCCAGTACCAGGGTGGGAAGGCCTAGGTGAAATGACTGCAAACTTCTCTTGCAGCTGTAGATTTTCATTCCACTTCCAGTATTAGTTACTGTCTAAGTGTCCCTTCAGGATACAGCATTCTCTTGTGAATTGTTGGTATTGGATAGTCCTATAGCTGTGACAGGGAAAACAATGCAAATAACCAAGGCGGGAAAGGAAGTGATTCTGCACACCATGGATTTCTAGCCTGTCTTGTGAGCTGAGTCAAATGTTACAAGAAATTGGGCCCTGAAGGATGGACATATTTTGGTAGTTACCCACCTGCTCTTAATTAGCCAGCGTACAGCATGCCAGACTTTCTGCTTTGCTCAGGGTAAACTACAGTGGTGAGGAGTCTTGAGGCTTTTAGAAAGGATCTACCTGCGATGAAATAATTCTGGCTAGAAGGGAGAGGTAAGATTCTTGTTTTGGTACATTGCTTGTATATGTTTTTTTTAAATACAGGTAGAGAAAGTAGGGAAGAAGTAGACTTTAACCAGAAATATGGCTTTCATTTCTTTTTTAATTTAGTATCTGGCCCCAGTCAATCCCCAGTAAAAGTAATTTGATTGTGTTTTCCGTAGTAGTACAGGTGAAAGACATTAATCTCTTAGTGGGTGCTATGATAATTGCATCTGAGTTTTAAACTTGGATGCCTAGCAGACAATTTTGAATGGGTTTATGTATGTAAATATAGTCATAAATTCTGAAACTAGCTAATTTCTTTAATGGATTAAAACTCTCCTTTATCTTCCTAATATCAGTGGTGAGTTGAAGTTGCTAAAATAATCTGGTTTAAGACTGAAATAGCATTCTTATCTGTGTCTTGTTTTTCTCTGAGGAAAACATCATATTTTGATTATTGATACTGTCTAAAATTAAAATATGACTCAAGAGTAATGCTGCTAGGATCAGTGAGTAGCACTAAATTGGTACCTGCATAGTTAGAGATTCAAAGATTGAAATTTGAGCAACCGGGTAGACACAGGACTTTTTTCTGGTGATTCTGGTGTTTTTCTGGCCTGAGATTATTTTATGACAAAAAAAAAGAGTAAAAGGGAAATTTTTGAGAAATGGTTGATGTACAAAATCCATGAAACTATTCAGAAAAGCTTTTAGCACCACAGTTTATCACATCAGGATATATTAATAGCTTTTTAAAAACATATAATAAAAACATTGATTATAATTCAAAAAAATATTTGAAACAGTAATATCTATGACAAATTGTTAAAAGTAAAGGGAGGAGGGAATAAAATTACGTAAGCACTAACTGAGACAAGCTGAAATATAGAGGAAATCAAACCGAGTGAAGGAAACCTGTGAAAATTCCAACTGATACCTTTTCTCTTATTCACTGAGCAATAAAGCAGATTATTTTTTAGTTTGAGGTAACATTATCATAAGGCTATGTAAGGAGGCTGTGCAAATGAACTAAATTTGTGTGTATAAGACCTTCACACGTTTTGTATTTCTCTTTAATAAAGCAGAAACTTTATGACATTTTAAGTGATGAAAAGCAGGTATTTTGATCAGCCAGAAAACATCTTTTAGCTTTGCCTATGAGCTATAAAATCCTGCTAGCAGTTCGTTATTAGTCTAAATGGATCTTGGCTCTTGTCCTGTGGTTTGATAGTAAATCATTTAAGCTGAAGTTTCAGCGTGTTCAGTAGGAGAGATAAAACACAGCTTCTCTCTTGAGATTATAGCAGTATGTTAGTCAAAGCATGATAATGGTGGTGAATCAATTAGGAAGGGAAAATTAACAGCACTGTTGTGTACTGTGTTACTGTGCATTAGTGAAGTAAAATACAAAGTTTCTGAAACACTGTGTTTTTCAGTATATTTGAAGTCTTTGTTGTAATTTATACTAGCAGGACAAACTAAGTTAAAAAAAGAAAACTGCTGACAAGTGAAAAAATACAGTATTCTATTTTAAAGGGGAGCTTTTCATATTTATGGTGTGAAGTTAGCAGCACTCTTAAGATGAAGAGTGATTAATTACCTGAATTGAGTAATAGCTGTTTCATGAGAACACACAGTAATCATTAACTTACAGAACACCTTAATTCTCTGGTGTTCTTTTACATGAAAAATCATTTGAGAATCATTGTAAGAGACAAAGGGTTTAACTAACAAACTTAGTTGGGACAGAAGGCTGCAGTAGCACTAAAATATGCTTTAGCGATAGCATGAAAATCAGATGTGGATTTTCTTTCCCTACTGCACATGCGGTACTTCCCATGGAGCATCTTCAGAAACAGAAATCTCACAAATTCTAATTGCTGATCCTTTTGAGAAAGACATATGTTTCTGTGGGTTTTTGTAGGGAGCCGTTCTCACACAGACAATCAGAAATTGTCAGTCAGAAAGTGGCGTTTTAGCATGTGGTAAGTAGCTCTTTATGTCTGGGAGAATAGGTCAGTGCACACAGATAGCAAAGTTGAACATTTCTAATGAAACGTGATAAAGTTGTACTTCTTTAAAAATTGAAGAAGTGGCATACATTTTGATAATGGAATAATGGAGACTCCCTACCCCAACTATCATCTCTGTTCATGATCATTAGGATGCGGAATATTAAGAGCAGAGCAACTGGGCGTAACAGCCGACGTTCAACATCTGTCATGCTGGAGTCCATTAGTGTTCAATTGCATCCTATTGTTTTTGGATTATTCAACCTCATTTCATTGTCATTGCTTTTGCTAGGGATTAATCAGCTGTTTACAACTACACCAAGTTTTGGAGTCATAATGAAAACAATTGAGCTATAGTTCTAAATAAATATACAGTATTCAGTCTCTAATGAAAAAAGTTACTAATTTATGAATGCTGGTAACAGTTTAATTAAGTTTGAAATCAATACAGATAATAAATCATTGTGTGGCAGGTGGTTTTTTTTTTCCTTTGTGTACATCATAAAAAGATCATATGATATTTCCTTGTAAGTTTATGTAATTATGATTTTAATAATACAAGTACAGTAAAAGATGATTTGATTATGGGGCATGGGTGTGTATATATGGTGGCTCCTCTGTCATTACAGCTGGTAGCAGAACTGATCCCTCACTGCCAGCAAGCAGATTTGTTTTTCATATCCTCTTTTGTTCTTGTTCACTTATATAGAGGTATTACTAAAAAGACACTTCTAATTCACATAACATATACATATATACTTCAATCTGGTGTATTAAAAAGGGCAGCTTTCGGGTGATTTGTATACTTGCATGTTTTTGTGTATAACTATCACAAGGTTGTTTGTATCAACCTCCTTAATTTGCAAAGTTTTTGCAATTATTAGATAAATCTATAGCTACATTTTAACTGTTTAAATACATTTAAATTATTTTAACGACATTGAGTTTGCTGACAGACAAATATATAATCCCCTTTTCTCTCAAGATACTACTCTGGTTGCAGTGTTGTGTACTTTATACAGTATTAAAATTGTGAGTGCTGAGTTTCTAATAATTCGAGTTTACTTATTTTGGTACCATATGTGCAAAACAGTGGCTTGGCCACATATCTTTTAGCTCTTTCTCCTTTTTCATTAATACAGTTATTTCTTCTATCCTCTATACTGAGCCAAAATTTTCACTTGTTTTAATGTATAAATACTACAATGCACAGGGATTTTTTTTTTTTCCCTGAGTTGCAACAGATTATCCATTGAAAGGATCTTTTGCTTAACTGCCCAGAGTCTTGTGGGGCCAGCCAGACACTACTCCAGATGGCAAGTTGTTAGGGCTGGACAGAATGGCTTTGGAAGACTTCTCACCAGATGAAGGCTGTAATGTTGGGATTTTACTGTTTGGTTTTGTTTCCCCCTGTAGTTCCCAGGGTGGGAAGGTGCTGGGATGGAAGCAGCGTGCCGCCCGCCCACCTGCTACCACCTGTTTAGCTTTTGCAGTTTCTATAAAGCCTCATCTTGTCCGCTCGACACAATCATTGCTGGCCAGCAGGAGCCAAGGAAAAAGAGATCTCTCTTAGGAAGTTACATCTTGAGATTGCAACCCTTCACCATTGCAAAATTCTCAACTGAATCAGAACTTCTCTCATTTGAAATAGCCATTTGGAGCTGTTGTGCCTTTAATCCAGTAAGATCCTTCTTGGATTAAATGGACCATTTTCTTCAGTAACATACATTTAGAGAATGGAGATTTTATTGTTTTGTCTGTCTTTGAGATTAAAGAAATTAAAAGAATGAAAGCATAAGACATAAAAAATTCTTCGTTCTTTCTTTAAGCAATAAGAAACAATTTTCAGACATTTCCAGAAGAGCCAGAAGAACTTTTATTTTATTATCTTTATTTTTTTTGAAGCTAAGAAATAATTGATACTGGGAAACGGATTCAAGAGATACGAAGGCTACTCACATGAGTGCTTTCCTTGCCGCTTTTTAGATACTGAATTTTTGCTAGGTAATCTTTGTGTGTGTGAAAGTGAAGCTGCATCAAATATGAAAACCTGTAAATCCAGTCACCTGGACTCAGGTGTGGAGTCAGACACGCAGTGCAGAAGTGGAGCAGGCTGTGTTGTGAAGTGCAGTTCGGAAAGGATGGAGAACGCTGCCAAGAGAAGACTGGCTGCCAATGCCCGCGAGAGGAGACGGATGCAAGGACTGAACACAGCCTTCGATCGCTTGAGAAAGGTCGTTCCACAGTGGGGTCAAGATAAGAAGCTGTCCAAGTACGAGACCCTTCAGATGGCTCTGAGCTACATCATGGCTCTCACCAGGATCCTTGCTGAAGCTGAAAGGTACAGTACTGAGCGAGAGTGGATTAGCCTGCACTGTGAGCACTTCCATGCCGACAGCTACCACCACTACACGGCACAGAAACCGGCCGCGGACAGCGATCCTTACGCGCAGAGGGTGTTCAGCTACCACCCTGAACACTTCCAAATAGCTAATTAGAACTTGTTGCCAGCTAAGAATATGCAGCAGGCCAGATGTGTAATTTAATAATTAGCAAGAGTTAATCTGCTTGACTAAGGCAATATTGGCATTATAATAGCTCATTCTTGTTTGAATCTTATAGCAATTTGACAAAATAAATTTGCTCTGAGAACATAAAATCAAAAGGCATTTAAGATGATGGAATTTATTTAATGCTGGTGGAAATCATACTTTTAATTTTAAATTTTTCTGACAATTGTTTCCTAATTTATCAAATGTGATTGACGCTTTAATTAAATTAGGTTTTTGGTGGTTTTTTTACTGTGATGAATCATGACAGTATTTCTACAAATCATGGGACAAGTTGACCCATGGTGTAACTGAATGGAATAGCACCAGAAATTAACTTCATTCCATGTTTTTCTTTTTATGTCAGCTTTAGTTCTTTAGTTTCTTTTTGCATAAATGGTTCACATGGAAAAAGTTTTATAATGTATTGGAGTTCTAGTCCTCAGAGAACTAACTTTCTTAAACTTTGTAAGTTTGACATATGGGTTCTAAAGTTGTGTAGGTTTGCTTTAATCCAATTTATGGTGTCTCTTGTATGCTCGAAAAAGAGCTAGTTTCAAGTCGTGGAAGGAATGTTATATTTTCAATGGTTGTAAAAGCACGTGTGATTAAATACCATAAATGAGAATGCTTGTGTGAAAATAATCTAAGCTTCTAGACTTTTGTAGGCTTCAAATGATGGGATTTTATTTTCTAATCTTGTGTTATCTGGAAACAATAACAGATTTTGTAAATTATAAATAAAGTGTTTTCTATGCTATGTTCTCACCAAATATCTGAAATTCCTACCTTAGGAATTACTTACTAGTGGATTTTCTACCCCAAATGTTACACTACTTCTGTCACAATCCTGGCAGTTTAATGTGCTGAAGAACCAACCAGCAAATGATATTTGCTTCCCAGTTACACTAAGGAGTGTATTTTATGTATGAGTTTGAGAAAAAAATTATGGAGCATTCTTGCAGAGCAGTTGAGTTCATTTCATCCCTGGTGATGTGCTGAATGGCCTTTTGTTTACTTGCTGCTTTTACTTGTTGGGGATAGAAGGGTCTGGGGAGAAAAGGCAGAAGAGGAAAGGAGGTCGGGAAGATGAAAAAACACGTAGGAGAGGCTGGCTGGGAAGCAGATGTGTTTGTAGCCGGGTGTAGAGTCTGCAGAGGCTCAGCTGTCAGTGCCTGGCGTGGTGGCAGCAGACTGTGGAGCTGAAGGGTGCTTCTGCTGGTGCTGCTGAGGGGAGATTCCAGAGACAAGCCCTCCCTAGTGTTAGCCGAGAGAGGGAAGGAGAAAGGGAGCTGCTGTCCCGCAACAGCTGGTGGTGGATTTCCAGCAGGGAAGGCTTGTGGCTTCCCTGCTGGCTGCTGCCCTGTCTTGTATTTTAGGATTCTTTCAAATGACAAATGAGTAGCTTTGATAGGAGTTATTTTCGACAATTAAGCAGCTTTCAGAGAAGAACAAAGGCATTAATAGGAACTAAGCCCTGTTTGGGGGGGAGAGGGACTGTGCTGCAGGAGCAGTTATGTACAAAGACCTGACCTCCCTGTGTGTCTGTCCCTCACTGACATTTCACCCTTGGTCCCTGTTGCAGGCTCCTACGTTTCTTGGCGTGGGAATTGGATGGTTCCCGGCGTGGAGGCTGGGTTTCAGTCTGGCTTAAACACAGGTGGAAGAGGCACTGTGTATTCTGAGCAACTCTCTCCTTTAAACACTGGCATTCAGGGTTTTTAAATGTATGTTTAGCCTCTTTAAAGGTAATGAATACTGTTAATTATTAAAATGTGGGCCTTTGCTTCGTGTGAATTGCCTTAGATCTTTATCAGCAAGCAGAAAGTGGATTCAACCTCAGAGATATGAAGTCATGTTAACAGGGACAGTAAAATTAATTGTTGTCCATTATATAGTCAAGTTAATACTCTTTGAATATTACTTACCATTAAGTGGCAAGTTTATGTATGTACTAACAATGAATACAATTCTTAAATAATTAAAGGATGTGCTATCTTACCCTGATTTATTAGCTGTAAACTTTAGGCAGATGGTGTCTCACCTGCACTGCTAGCACAGCAGTGGGTTTTCCCTACTGAAACAGGAATAGGGTGCAAATAAATCATGTGATTATGTGACATGGAAAACTTGGCTTAGTGAAAGATTGCCTAAAGCTGAGGTGGGAAGGGGAATACAGTACAAAAGGATAAATGCCAGAGTAGGGTGCAAGAACATGACTGATGCTTCTGCACTACTGGCATGTGATTTGTTTTTGTAGGACGTGACACTGCAGTAATTCAGGTCAAAGTACTTAACAGCCATTTCTCTTCCGATTTTGTTTATTCCAAGCAGCATTGTACTTTACTTTCTACTGCATATGATGATATAGTTAAAAAATAATGGATTAGCATGCAGGGAATGATTAAATGGTAGTAAACTCTCATAAAGAGGAACAAAGCAACACGAACAATAAAATAGCTGTGCTCATGTTACCAAAAATTATTAAGAATTGAAACTGAAGCCCTACAAAGCACTTCAGTGCAGTACATAGAGAGTGAACACTTGTAAATCAGGTCATGGTAGCAATCTCTGCTGTTGAACAATATATTAAGGTTGTAATCCCCTCTAATCCCCATTCTCTTAGATTTCATTGTCCTAATGGGACGTGAATGCTTATTTATACCTTTATTTATAATTAGTAATATTGCTGCTGGGAAAATTGTGATTTTATCTAATTCTGTACTGGTTTTCTTTCTTGGGAGGGTGCAGTGTTGAGCTGGAAGTTGGGATTTTCAGTTTACTGTAGTACTGAAGGCAGCAGTAAATTCTGTGTAGTGCATAGACAGCTGTCTGTCTATTGATTATCTGCCAAAGCCTTTTGTGGAGTCAGTTGGGGCAATGGGAAAGTTTAATCATTAAAAATTCTTTCTGAATGCAGCTTGAAAAGCAGATAATGTCTATGCTGGTTGGGACTTCTCAAACTTAACAACTATTCAGTAAGTTATTGGTTTCTTTTCATAGCTTTCCTTTACAAATACTTCAGTGACATTTGTGAAATGTAAACTTGACTGACTTGGGTTTGATTATTACTCCCAAATATTTGTTCCCCACTGACTGTTTGATGCTGGTCAGGTAATGGCTCTTAGCCACCTTCTGTACTGGACTTTGCTGGTGTGGGCATTTTATACCCCCTCCCCTTAAATAATTATGGCTTCTATTAGGTCTCCCAATAAGCAAAAGCTTGGATGCTCAGAGCTTGGTGTGTTCTTTGAGGCTGAGTTTTGTCTGCTCATAAATCTTTGTCCCACTGAGCAGCAGTGCAAACCTGAAATACTCTTGTTTGTAGTATCTACATCTGATACCTCTGTCCAATTATCACTGTAATTCTAGAACCACGTTATTGTGAGAACACTGGGGATGACAGATGCTTGCTTCATTAAATATGTGTTGCATACTATACAGATACGTGTTTCACTATTGAAACTCAGTGTGAGATTCTAATGAACTATTTGTGGGAAATTAACCTCTATTTTTCTGAAAGGACTTTCTGTAGGTTTTCTATTTGAAGATATAGATACACTGCTTCTATGATTCTTTTAGTCGTATCACCCTCTTTTGACGTGCCCAGAGTTATTTTTGAGCTTGGAACTGGAGTGGCATTTTTAATGCATTTAAAAAGCATTAAGTGGCATTCCCAAAGCGTATGTTAGCAATAAAAAGTCAGTGCTTTCTTTCTCATCATCAGCATGTCTTTCAACCTCCATTAATTCAAATTTTTTAGGCTTTTGTCTTCCATCACCATTTATAAGGTATTTAGTGCACAGTCCATCTTGTACTATCCATATGTACAGGGCAAGACTCAGTTCTTGACTGGAGTTCCGAAATGGTGCTACAGTACCCATTCTTTAAAATAAAAATGTGACTGACCTCAGCTCTACATTTGCAAAGTCAATGACATTGCAGCTTCCTCCTGCGGGGAAGCATGAGTATCATTAGTTATTTCAATATTTAGCTCACTCCTTCTACTTGTTAAGTAAAACTTTCCTTGCGAAATCTTTGTGCAAGTCCCTCCTGTGATGGGATTCACTAGGCACAAATTTTTAAAAAATACTACTTCCAGGCCAAAGGACTTGATTTGCCAAAGGAAGCTTTTTCCTTAAGATGGGTACCCTTACTTTTGGGATTCCAGCTATTTAAGCCAAGCAATATAGATGCGGTTCTTTGTAGTTTAGGAGTGAAATTTATCTAGATTTTTAAAATAAGAATTCACAGAAGAGCTGTTTTTTGCTCTAAATATGTTCAACTCTTCTATGTCTATAAAATATCCAGGGGGAAAAGCCCAAGTGCACTGAGGATGAAGACATGTTTATTCATGGAAGAAGCAGTCCAGTGTTTCCTCTACACAGATATCTCACAACAAACATTGATTTCACCTGGTACTTGTGAGCTTCTTAAAAAATGCTCTATATTTTAAACTTTAATTACATTTCAAGAAAACCTGGCTTTCAAAACTCCTAACCAACCCCATGTATAATATTTAAATGTATCTTCTATCAGTGTGCATTTTATTATTGTCTACTAATTTTTTTCTAATTGGTAATTCGGTTTTCATTTGTACAGAAATTAGCACGCAAAATATATCTTATATAAAATTTGCTTCAAATGTCTGCATATGTAACTCCAAGGAATGAGAAGTTCATTTTTGACTGGCTTCCTGCAGCCTGGAGTGCACAGTACTATTTTTGCTAACATTTCAGATTGTCTTCAGTATTTTTACATTTCTTTACAAAACCATGTTGCCCGTTACTAACAGACTGTGTGATCAAAAAGGATGGTCACTTTCTGAACAGAATTCCCACTGATATAAATGGAGAACTCCACTGAAACTCAGAGCACATGTGGCCCAAGATTTCTTTTGATTATGCAATAAATGGTTCCTTATAATGGACTTGATGTATAAAGGCATTAATAGAAGCAAGTTATGTTGCTTGGAGCAAGTGATAAAATGTGAAGGATCCATGTTAGCTCAGTGAGCTGTAGCTGAGCTAAAATGGTTTTAAGAACACTTCCTTTGACCTTGCAGGCACAGAAGTACTTGGAAATCAGGTAGGAATGGAGAAACATGGTTACATGGGAAAGCAAAGCCTGTACTAGCAAATGTGATGCGACTCATCCTTTCTTTGGTTCCGTTCTCTTCTGTACCTGAGCTATGAGATCCAGCTTCCTTCAAGTGTTGGGTTTACATCATTTAAAACCCATTCCAAAATGTACTAATGGGCCCTTATACAAAGAAGATGCTCACTCATTCCCATTGAAGGCATGTATAGGGAAGAGGGAACTTCCATGTGGTTTGTGTGTTCGGCCCTCATTCAGATTTTACCTGTCCAAGTCCTGGATACACAGCCAGGGGTTGAAAAGATCAGTGCTCTGTCCCAGGCGCCCTGTGCCTGAGTGCACAGAGAGTTGCAGCAGTGTTGGTCTGGATGCAGCAAACAGGGATTTCAGGGCAGTGTGGGGGCCAGGTGACCAGCGGACTGAACAAATTTTTGAGGCACAATGGAGTTCAGCTATGGCAGACTGTAGGTAGGAGTATATTTTAAAACCAGTGTGAACTGATACCCAGAATTGCTTAAAAAAGCAACAAGTTTTATTTCACAACTACCTGCTAGAAGCATGGCTAGTATATAACTTGACAATATTTAATATTTTCTTCTAAATAATGTAAAGTCTGATTTCATTAATCAGCTGTCACAGCAAAGTTCTGAGAAAACTTCTGGCATTGTCGCACATTTTCACAATTATTTGAACATGTGAAGGACACAGTCTTGTATGCAACTCTGAAGCATTTATTTACATTCAAGTGAGATGAAGGGAAATACATTACTGAACAGGCAGGTGTTTGTTTTTTTCCTTTCATGCCACTTAAAATATTCTATAAAACTGATATGAGCATTTTTCTTCCCAGTGAGAATGACTTTGGAAAAAAAAAAACAAATTTAATCAAGAAAAAATATTAACTAGAATTTTAAGGCTCAAAGTGAACATTTTTGTATTGGAAATAATAAGACAATTATCAATGAATCACTTCTCCTGTATTAACAGTATAAATATTTCATTAGGTTTTGTAAAGACATTGTTCAGAAACTAATGCTTTTAAACCTGGTAGCATTGAGAACACAGTTCTTAAATGAGTTCTTATTCCAGATTTGTTGGTTGAAGTACCTACAATTACAGTAAACAGTTGGGACTGGCAGTTGTTTATATATTGAGGTGAAGACTGCAGACTTGGGTTTTCCTATTTGGAGTGTGTGCTCTCATCTCCTTGTGTTAGCAGAGGTAAGGCATTCAGAAAGGTTGCTCCACCTCCCATGTGGAAGCAAGGAACTCAATCCAGTGGCTTTAAGGCGAGAGGTCCAATGATACCAATGCAGACCTATATGTGATGCTGCTGCTGCCTGTGAGGCTGGGTTTGCATCAATCTGGACCAAAAGTTTAAAGCAAAAATAATACTTTATGAAATCTAGAATTGCAACACAAAAGTTGTCTTTTCTGCTCTGGTTTGCAATATACTATGCCTCTGATTGGTTGTTTACAAAACCAGGACTAGAAGGAAATGGGAAACTGAATAAACCTACAAGATTCTGAATCAGTAAACACTTGAGAGGTTACAAACCTGAGCATTTCTGTATCACACTTATACAGCATTACGCGACACACTGTGGTGGTTTCACGGACTTTTGGAGTTAATAACTAACAGTGACTTCAGTGGAAGGTCTAACCTTAAGTTTTGTTGCTGCAGTAACCTGCCCTGAATAAGAGAATGAAAAGCTGTGTTAGTGTGAAGTGGAACTGGTTATTCAGTAAACACCAGCAATGAGCAGCCAGGTTGTTCAGGAGGGAGCAGAGTGGCTCTAGCACATCCTGACACTGTGTGGCAACACAGTACTGTCCTACTGTCCTTCTCTTCCACAGGCCTTTTCCCTTTGTCTTTTCCACCACCTAACATCACAAATGTAATTTTGGTGTCTTTTTCTTGCAAGTTCTTCCTTGTGATGAGCACATCAATACTACTTATTAAACAGCATTGACATCCATTCACACAAGCTGCCTTTACAGGCTTCCTTCATGGGCTCAGTACACGCAGAGGAGAAATGTCCTGTAGCCTTTAAGGAACAAAATGTAACAACCACAGACCATTTGGGATCAGATTCTGAGTTTGTTTTTATCAGAGCTACTGGAAGTAATTGAAATTGCTGACTTCTGCATTTTTTAGGGAAATGTGAAGGGTTTTGATCTTTTTTGCTAGTAAATACTGTCCAGGAGAGAATATTATAGTTCAGCTAACAGATTTTGGTGATCTACTTTCTGTAGCCTGTCACTGAGATTTCTGGGGCTCCTTCTTGAATGACTAAGGATTAATCCTTCTCATGACAGATCTTTGGGAAAAGTCTTTCAGCTTCTTGTCCTCCCACTTCCGAAGAACTGAATGTACATTCTAAGAAACATTGTACCGCTTAATCCTTAGCATGTCAACTCAGGTTATAATGATGTGAGTTTGAAGACACTCCACTGATATTGCAGAGAAAAGGTGAAGAGATACGGTTTGCACTGTGCACTTTGTCTTTTAATTTGCATTGAGTTTTTGGGTGTGATGTCTGATGTTGTAAGATGTGAAAACCATTACTGCTGTCAGTAATACTGATCAGTATGATTCCAGCACTGGTAACCAGATAGTGCCAGTAGTAAGTACTAGTATTCCTTTCTTCTACACTGTGTGAAGAACTCTTGTAGCTAGACTTGCCTAATCGGCTAGATTCCAGCAAAAAGGAAAGGTTTGTGCTTGCTTGAATTCTTAGTTTCTACTCAGTTGACAGGTAACTTAAACCAGGTAGGATATTTAGACAGGCAGTGGAAAATAAAACAATTTAGGAAGCACAGAGTGATTTAGGTCTGAAGAAAGCTCAGGGGGTCATCTTGTCCAACCCCTCACTCTCAGCCAGGCAAAGGGGCCACAGGGGACTTCCAAGCAGGCAATCTTTTGACTAAGCTTGTGCTTAGGGATAAAGCCTGATGGCCAGTATACAACCTGGAATACTTCAGAACAAAACCTCCTCTCCAGTTTATGAAATAATGGGAAGACCAGGGCTGTAGATGTGAGCAGAGTTTGATCTTTTGTGTCTTAATTTCCTACCTTCCCATTTCCCAACATCACTGAATTAAGCAGACAAAATCCAGTAACTTTTCTTGGATTATTTTTCCAGTAACTAATATGGGAAACTTTAAATTTTGGGTTTAGTTTTGGAATCCCTAAGCCATCCTAAAAACCACGTGAAGATAAGAGGAGCAGTAGATTCTCTGCCCTAGACAACCAGACCCACAGTATGTCTTAAGTTGTGCATCTCATTACTGAAGTCACTTAACTCAATGCATCACTTCTAATAGCCATGAGTTTTATTTTGTTTGCTGGGGAAAAGGTACAACATGGGCAACATCTGCTTTCCCATGGAAATACGTGCACCTTGTTTTGAATCTTAGGATAAGAATGTGTTTATTTTTCTGGTCGGTCCAGTCTGGGCTGAGTTGCCTGAGATTTCTAACAAAAGCATGAGAGTTATAATGATGGTTTTGTTTTATGGTGTTCACTCAGGTGGGAAGTAAAACAACACAAGAAATTCACTTCCTCTAAACTCTTAGGGAATCAACAGTCAGGGACAATAGAAGCTCTATTTGTGGGAAGCCCAGTGAAAGGAACTCAGTCTCTGGCTATATCCAATATTCTTTTGCTCTTACGATAACTCCCCATTGTTTTCTTTGCATATGTAATTTTTAAAAGTTTTAAAGTTAAAATCTTTTAAAGTTAAAATATAGTCTAAAATGAAAGTATCTGTTAAATTTTTTTCTCCATCTCTGTGACTTTGATCATGACTTTGTTGCATTCTGCAGCCATATTGAAAGTAAGTAAAAAGTGCTTGAAAACAATGTCCAGAGAAAAGGGTTAGCAGTAATTGAAAGATGCAGGAAAACATTGTGAACATTCACAGATTCTATCAGCTGGGGGGTATTAATGTAACTGTATAGATGCCAAAATATTTAAATCAATCATTAAGTGTTGTCACTTAACACCTTCTGTAGAGCTTTCATTAATTTGCCTTATTTATTACTACTGTTTGTTACAGTAGGGTGGGTTTTTTTTAGCTTTTTACATATAACTGTTGCTTAACTTCTTAAATTTTGTATACTAACAGAATTTTCTGTCTTCATATTAGACACCATGTGATCATTTCCTAAATGGTGGTGAAAATTTACCAGGTCACAATTCCTTTCCATTTAGCTATAAAATGAGCTAGATGGTAGATGCACATTAAAAATTAGGAAAAAGAGACTGATATTTAAAAGCCATGGAGTTACAAGTTTGGTATCATCTGTGTTAAAGTCAGAGGATCACTGACATGGTAAAGAAAAAAGTGTGAAGCACATCTGGAAAATAGTTTCAGCTACGGGCTCAGGAGAACATGCTTCAGACAGGAGGAATTTTCATTTCCTATGTTAGTGCCTTACGCACATGCCCTGTACCTTATTTTATGAACCCTTACACCAAGAGTACACAGTTCATGGAGTACACACACACACAGATATAAATGCTTAGGGTATACAGCTGTACCTACATGAAATGCTATATTTAACTAGTCTGGAATTCAAAAATTCTAAAATAGTCTGGCATAATCATATATAAAAATGAGTTACATCTTTTCCCTTTAACTTGTGCTTTGTGATTATTTGGCATGTTTTTTAGAATTACATTCAAAGTCTTGTTGTTTACCCTCATTCAGGATTGTTGTTACTGTAATGTCAATGTTTTCACTGGCAGTCTTCCAGCTAATCATCATCAATCCTTACCATGGCAGCTACAGTGCAGTAGCTCTAATTCAATAAGTAAAAGTGGTATTGGCTTTTAGGTGCTGAAAACTATGTTTACTATGTAATTCTTAGCAAACTACACAGTACTGAATTTATTGCACAACACTCCATACCACAATTATCCTGCATTAAAATCATATGCAAAAGTCTCGTACGATATATTACTTGCAGCATTTGCAGCAGCAGAACACTTAATTACAAACAAGTTGCTTGTAAACCTTGAGCATCTTGAGTTGTACCTCTTTTTGTTTTTATTTAGTTTTTCACAGTTCTAGTATCTCCGCAGGTGCCACTGGAACAAGTGTTTGTTTTTCAAAGTTCTTCGCTCTCCACCAACTTTGGGGTTGGGGATGAAAACAGCATAGGGCTCTCGGGAGCTGGAAAGGCAGAGAAGATGTCGAGACCTTGGCTGCTGAGGTTCGTGTAGCGGCTGCCACTGGGGCGGAGCTTGAGTGCTTGTGGAATTTGACGGTGCCACTGAGCTGAAGCAACAGAAACACAATGGGCTGTATAAACCTCTAGTTCTGCTCACAGTGAAACAAAAGAAAGCAGTACACACACCTGGAAAGTTGCTTCCAACATCCTTGAAGAGAGCACAGTATTGTTCTTTCTGGGTTAGGGTCTGTTCTTTCAAATGTTATTATTGGCATAGTTTGTATGTTCAGTAATTTTATTGAAGTCTATAGATAAAATTTCATCCCTGTTCAATTCAATGGGAACATTTGCATGGATTTCACAAAGTCCAAAATTTAATGATTGAATCTTTGGAGCCTTCTCCAAAGCCCTTGAGATCAAAACTGGAAACATACAATAGCATGAACAGAGATGAACAAACTGGCCAGGGCTCTGATTCTGTACTGCTTCATCCTCTGGATGGCTTTTCTTCAAGGCAGTGATTGCAATTTTTATTGCCCTCTGATACTTACAACTACTAACATGTTTTCTAGCTTTTTTTTCAATACTGAAAGAAATGCTATCCAAAGGCACATATTCAGTAATTTAGAAGTAACAATCAGCATGTTCCCATATGAACCACTAACTACCACTAAAATTTTGTAAAAATATTATATTATGTAATACCTAGCAGTTGTTATCCCTAAAGCACTTCAGAAAAGGGAAAATTATATTTTCTTTTCCAGTGTTTATCCATATGGGTCTGCACCCAAATTATATAGACATATCTGTCAGCAGTTAAAATGAAAGGGTATGAAAATAGAAGTCAAGTTCAGGCTCCAGTGCTCTGAGGTAACTTAGTGTGGGAGACTACAATCTACATGTTAAGCATTGATAGGAAACGTCTTTCCATGCTGAATTTTGACCTATCTGGAAATATTTTTAAAAGAGCCTCCTTTTAGCTTGCAGCACCCAATTTGTTTCTACTTGAACTCATTATTTACTCATTATTATTTTTTTTGCACGTGAAATTGCAAATATCAGACCTCGCCTTCAATCCATCGACCCCACCCATTCAAAATAGCACAAAGAAAAATTACTTCTGTCACTCACTTTGGGGTGTGAGCTGTGTATTTTAGAAAAGGTGGTTGGAATTGGGAAGCATTTCTTGATTTCTATATTTTTCCTGTTTGTGCCTTGAATCCTTCATTTGAAAATTTATGTCTTTCAACATTTAGATATCTAAGGAATTTTTTCATTTTGTATCACCTTTCTTGAATCAGCCACTCCCCAGCCCTCCCTTGATCCTTTCATTACTATTATCCATATCACCACAAGGTGGCAGGAGGCTGACAGAGATGCACTGGTGACTTTCTTCTGATAATTAGGTGGGGTTTAAAAACAAATTAGAAATATGAGTTTGAAAACATGGGGTTTTTGTTATTTCTTTTGAGGGTCTGGTTCTAATCCAACCAGTTTGAGGAACATGTTTTCTGTTTTATTATGCTGCTTAAGTGATCAAAACACTCTGCTTTGTCTATTCTGTCTTGCAGAGGTAACAGTTAAATGATGTGCTGTAGTTCTTGAAGTGGGCTAGGGCCTTCTGAGTCCTAGACAAATGCACTGGATGTAAAGTAGCCCCCATCAGTTAGGCTTGGTTTGCACCTCCTGTGCTCTGTGGAGGAAGGGTTCCGCTTTCTTGTGTGCAATTTATTGCTCCATCAGGTCAGGGCTGTAGTACAGACGTATCAGAGGCAGTAGAGTTAAGGTTCAACTCGAAAATATATGCTTACGTGTCTAGGGATTCTGGAAGGTGGAAAATGGGAGTAGAGAATATTGTGCAAGGCTCCTCCTTTGGCTTTTTTTCCTTACCCTCCTTTATGCCGATGTAGCAGAGCTGGTTTGGCCATTCAGCTGTATCATTATATCTCTTCTGGGGCCTTATTAAGCTGTGGCCATGCTGTGACACTGATTTCTAATCCATGTCAAACCCAGACTAAGAACTAGTTGGGGACTTGTTTTACCTCCCAGCCAATCCCTACCGTATATGTCAAGTCGAGCAGTACAGGAGACAATGCCAGCTTCGTTCTTTGCAGACAAGGTGTACCAGCCAGCATCTGCTTTCTTGGCAGGCTGGATCAGGAGGCAGACATACCCTGTTGTATCTTGATGCATGCTGGGAAAACAAGTGTTTGGGAATTAGTATTTCTCAAGAGCATATCAGTTTTCATATTTTAAAATATGTGTATTAAATTTGAAACAGATACATTGTCATTTCTCTTCTCAAAAAGGTAGCAGGCTGAGACATCTATAGTCAATAGATTTGCTTTCAGTGTGACCTCAAACAATGATCAGAAAATCTCACATCTGTTCTGGCTCCTCTCAGTTGTGCACAGCCACGGTGTGACAGTGGGAGCTGAATTGTTGCTCTGGGTATGTTAATATTAGCATTATTTATTGAATACTAATGAACTAAACCCATGCAAAGCTGCTGCACAATAGTACTGTATTTTTTCCTAGTTCAGAAGCTGGAACAAGAACATAATAAAATACCAAGAGCACTTGTACAAAGTTGGGATGTTTTTCACAACAGCAACCAGAGCCAGTCAGAAACGTTCTTGGGGCACCCTTTTCCATGAGAAAATTACTAAGTGAGAAAATCAAAAAGATTTGCTTAGCCAACACTCTAAAAGAAACCTGCTTCATTGTTCCCTCCACTTCCTTTTCTCTCCAGTGATCTAAGACTTTGTGGTTGCAATTTCCAGGAAAAACTTTTCAGTAGTATATAACAGAATTGAGACTCCTCTGCTCTGTAGGCCAAGGCTGGTCCTTTTTATCAACCCAAGCATTTCTCTCATTATAATGGAAGAGGTGCGAGATGAGCATTTCAGAATACTTGAAGTTCCAGGATGTTCTGAAACTTGAGATTTTGTTTCCTTATGAACTGGAATGAAACCACAGACTTTCAGGACAAGAGGACATTTTGTGCTTCTGACAGCTCAGATAAAAGGAAGCATTCACCCTTTGCTCCCCACACTACACAGTTTGCCTTATGCTGGGGGTGCAGGAGTATAGGAGCTGGTGTGTGTCCTTATTGTGATACAAAAACGTCTCTTGGCTTCAGGCAGGAAGGCAACAGTGAGGCAGGATAGGGACAAACAGGGATGATGCTGCCCATGGGTCTGTGCAGAGCCACTGGAAGCCTTTGGGGAAGTCTGGTCTCAACTGGCTGAAATAGCATAGCTGTCACAACCCTGATTCTTGCTCCTGGCATTGTGGATTGTGGGAGGTTTTCGTTAGTCATTCCTCTGCTGAGCTGAAGCAAAAACTTGTTCTCTAACCCTTTGTGAAACAACCAGAAATGTGGCATTTTAGGACAGTTGTTCATTTTCCAGTAACTACGGTGTTTGCATGTGTATAACAACAATCCCTATGAAAGGGGAACACCTATTTGGTGTAATCCGTGAATTTGCTAATGGTAGACTCAATCCCTTCCTCCAGATCATCTATAAAGATATTAAATAGGACTGGGCCCAAACCATATAGACTACAGCTGTAGAAGGTCAGAGTCAGGTGGGGTTTTTGGAGAGGGACAGCAGTCTCTGGGTGGGGACAGGGCGACCACTGCAAGAGTTTTCCAAGAATGCTTTCCATTGTGATAGGTGTGCATCCCTAACAGGTGCTGCTGCAGAGCCAGCTTCTTTACTGATAGCCTGCAGGAATGTGTATGAAGGTGTGGGTACTTCCTGAAGCTGATCTCAGAGATCCAGTGACTGCATCAAATCGTTAGTCGGAGCCAAGTGAAATAAAATATTAAAAATCAGATATATGCTGAAGTAGAAATATTTTAAAAAACTCCCTAATTAATTTATCATTAATTACAGCCAGGCATATTATTTTATCAGCTTTTGTTTGGATAAACTTAACAAATAGTGAGGCATTTGACTGTGAGAACTGAACCTGAACATTGTTGTATTTTGTAAGCATAGATCAAAGACTTTGCCTTGTTTGTGACCAGCTTTGTTATCAGCTTCTCTGTCTGATATGATAAACTCTCTATTATCCCATGCTTTGGGGCATTGAAACTGCTCTGAGTCTGAATTCATACCTAGTTGGAACTAAACTGGGGAAAAAATAGCTTAGAGAGAATAAGGTGCTAAAATGCATGAAAGTACCGTATCAGAGTATGTTTGATAAGGAGATTGATACGCCCATGGCCCGCAAGCTCCGTCCCCACTCTGCAGCAGTGCTGCATCATGCCTTTGTTCTGAACCAAGGAAACAGCCATTGTTCGCCCCACAGGGAAGAAGCAGACTTTTTACAGCTTTATGGGGGTGAAAGAAGTTGTTTTTAAAGCACCACCATCTGTACTTATCGCACAGGTTTTCATGGAAGCAGTTGGTCCAGCCACAAGAAACTTCAGGCATGGGTGTTATGGTACAGTACCTCATCCTCTCTCTGTTTGATGGGATGGTCTCATTGTCTTTCTTCCAGTAAAATACAGGAGGTGGCATTCCCACAACTCTGCACTCTAATCTGACTGGGTACCCTTCTGGAACACCACAGTTCTGAAGCTTCTCCAGAAACATGGGGGCTCTTTTTACTTCCTTTGCTGGAGAAAGAATTAGTGAACAACGGATATTTTATTCTTTGTCTCTGAACAGTGTGTAAGAACACAATAAAAATTATTATTGTGATACCAAAATAGGTTGTGAATTTTTAGTGGGATATTGGAAGGGAAGTGAAATGCCACAACATAGCCTCTGTAAGGGAACATAAAGTAAATAATAGGCAGAACTGAAGTTCATAAATGAATATATGCATGTCTAATGGGTCTAAACATACTACCATTGCAAGACATTAATGCCAGATCTATAAATTTCAATATCTCACATCTTTTAAGGCTTTATTAAAGAGCAGTGTTCAGATTTAAATTTTTCTATTTAAAAACATTTTTAAAACAATAAAATTTGGGCTGAAATCTAGGATACCTCAACATATATTATGAATTCAAACCCTAAGCATTTTCTGGGGAGAAAATTAAGAATGTCATTTTGCCCAGACGAGAGGTAGTGTGATAATGAGGCAGAATTCTTATGGCCCTCTCTTAGTAACAGGAGTGCACTAGTCAACTGAGCACCAGGTGTATTTCCCTCCATCAGCTGAGGAGGGGAAAATATATATAAAAATTACGTATCTGTATCTATAGCTGTTGGACTCTCTTGCTCTCAGTGCATTAACTATTTATTTATACTTGTCTGTAGGGAAACTATGTAAGGTAAGTTCGAAGAAATGCATACAGATAACTTCATCACTGAGACTAGTTTTTCAGTGCTTCTTACCTACAACAGTGAGCTCCAGACTAAATGAATTTTGTCCTGTTTTGTTAGTGGCAAGGCAAGTATAAGTTCCAGCATCACTTTGGGAGAGAGGATCGATGAGCAGAGAGTGAACTCCAGTCTCTCTGACCAGCATCTTGTGTCTGCCATCTGGGAGCACAGGTTTGCCATTCAGGAGCCACGTCAGGTCTGGAGTTGGTAACCCACTCACCTAAGAGACAGGGAAACACCTCAAGACAAATGTCCAACTGACAGGAGAGGCTAGTAAATTAAGAGCCAGGCCTTTTTGCAAATGCCAGCAAATGTCAAAATCTAGACCAGAAGGATTTTTTAAAAAATTATTTCTCAGTTTTTGTTTCTCTGCTGACTAAAAGGGAGAAAGAAAACAAACAAGAAAAAAGATTTTAAAATACATTAAATATCTACATTTTTCTTAGAAAGGAAGGAACTTAGTTTATGAGATATGAAATTAGAATATGAGATTCACAAAAGACTCCTAATAATCTGCTAGTTTTCCTTTATTTTTTTGGGTGCTGAATATAAATCAAATTCCTGGATCTAAAATACTACAGAGTTTAACAGAGATGAAAATAGTTCTATACAAATTACTTTGTATTTTGTAAAATTTGATGAAGAATGATGCAATACTTCCTAGCTGTCGAACTTGAATGCTTTAGAACACTACAAATTAAGTATTTTTTTAAAGGTTATTAGACTGTATTATAGTATTAAAAGTCTTTTCAATAAGTAGCAGTACTTACTCATGTCTAAAATACTGCTTTCCAAACAATATTTTACAAAGCAGAGAAAGAGGGAAGTGGTACTTGCCTGAGTGAGGACTGCTCTCTCCCAGGTTTGTGCAATGCCAGACATGCTTTAAGGCTTCACAAGCTCTGCCAGGATAGCAGAGCTAGGAAAAATCAAATTCTTTGGCATGCTCCTAGTAAACTTTACATCATAAATTAAGTAGTAATGAGTCTTGCTCATCTTCAGGGCATTAACTTGTGCCTCAGAGCTTCCACCCTCTTCAGGGTAGAGGTCAGTGTCAGCACTGTCACCTTTGCTGCACTGCAGGGGTACAGAGGGGCTACCAGAATATGTTGGAGCAGACGATTCTCTTAAAGGTGTTCAATAACAGGATGTTCGCTATGTGGACTCTAACCTCTGACAGCTCTTTCATGTCAGGATTTCAGTCAGTAAATGGGGATGTTTCTGCCTGTGTGCATGCTGGGGAAGCGTAAAATGAACTGGGCTCAGTTCCCTCTTTTCAGGGAGTATTAATCTTCAGTAATTCAGTCCAATACAATGGGAACATTTGTTTGAACACAAAGCAACGTGCTGAATCCTCTCTTTCTCATGGTTTTGTGCTATTCTGGATTATGTTCAAGAATCTGATAATAGAGCAGAACTTCTGGAGTTCATATTGGTAAAGGACACAGTGAACACATCGAGTAATTTGAACAACCTTGTAAGTGAGCCTTCTGTTTCTGTGTTGTGTTTTCTGTGTTCTTCATCCCATACAGCATTTGTTCAAAAGAAATCCCTGGAATCAGCTCAGAGATAATGGCATTAAGAAATAGTTTTTAAAATGAAGCATTAAAGCTTGAATGGAAAATGTTCATGCATGGAATTAAGAACATGAAAACATATAGCACTACATATACAGAGGTAGGGAAAGTGAGAGTGAACAGAGGAACCAGTGAATACCTTACAATCCAACCTACAAAGTCGCCCTTCATGTGCCACCATGTCACCTGGAGCCTGTAGAAAGTATGGCCTGAAAAAGCGTTCTTGAACTGCCTCTTTGTCTCCTTCTGGCACCCGGGGCCGTGTTCTGCAACACAAAAATCACATGTGGGTGTTTGGAAGTCAAATTTTTTTACCTAATGCTTAAAAAAAAAAAGGAAGAAATTGGGGAAAAGGATGGAGAGATAGCTTGAGTTACATAAAAGGGAAGAAAGAAATGGACTGATTGTAATTTAATTATTGCATATTTTCCATTTAGAAAGATTATCAAGTTAACTATATCATGTAGTATCCTTAGATTCCCAAGCTGGCCTTTGCTTCTTTTTGCTTTTTTTGGCTGAATTTCATTTTGCTACTCCATCCCTTGCCTTTAGCTCCACTACAACAAGTACATGAAATCATAGTTAAAACTTCCCTGTATTTGAGGATGACCTTCAAAAACATAGAAGTGACCTGTTGGGAGGGAACTGCTGCTGTTATTTCCATTTTATGATTGAGAACTGAAGTTCAGTGAGTGCAGTGGTTATTTTGGTTGCCTTCAGTAAAAAGCATAAAGAAGGTCTGCAGGACTTTTTTCTTTCACCTGTGAGGCTGAGTTGTTGATATTCGTCCCCGAAAAGGGACACTCTGAACCATCAGGTGTCCTGAACAACTGATCCTCCCCTGCAAATCACAGTGGAAACAGAATTAATAGTTGGTTAATAGCTCATTTCATTTTAAAGTATAAATATTGAACACTTACAATGCATTAGGATTTATTTTTATAAAGTAGCTGAACTATAGTGAAAATACTATTTTCCCAAAGCAAATGCTGTTAGCCTGCAGTTGAGGCAGGGGCTTCTCAAACTCTTCCAGGCTGTGGCAATGCATTTAGCAGTGCTGCTTGTCCCTGCTTGTTTATTCCTGCCACAGGTACTGTCTGCTAGTACCTTTGCTCTGGCATACTTTAAAATGCAGCCATACAGAAACTGAAAAGAAATATAATTTAAAAAAGGAGAAACATTTAAACTGGAAAAAGTTGCCTGATGAATGTACTTCTAAATAAACAGCTAAGCTAGTACATGAGGTCAAGAATGGTGTAAGGGAGTTGAGACTATTTGCAGGTCTACATCTTGGCATCCTAGATAAAGAATATAATTGTGTTTGCTAACAGTTCCAAATTTGATGTAACTATTTGTTTCTCCCTGCTCTATTCTTTCTGTCTGAAACATCATGTCTGTCACCACATCTCAAAAGGTACCTATCAGCATCTGAGAGTGAGAAGGAGATAGGGCAGGAGTTATTAATGTGAAAAAATGTCCTTAATTATTTTGACTGTATGTCTAATAGGGGAGTAGTTTCATCAGTCATCTTTACATAGAGAGTCTCCTCTGCTATGCTCTGAAGCATCTGATTTGTGATATAGTCACCACTTGATGTCTAAGTATGGGGCCTAATTTGTGTTCCTATTAACATACATTAGAAAAAGATGAAACAAGCATTTTTGTAAAATAAAAAAGAACACCTTACTTGTGGGTTTGCAGCCATAATCGTATAGTTTCCGTCGTCATCATTAGTAGCAGCTTCAATATGTAAAGAACATGTTCCATCTTCTTCTCTGTTCATTTTGAAATGTGGGTTTTTCTTTGAAATCTGCTTGCCGTCCTTGAACCAGTAGACCTGTAGTGATCAGACACACCCCCATGACTTAACAGTGACTAGAAAAATAAAATAAGTTGAGTGATAGCTAATAAAATTTTAGAATATTATAAGCTTTGCAGGTCAGTTATAATGTGGAACAGAATGATTCCAGGTTGAACTCGAGAAGCTGCATATCATAGCTGGGCCTGTCAGGTTCTCTCTTCTTGGCTGTAGGCACGCTACTGGTTAGATCAGTTCTCATCTTTTTGAGAAGTTCTGGGGGTTGTGCAGTTCTATGTCTCCTGGAGTCAGGTGGCTATACCTCAAGGCCTGATGCATGCTCAGGGGCAGATACTGTTATTTCAGAAAGGTGGGAGAAATGATTAGTTTGGGAGCTCTCTCCACAGAGCCATGTGTTTAGGATGGATGTACAGAAAATAGTGAGTAGTTGGGTTTTGTTCCTTTACCAGTCACAGTGACAATGACGTACCTTGGGAACAGGTATTCCAACTATTTTGCAGGTGAATGTAATAGGGGATCCTTCCATTACCCGAAAATGCTTGAGTCTCTTATCAAAGATGGGAGCTATGTATTTGCCAGTAGGGATTTCCTCGTGTTGGACTTCATCGTCTGATTCATCCACTGGTGTCCGTTCAAGGCGGAATTCTATTTCGTTCATCAGCCTCTGCTCAAAGCTTGAAATCCTGTATTCCTGCAGGGTGACAGAGGCACAGGTCTGAACAAAACCAGCTGTGTTCTGGGCTGTTTGCAGCCATTGACACTTTTAGACTAATTCTACAGCAAGTAAAAATAAAAAAGCCTAAGTCAACCTAGCACATCCTAAAACAGTCTGAATTTGGTTTGCAGGCACAGATACTGCATCGTGAGTCTGTACAACATAATTCATGAGACTAAGTTTTTTCAAAGTAAAAGAAATCAAACATGTAATTCCTCTAAGTCCCTGTCAAAAAAAAATTGTACTCTTGCACACTGTTGATCAAAAGAGATCATTAAAACATACCAAATTTTTGAGGATTTGTGTTCAAATATTAGTCACCTGCTAATTATAGAAATGAATGCTATATATTTTAGTTCATAATTAAATAAGGAAAACTATACCTACTAAAAGAGAAAATTAGGAAGAAAGTGAAGTATTTTCAGAGTAATTAACTTCAGGTTAAACTTGGACAGATTTCTAGGTGGTGTAACTGAGAAAACAAAATATATTACATTGAAATTCTTAGAAGATTAAACAGATCATGCAATAAACCCAGCATATTCCTACATAAATGAACATTTCCAGATAGTTTGATGTGATTGTGAACTTTCTCCTGATCCCCTGAAGTCAATTAGAAATGTCTCATCACTTAGCTGTTTTGCATGAGGAAATCTCTTGTCTAGACCAGGAGGCATTTGACCAAATGTCTCTTGCTGTGACTTGTTAAGCCTCAGACCAAGAGCCAGCTTCAGTTTGTGCCTCCAAACCAATGCTCGTCCTGGGCATCGTGGAGCACTACAGCTACACCTGGATGGAGTTCTCAGGTAGCACACATTGCCCGCTGCACTGACACACACAGCTGCAAGAGCTCCTTGTTTAAGCCATTCCAAACTACCTTTTTTGGGGGCAATCCTGTATTACCTGTAGAAGACAAATCAGTTTGCTCAGACTTGGATTTGTGCAGGTTTTAAGCCCAGAGCTTGCATTCCTGCTTTTATTGAAAACAGAATCTTAGAAACCAACGAATAGTAAATAAGGGTGTAGCCAATCCTTAGATATATTCAATTTGCTGAAAAAACAAGGTTCAGAAATGCATCTTGTCTGAAATCTTACAGAATGTTAATTAAAGAACCAGCATCTATCCCAAGTCACTGGCAATTACATCCCTGATCATTTAGCCATTCCATCTTACTGCTGATTATGCTCTTGACCAATAAATTCCAGATAGCAGGGAGGAAAGATGGAGAGGCAGGAAAAAATTTTAGCTGACAAACTCTTCTGCTTTCTTTAGGAGGCCAAAGAGACAGAAGTGAGGCCAAAAGTTTAGACATTACAGTAGAGTTTTGAGGAGACAGGGGTGTCTAAGACTTGGCGGTGAGAGGAGGAAAAGGTGGCAGCCACAAAGTAAAAAAAAAATTGGAAATTGCTATGGTGGAGTAAACACTCTGGTAATAGCTGATTTTGGAACTATAGTGGTAGATGTTGTGTGTTTTCATCTAAAATGTCTGTTTTGGGGAGGTTGCTTTAAGGTCAGCTCTAGAAAAGGTTAGCTATGGTAAGAAAAGGCAGCCAACTTGGAATAGGTAGGAAAGGAATTTGAAGAATGAAGTTGCTCCTCCTTGCACTCGACCCTTGTTCTCCGATGCTGCAGGACAGCTTCGGAGCAGTGCGGAGAGCTACAAGGTTCCAGGAGTGTTCGCAGCAGCTTTGGTGGCTGAGTCCCTGCTCCGAGATCCCTTCCTTACCTTTAACACCTTCCCCCACTCTGACAGGGCCACTCTGCTCTCTGACACTGTCCTGCAAGTCCAGCTCTGCCAAGCGGAGCTTTGAGCTGGCCGCTCTGTCCCAGTGTGAGACGTGCCAAAGGCTGGGAGCCAGACACTGGGTGGTACCAGCCACCTCCTCAAGGGACTAGCAAGCAGCTGGGGAGCACCAAACAGCCTGATAAAGTTTCATCTCCTTGAGCTTTTCTTCTCTCATGCAGCAGGTCTCAGCAAATTGCTCTATAGATCAAATTCTCATCTCATTAAAGCCAGTGTAAAACTGGAGTTTCTCTGATTTCTCATCAACCAAACTGATCATTTTCCCACGTCAGTGGCAAGAACTGGTTATAGTGTTCCAAGGGAAAGTTAAGCAATCAGTGTTTTACCCTCGATACTGAGAAAAGGCCTGTGTCTTTTTAGGAAGGCAGAATAATGTAAAAATTGGGGAGTGGCTGCTGTAGCAGAGGGAAGTAATGGGGCTAGAAAGGCGTTACCATTACACTTTCAAGGCATCACGTTAATGTGGAAGGTGTTGACTGCAGAACAAAATGCTGCAGAACAGAGTTAAATTTTGAAATATTGCAAGCTGATGGCACAGTCCAGTATTGTTTATAGACAGCTGAGTTAAGTCAGCAGTTTTTTGTATGGATTTTTTTTCTAGAATCATTGCTGTCCAAAAGAAGTCACTGTATAAGAAATTAATAGGGTAGGGTTGCTGTAGCCATGATAGCCTACAGATGAAACCAAATAATGCTTATAGAGACAATTAACATCTTTTATTTCCTCTACTCCAAAAGTGCAGATCTGTCTTAAGTGATCTAACCAACTAACATAAATAAAATGTAGAGCAATCATTTTCAAGTTGTACTTAACCAAATTAACCTTGCATCTGCTTTAGATCCTAAAACGTTTTCTGTGAATGCAGGGTATCATTTTTTTCCTGGCTGATGTGCTGAGGATAATAACTTCCTACAAACTACTTCATTAAGAAATATGGGCACTTCTTCCTTTTCAAATGTCTGCTTGCAGGAGAAAATACAATAGAGGAAGGAACGCGTTTCATGGGACCCTTTCAAGTTAATCATGGAGAGGTTTTCTCCCACGTTTCTTTGCCTGGGACTCTGGATATATGTGCATACACAAAAGAGGTATAAAAGTAGCACTTTGTGAAAATGAAAGCATATTGCTGCACTATCAGCACGGGGTTGTCATTGCTGGCAGCTGCTTCCCTGCTCATGGAAGCCCTAAGTGTCCTTGTACAAATGCAAATCTCTGGCTGAGAATTGTGCAGGCTGACTGCAGGAGTTTGGCTGCTCATTTAAAGGAGTTATATTCAAAAATACATTTTAAATTAGAAAACATAGAAGTTAGGGTTCCCATAGCCCCTGTTTCCTGTCTGTCGACCTCATACCTCAGTCTTTGCTTTTCTAAATGTGTTCAGTGTGCAAATATGTGCTGGTATAAATTTACAAACAAACCAACAAGACCAAGTTAACTTTGCTGTGAAAATTTGAACACCAACATTCAGAGGCTGAAGATGTTACACCAAACTTCTTACAAAGAACAGACATCTCTGAATAAGTGAAACAAGTGAAAATACACTTCTGTACAAGGAGTACAGAATAATCTTGTAGGTTTTTGCTTGTTTGGTAGGTTTTCTTTTAGGATTAGCAAGAACAGAAAGTAGTTGTTGATATGGCTTTCTGAGGAACTGTTTTTATCACAGAAACCACAAGCCTATTTCTGAATGTGATTACAAAAGTGGTGTAGGGCAAAGTGTTGTTGTTGTGGTTCAGACAAGTATTTCGTAAAGTGTCACAGGAAGAACAAGCCCATGTGGCCGCAGGGTACAATGTTAAAACTAGGCTGCAGTTCAGCATACTGAGGAGACTGAGGGAAAGAGTACAAAGGTTCAAGCCCTGGTTTGGAGTCAAAAATGTAGCACTGCAGCTGCTTTTTTGGTGGCTTTCCTAGAACATGAAACTTTTACAGGCAGTAATTCACACACTTGTTCAATATAAAGTAGCCAGATATTTAAAATTATTATATCTACCAGCTAAAAATTCAAGCTCCTGTTCAGTGGTGTAATGCTCTGTACAGTGTATATAATGCATCTGTAATTGTATATATTCATCTATATATGCTGAGGAGACTGCAACTTTGGAAACCTGTCTATTTCTCCTACATCTAATGCACGTTGTTTAGTGTGCACAGTGTGCAAAAGGGGAGTAGGCAGTGGTGGTTGTATTAATATGGTCACAGTATAGTTTGAGGGGTAAAAGACTTACAAGTGGCCAAAGCAAAGCCAGTAAATGTGCTGAATGTGTATCTGAAGGGGTTTATATCGTTCCAGTGGAACTCAGTGGCAGATAGAGAAGTGAAATGCAGCTTTCCTTCTGCTTGCCTTTGCTCTGCCTTGGCAATATTGTTGTAGGCTGCTGGTGGGTGGCTGTACTTTGTCCTGCACAACAAACAAAATCTTCTCTCAATGCCAGTCTTGCTGAAGGTACAGGTTCACATCATTTTGTCTCTGTGATGGATCTATTTGGCCCCATCACCATCATTTTTGACCACCTGAGAGCACAGCACCCTTCAGGGCAGGGCTATTACCTGCATTTTACCTGTGGGAAATTGAGGCCTAAAGAAGCTGAGGGACCTGTTAAGGTAACACAAAAAGCCTGTGACAGAGCAGAGAGCTGGATCATGATCTCCTAGATCTTGCCAAATAATTTAACTCCTGGGCCTTTCTGTTGCCTGTAAACATTTTTGTCAAAAAGGGAATTGCATAGAGTGTAGTAATTCCTGTAAGATTCTAAGCACCTTTGCGTATGAATAAGAGTTCTAAAATCCTGCATCTGTTGAAGTTAAAATTTATCTTTAGCAGGATTCAGATCTTAGTGAATATACATACTAACAGTTAGTAGAAGCTTGTAGAATCAAAATAATTCGATGTTAGCATAGTAACTTATGGAAATTACCACAAACAGAAAGACTAAGGGAACTCTACTCGAATGTTGGTTCTCATATACTATATAAAAAACAATTCTGTTGCCAACTTAATGCCAACTCTAGACAAATTTTCCAATTTAATCTCAGTTTTGTAACTTCTACTAGATTGGCTTTTTGGCAGAGTTAATCTAAATCCATTTAACAGTTTATCTAAGAAAGTGACATATATTGCATCTCAGCATCTGTTTCCGAGCTGTAACACTCCTTAACTTCCCAGTCTAATCTGGGCTACTCTGACTGAAATCTCCTGATTAGTTTGGATTCTCTCTCCTCCCCGTTCCCCTCTCAGCAGTGGGAATCAAAAAGCATCAGATCCAATGTACAGGCTGTTCTCCCCTTGTCATGTCCTATGAAGAGGTACCACTGGGATTTATTTCTTGCAGATGAATTGTATGGGGCATCTTACACAGCACTAGGCATGAATCTCATGCTTATCCAAACACAAACCCATGAAGAGCCTAGCAAGTCATTGTCTAGCTAGACAATATTCAAAATACAGTTCAGAGTGATTAAGCAAGAACGAAAGAGGAGAGAAAGCAAATGGAGATGCCATCTCCAATTCCCACAGACTTAGCAGCTGGCGTGAGTGTGTGTGCAAGCATGAAGGGTTCAGCTTGCCTCTCTGACATGATGAGCTCTGCAAGCCAGGATCCCTACCATGAAAACCTGTCTGTACTTTCCTATTGATAAGATCTAGGTCTTGACAAGACAGCCACAAGCGGTTGTTCAACTGTTCATTGCCACAGTTACAGGGAGTTTATACATATTAATATCAATTTGTCTTGGTCAGATTCTTAAATCTCTTCTCACTTCTAGTACAGAGCAGACAGGCTTCCATGGGGAGACTTTGTGGTTTAATTCCCATCCTTAGTCTAAAATTGCCGACATTTGCTGACCTTTGAGAGATAACGTGAAGCTTGATTTTGAGCCAGATTTTTGGAGTGATTGAATTAAGTATAATTTTTGTGCCCTGGGAACAGAGTTCTGGGTGATTCCTGGGCCTTTCTGAGACTGAGTGCTCAGTATGGGAACTGCAAGGAGATGGTTCTGTGATCAGTGTTGAGGTGTTACTGGTGTCGGGGCCTGTGTGATGAATTGGGATCTGCAAATGGCTTTACAGGCTTTGGTTTTTAGTGATCTGAAAGCTGTTGGACAAACCCTGCATCTCTTCTGCTCTGAAGTTTCTTATCAAGTATTCTCTAGCAAAAATAAAGAATATTCATGTGAGGGCTGTGCATAATTTTCTGAACAGCTGTAGATTTTTTTCTTTGTCCTAAAAATAAGGCTGCTATCTGAGTCTTACATAAGACACAACCAATCAGCATTGCCACATGATATTCTTCATAGTAAATGACGCAGATATGTGAGCACGGTTTGGAGTTCTTATAACCGAAATGTATAAACCAGGCCCTGGTATTTAACCCTGCTTTCCTTTATTATTGCACAGGTAATTAATTTAGTTTTATTACTGTACAGGATTTTGAGGTTTAATTACCTCATTTTTCTATTTCATATTATTTGTATAACAAAATGTTGAGGAGATAATATCATTAATTTCTAAGTTTTGCCTGTAAAGCTGAATTTCCTCTATTTACAGAGGAAATATTTATAGATTTATTTGTATTGGTGAAGCCTGTGAATGCTTTCAAATACCAGGGTAAAAGAATTAGTTTCCATTACCCAATTATATTTTTCCATTTGCCAAAGTCTCCCCAAAGTCTCCTTCTTTCCTTTTCTCCCCACACGTCTTTTTGTTTCTACATGACATATTCTAATTGAACATTACTGAGATATTTTATTTGTGGGGAAGATAAAAGGCCCAATGGACTAGACTGGCAGATTTTGGGAACTGCAGATAACGCTGACTGTGCTCTCCTTTCATCAAGTGGTGCAGTTACCTGGACACTCACTGAGGTTGTGAGACTTGGATGCTTGGTCTCACAGCATTTCAATCTCAGTCTCCAAGAGGAAACTCCAAGCTTTGTGCCAATAAAACATTCTGGGGATGGAGATGAGTGGACAGGGATGTTCTTTGTCCTTCTTTTCCTCTTTCACTTTGCAGAAATACTGAAACATCCACTAGAGCAAGGACAAGAATCCAGGTGTTGCTTGTCCTCGCTTCTGGGCAGGAGAGTGATTCTCTTTTTATTTCTCTGTCTCAGTCTGTCTCTGTTCATTTTCTCATCACAAGCTGGAAGAAAGAATTCTAAAATCTTCCTCAGAGGACCCTAATCATTAAATGAAATGCTTTTTGAAATGTCCTGCTAATTGAGGGCCTGTTCTCGGTGCCTGAAAGTCTTAAGTTTTATTCCTTGAGCTGGAGAAGGTGGTAGAAAAGCTCAGGTCACCTGTTACAGAAGCTGTTCTGAAAGGTGGAATTTCCAGATTTTTCTCCTGCTGATAAAGAATGCTTAATTATTTGAGCAACCTGGGACAGCACCAACACAACACTTACCCACTGACAAGGAGTGAAGCTTGTCCTTATGGGAGTTCAGAGTTGTGAATTTGACTGTCTTCAAGCCAAGGAAGACACTGAGTCAAGTCTCCTCTATCTAGGGATATTGTCTAATGCCTTCCTGTGATTGCAGAAAGCCAATCCTCGTTCGGTGCCCCTTTTGTTTGAAAGAACTGAGAAAATCTGACTGAAGATGTTTGGGTGTAACTGAATCACATTTTCTTTCAGCACTTTTAACTGTGATGAAATTTCACCTGGCACCATGCTACCATCTGCAGAAATGATGGGTATAGCAGTTTTTTTTCTGGTAAAAATGACAGCTTGTTATTGCATGTACTTGATTAAAGTTGCAGCTAGAATCTTAGCAAAGTCATATTTGTATTTCTGTCAGCACCTCATGGTCATCATAGCTGTAGAAGCCCAGAGACTAATCTGTTCTCTCTCATGCAGCATCAGCAAAATTACCAACTATGTTCTGATCCTGGATTTCTTTATTGTTGGTGATGCATGATGTACTGGATGAAACAGAAGGAGTACATCTGGATTATCAGATATCATGCTGAGTGCATAATGCTGACACTTAGGAAAATCTCATCTTGTGAGCTAAACATTTTTCATACGGAAGTCAATTTTAGATAATAATCAGAGCACCAGAATGCAAATCCCTCCTGTTCATTACTGCCCTTTTTGTAGTAATACAAGACAATACCAGGACTTTAAGGCATAGGCTTGTCATCTGCAATGTTCGTTCTGGATGATCCCTGCGTGCTCTGCAGGTATTGTAAATGAGAGAAATGGGGGTCTCAGTACAATGCTCTAAATAAAAATACACCAGAGGACACATTTTATGAGAAGGAATTTTTAAAATAGCATGCAGACAATACAAGGAAACCAACATTTGAGATTCTTACTGGATGCTGTACTCCTTTATGCAGTGATCTCTCACACAGAGGAGGCTTGCATTTGTATTTATGAGAAAGGGAGTAAGCCCTTCCCTACCATTACTTTAATTGATTTAATACAGATCTACTATGTGTGGAATGAAAATGTGTCCTTTTTAATTCTGCGTTAACTATAAGAGGAAAAAACAGGACAAAATATATGGGTGTGAATCCAGCACTCCAGCATATTACTCTCATTGTGTTGATTGTTCTATATAGCAATAGGAATTTTGGAAATATTGTTGGAAATATTTGGAAATACTGTTCTTCCTGTCATCTGTTTAAATAATCACTGCCTTCATGGAGGAGAAAAGTCAGGCTTGAATTTACTGGAGTAAGCTTTTCTCAGATGAGAAGAGGAAAATCAGAAGGGATTAAAGTGGGGAATTGAGAGGAAAATGAGGGAACTTTTGTTGATTTTAGTTCATAGCCATTGGCATTCTAATTACTGTAACAATTAGAGAAGTGCCGGCTTTGAACTTTTTCAGTGTTTGAGGAATTTGAGAATCAAAATTTAGGTTTGGTCTCATACAGAATACCAAATAAGTGTATAAATAACTTCTGCTGTCAGCAGATAACTCTGACACTTGTAGTGATCATTGTTTCTAAAGGGGTTATCATGCAGTTAACTCCAAAGACTGACTGGTATTTCACAGTAGCTCTCCAAATAATTTCTCCTACTACCACAGCAAGTACAAATTGTAACACTTGTGATTCATCTGCAAAACGTACTGCTTGCCAGTTGTTTTACTCAAAGTGCTTTGGCAGCGTGATGTGCCAGAAAGAAAGGTCAACAGCAAAATTAAAAACCCGTAGGGATTACACTGAATTTGTCCACAGAGGGGACTTTGCTCCAGACACTCGGTGGCGTTTTGCTTCTCTCTGCATGTTCTCTGTCGGAAGGGTAATGGATGTTGTGAAAAGCTCTTTGGTTGATGACAGATGGGGGTAAACCCTTATTTGCCGCGTTAAGCCTGAGCTGGTGGGACAGCTACGGCGGGCTCCACGGCCAAGGTGAGAGAAGAATAATCACCTGCAGGCAGAGCAGCTATCTAGCAGTCCTTAGTGTGTCCTACTGTTATTCGAGGGTGCTTGAGCCTGATTTACAGTCATTTCAACCTCTATACTACTTCATTTTTTATTTCTTCTTTAGTTTCATAGACAGTGCCCAGATTCATTGATTCCAGTTAAGAGTGAACTGATATTTAATTCCTTGAACTTTGTAAAAGGTTTGTTATTTTGCTAAATTCTAATAATAAAGTTCCCAAGAAGTCCCTATCAATTCATGTAAGTTTGGACATTAGAAAAAAGGGGTTTAATGGTAAAAAATTGAAAACTCATTTTATTTCAACCAAAACAAAACCAAAACCCTTATCCTAAACTGTTCGTTACTTTACTCTTTGTTTTAAAATATTGGGTGTGTGCATGTGTGCAATGAATCGAGCACGTGGAAAACAAAAAAATAAAAGCCAATGTCCAGAAGCTTCCATAAAAATAAAGAAGTTTTACATTCCTACCAGCCTCTGAGATGATCAGAAATGAAAACTGCTGTTCAGTCACAAAACAAATATTCTACAGCTGCATCCCTCATGCTTTCTGTTTAAAGCTCCAGTTTGCTATTCCAAACCAGTACTCACACGAAAGCTCCCCCTGCAAAGTAGTGTAGCAGCTCACCCATACAAACACCTTTTTTTCTACCTCATAATACATGTCTTGTTCATGAGTGAAATTTATTTTAATAACACTCAATTTTCTTACCTGCTGACCGCTTTGTTGATTAGCATCCTCTCTGAAATGCAATTTTCTTTCCAGGTCCTTTACAAGTGCAGCTTTGTTTTCCCGAATAGAATCTTCTGTTGCTAACGGCAGAGGCTTCAGGTTTTTCTTTGTTAATCCCTGGGTTGGCCTAGTAAAAGAAAATTCTGATACTAACATGCAGCAACCAGTATATATATATTTGGTCACCAGTATGATATGATATATTATGGTGGAACCTATTATTTATTTACATAGAAGCCAAAGCACAATACAGGATTTGATTTTTTTTGGTACAATCTTAATGGGACATCCCATTCCCATGCTGTAGAAATTAAAAACACACATCTTAAAGAGAATAAGGGCTATAATGTTACAATAGGCATCTAAGTTCTATCTATATTTATCCTGCAATAATGATGTCACAGTAAATGCTAAAGAAATGAGTGTAGGTGTTACCTTAGGTGTACAATGTGTACATTTGACTGTCATCAGGCAATAATTTAAAAGTTAATACAATTTCTTATTGATCTTTATCTCACATCTTCGTTGAGCATTTACTCTTTCTATGAGCTTTTACTTCTTTCATTTCTCTCACCCTTTTATGATACCTAACATCAACAGTTATTTTTTATTTTTATTTTATAGATGTGGTCTGTTTAATTTTAGTAAGGTTTGAAAATATTTAAATTCTTAAATAAGACTGGAGACTGTGAGAGTGCACTGCTGGAGCACAGCAGCAGGACACTACGAGGGAGTGTGCAATATTCTGGTAGTTTACCAGAACAGATGTTGGGATCTTGATAACAGGGGCTCTAGGTAAAGGCATAACTGGTGATTGCTTTGCAAGGTTATCTTCCTTCTGTTGTCCTGCAGACACAGTGAGCTCTCGCTCCTTTTGTAACCAGAATTACTGTAATTGATAATGCCAAAAAGGGAAGCTGGAGCTTCAACAGGTATTTACAGATTATCACAGATACTGTTCAGATTCCTTCCTGACCTTTTGTGCCCTGCTGAGACTCTCTCCCATGCAGAGGTCAAGATTTGAATGTCAGCAAAAGGAGCACTAGTTGTGTGGGAATTCAGCTCTGGGCTGGGACCCAGGAAAGCTGAAATGAAGAAAACATATTTAGCTAGTCTGCCTGGTAGGCATATTGTGATGACTTCTGTGGCCATGCCTGTGCAGCAGGGAGGAAAAGGAAAGCACTTTGTGGGTGTTAAGTGTCATTAATGCAAAGAGAACAGCACTTGAGCACTTGTGCCCCAGCTCTGAAGGGGTGGGACTGGTGACAGCTGCAGTTGATTTTTGCTTGCTCTTGCAGCATTGTGGAAGCAGACCAAAGGCTTGAGCTGGCTAAAGTGACAACCTTCACTGTGACCCTTACAGCTTTATGCTGTGTGCCTGATCAAGGTGCCAGGGCTGGGAAGGCCTCCAGGCACATGCCACGGGGTGATGGCAATTATGGGGCTGTGCTGGGCAACGGGGAGGTCTGTGAGTAGCAGTGCAGTACTGGTTTGAAGGCAAGATTTCCTGGCACACAGCATGGTGAATGCTATAGGCACAGGGACACATTTTTCTGTTGTAATAACATTGGTTGATGTAGTATCAGCAGGATAGTCAGGAGATTGTGACTTGCTGATAGCTATCACTACCTTGAACTGTACTATTGAGAAAAGGGGAAAATATTCCTTACTTTCTGCAGGACTTGGAGTTATATGAGTAAATAGTTGTACCAATCTACAGGTGCTAGCCATGCTAACACAGAGTTCACATAGTCCACAAAAGGGAAATTACCTTCAACTCCACCAGTAAAGAAGAGACTCTTAAGGCCACCACCTTGCCAGTACATCATCATCGTTATTTTCTTATATCATGGTAGCTATTTTGTCATAGAAATCATGCTGGCTGTTCATTAAAATATTTATGTGCAAACCATTAACTCTCCTGAGGTTTTCTGGGGGACTTCAAATATAGAAAGTACTGCAACCAGAAAAATACCTTTACAGAAGTTATTTCTTAGATTGACCTAGACTAAAAAAATAGCTTGCAGTATAAGGTACCTTCAAAACTTTATGAATGTTTTTATACCTCACATAAGCAAAGAGTCTTGGAGTGACTTTTCCTGCAAGCTCATGAAATCTCTTTTCTCACTCTAGTACAGTCTTATGAAACTCTGAGCCCCCACATTCTTGTATATCTGTTTATACGCTCACATTTGTCTATCTTGAATTCTAATTATAGAAGTTATTATCCTTTCTTTTCTTTCTGGATGTAAAGGTTAGATTAAATGACCAGAATATATGAATAACTCACTCTTCTATTTTATGAAAGACATGCATTTCAGTGAATCCCCCACTGAACCCTTGAACAGAAATACATTCTAGTTTCCTTTGAGTATTTCTTGTCCCTGCATCTGTGTATGTTTATGCTACTTACGTGGCTGGTGTACTTCTGGGCAGTCCCATGGCATTGGTTGATGGCACGGTAGGAAGTGAAGGAAGAACAGCACTAAGGAAAGCTACTGGATTCTGAATCCGTCCGGTTGGGGAGATGGGAGCAGGAGTCACAGTCTGTGGCTGAAACTGTTTTACACTGCCTGTAGAAAGTGTTAATGGAGGCACCACAGATTCTTTAGGGCTTGGTAGAGACTGTTCATTTTTGCTTGTAAACCCTCCTGAAGACCTTGATTGGGCAGATGGAGGATTTCCCATGAAATTTTCCATGTTATTTGTTTTCTGAGTTGCCTGAGGGACACTGCTGAATGTAACTGAGGAGCTGGCAGAGGAGCTGGCCGGTGGGGGAGTTTGTGGTGGCAGGAACTGCTTGGGGCGGGTGTAGCCAAAGGCTTGTGAAGCAGAGGCTGAGCTTTGCTTGTACAGGGTTGAGGTGGACTGTTGGTAGAGTGAAGTAGCAGAATTCACTAAAGTGTTGTTGAACGACAGCTCTCTCAGAGATGTCTGATGCACCTGCTGTTGTTCAAGCAGGACCTGGTTGTGAAGCTGTTTTAACTGGCTCTGGTCACTGCACAGAAAATAAAGGTGAACAAAATTGGTTATGAGCCCCAAATGAGCCAGTTGGCTACATTTCCATGTATGAATTCAGAGAGAAAAATTCTGTGTTCTGTGATACAGTAAGAGACAGGAAACTGCTACGTGACACATTCTCTAACATTATGAGAAGAGCATAATGTTAGTTTGCTACTAAAATAATTTTTTCCTTCATCTCCCCTTCTTTACCAGAGGCACAAAAGCTTTTTGTCTGCAAATTATTTGACTGAAGATAATTCTTACATTTTAACGTGAAATATAAATATAACTCTTACTTGAAGATATTTAAGGGATAGCATTGTCAAAGTCACATTAGTACCTCTCTGCTTGTGTAACTAAGAGTAAGATTTGGTGTACCATAATTTAAATGAGTGTTTGTAAGCCAGATTGCATTATTTACCTCCTGCTGAAGCGGGTTCTGAAACCAGCACTTTGACTGATAAAGCTTTATAATAATCCACCATAGGTGATATTACCAATGTAGTTTAGCTGGTGCTGACATTCAGTGACAGCCAGGAGTGGATAATTCAGAGAGAACTTGCATTCCATGCAGTTGTTATTTTTCTAGATGCTATCTACATGATAGTTCTCCAGGGCTTTTTTACTTGGCAATTAAGGAAAATTATTTTGCCTTGTCAAGTTGTTTATTTGGTTATTGTGTATATGGAAATACAGCACGTGAAAAACAGGAGAGCTTTTTCCCTTCCAAAACCAGAAAAGATGTAGAGGATATGGAAAATGACTCTGTAATAAACTATGGGGCATTAAATAACTACTGATAAAAAGTGGAAAATGTAGATGTAAAGACCAACCACAACTGCTCCTGACAAACCAAATACATACTCAACATAATTTGGTTTTAGTTAAAAGAATTAGTTTATGTAATGTACTAAACAAAAATCACATTAAAGGCAGATAAAGATAGCAATTTCAAGCTTTCATCAAGTAGAATGTTAGAGGGTTAGTAGTTGTGTGAGCCTGATTTTGTGCCTTTCATATACACATCTGCATAATAAAGTAATCCTTTGTAACACGGCTTTTTCTGGAGGGGGGAGTTGACAGAAATTCTGCTTTATGCAAGCATTGGGCACTTAAATACTGCTTCTGCTCCCCCCTTAAACTCATACAGCTCAGAAAGTATGTAGGGCTGTGAATGTGGGCTTCACAAATTAAAAAATCCTGTGCTCCAAGTTCTTCCTCTGCTACAAGGTACGTAAGTTCTGTCTTCTCCTTGTAATGTTTATGCTATGAAATTACATCCCTGCTGAAGAGTACCAGTGAATTACTTTATAAAGTCCTTCCTGAGCCCTTAGGTAAAGCTTCCGCCTATTTAAGAAATGAAATTAAGGTGTCTGCGTGCTTTTTGTAAAACTCTGTGTGGGAGGTTTAAAAAATGCTGAAAATACCTTTCTTATTAAACTGCAGTGTGAATTCCATAAATTGTCCTCTAGGAAAACTACACTACTTCTTCAAATTTCCCCTGAGCTCCCAGTGCACCAATCATGCAGGTGCTTTTTAGTTCAAGTGGTTTCACATTATCAAGCATTTCCAAGTATTTTATCTGTTTTAGGAGGAGATGACGTTTGTGGGACATAAAAGTCATGAGGCATGGCCTTTGGGATGACAGTTGCTTGCTGGTTGCCAGTCTGTACTATGTGTAAGACTGAATATGCCTGACTTGGGCAATATTGCATACCCAGAATTGAGTGAGATATGTTTGAAGAACCTGCTTTTATTTTGCCTGCATAAGGTCAGTTTTCTTCATCTTTTGATTGCAGCAGGAAACATTGTGGCATTAATAACATTTCAAAGTGAAAACATTTTCCTTTTTAAATTGGAAATCACTTTTCCTGAGAGGGATATACAGAAAAAATAATCTAGCTCTGTCGAATATGATTTCTAAGATTATGGTTAATTAGTCCAACACCGTGTGATACATACAATCTTTTTATTGTGCATTAGAGTTTTTGCTCTACTGCAATAGTGCTGTCAATATATACTAAATAATATCAGTGATGCTCCTGAGAATTAGACTTCTGTTTACTTACAGCTTTGGTTTAGCCAGTACTGGGGGAGGTTCCTTGGATGGTGATGTTGGCTCTGGTATTTTCACTGGCTGTCCATTTATCTTCTCTGGGAAATGGTTGGGTCTGGTTTGGTTTGTAGCACCAGGTCCATCCTCTGAGGATGGTTCACTTCCTTTTTCATCTTCAGGCAGCTTGAAGTGTACACGGAGCCCCACCTTGGAACTCGACCTGGGTTCATTGTGGTTCACAAGAACACCTTCGAGTTTAGGTTTGGGTGTTTGATTTGCTCCACGGCTGGAAGGAGTTTGTGGGGGAGGTTGGTGTTCAGTAGCGACAAAGTCAATGGAGCTCGTCGTGTGAAGGGCAGCAGCATTACTGCTGTCTTCGGGTGCTGAAAGAGGAAAAGTCAAACCTTTGGGGTACGTAAATGCCATAAATCATCGTGAAAAGAAATCCCAAAAGTTACAGTTCAAAAAACTCACTCTGTCCTTCCAGCTGTTGGACTGAGTTGTTTGACCTCGTTTGTTTAAGAACAAATTCCCTTAAAAAAGGAATATTGTAAAGGTAGAGGGTAAAGAGGCACTGTTGCAGTTTGGAAAATTAATCAGTGGTCTATATCCATGTCCCCAGTGATTTCCACTACATCTTTGAAATAAAAACTCTTTTTTTTTTTTTTTTTCCCTGAGAGTTCTCACTTTTTAGTTATGAAGAACATTGCCAGAACTTGAGCTGCATTGGAGTCAACAGTACACAGCATAAATCACAGCCTGTTCTGCTTGTATTTACTAGGGAGCAAAGGGCTCAAACTCTTACCTTTGACAGTCAGACGAGCTATACTGGATACTGTGCCATATTTATTGCTTGCAGTACAGGTGAAACTGCCGGAATCTTCTGAAAATACTTCAGCAATAACGAGAGTGCAAATCTCCTCTGCAAAGCATCAGAGCAGGATTAGTACTGGGAAGTGAACATGCAATGAACAAACACACAGAACCCTGACTGCCTTTGGGGGGATTTCCTTAAGGTCTTCCACCTTGCTCAGTTTGTTTCTAGTTCCATCAGTATTATCAGTTTTAGCAGCCTTTGTGTGCAGCAGCTGTTATCAGCATTGTCTGCAGCAACTGGTACCCTCTGTGTTCCAGCATGCCCAATGAAAGCAAAGAACAGGTGTCAGCAGTGTGTGGAAAACATTAGAAAATATTTTCCTAACACATGAAGTACAGACTTAAAAGAACTTAAAATTTAATTTGGAAAAATATGCTGTACTCCACACTCTCAGCTCACTAAAATATAGGTATTTTTATCTCTGCAGATTGAAAGATTAATTATAATTGACTGGAAACATTTTAAGTGGAGTCACTCTGTAAGGGAGAGAAATATAAAACACATACATATAGGCTGTTGTTTTCAAAAATACCAGTGCAGATTTGCAGATAGAGGGGATTGTGCTAACTGTGCTTATGGTGAGTTGCCTTTTCACTTCCTTGTGAAGATGACAAATGGGCACTGAAAATATGCTAGCAAAATTGTACTAGCAAAAATTATATTCCATCTAGAAAAGTCAGCCTGGGTTTATGACATTCCTGTCTGACCAATATCTGACACGTCTGGCAGCAGTAGCACCTAATAAATACCTACTGTGATGGGATTTTAAATCTTTTGTTTTGGCTGTGTATCTGGGAGGGGGAGGAACAATAACATCTAAAATGGATTGAAATGTGGGCTGATAAAATTTCCTCACCTACTCAGTGATTATTTTTCTACCATTTTTCGATAAACTTTCCTAAAACCCTACAGGATAAATATTTTATGAGTACTTTTGTCAAAGGCCATAACACGCTTAAACTCGATTGTTTCATGTCATCACCAAGGAAAATCTAATGGCAAGAAAGAGATTGTTTGCTATCAACTATAGGAGAATAATAGTTTATTATAGTAGTATAATAACAGAACTAGTTTAAGGCATTATAGTATCTGGTTTATCGTGCTGGGATCTGCCAACCACTGCATGCATGCAAGTCCAGATTCCTTCTGAATGAGCAGCAGGTGATGAGGCTGTGACAACTGCACCCAACTGATTATCCCCTAAAAACTGCTTCACATTACTCAGCAGTGATGCCACTGGACAGTAACAGAACCGTGTCGGTGGCTTCTGGTAGAAGCTCAGTTTTTTCATTTCTAAATCTCAGACAGTGGCAGTTTCTTTCAAGACACGTTTTGGGGTAAAAAGGTTTTGAATAGGGCAAGGAGAATAGTTACAGAAGTTTATGTTCCATAAGAATTAATACTCCTTTGGTAATTTTCCACCTTAAGAGGGGCAGCTTCATATTTTTAATGGCAAAAAGCATAATGAGGAGAGTGAATCTCTCATGGAGAAATAATCAAAGCTAAAAGGCTCCTCTACTCCAACCATGTGAAGTAGCCTACATTCTGCCCTGATCCTTGAAATCAGCAGATCCAGCCACATTTATAGGATTTGCTGATATCAGGGGTGGAACACCTGATGTAGTACTCTCACATTACATTGGTAGGGAGCACAGGGAATGGCTGACATGGCTAAACATCTGATGCAATGTTCCCTAACTGGTAAACTAGATAAAAATAGCTCAGATCTACCTCATCTCGTATACTTCAGGACCTCAGATGTACAGGAGACCCTCATATATTGATTTCAATAATCTTTAGCTCATTTATATCCTGAGATAAAACTGGGTCAAAGTAGAATGGAAACATCTTCTTCAAAAGAGATTGAATTAAGTCAAATTACATGTTTGTGGAACAGTCTACAACAAAATGTATGTCACTAGTAGCTACAGAACATGGGGAAAAGAAGAAATTATGTTAATTAAATAATGAAGTTTTAATAATTAATATTTTGTGAGGTTAAATCACCACATTAATGTAATGAAAAAATTATGAGCCTTTTGATGATCCTCACCTGGTTCAGCCATAGATCGTGGTTCTAAAGGGAAGAAGAGCAGAATTATTAGGTTGAATATAGTTACTTTTGCCAATATTTCTTTTTTTCTTAAGCACTAAATATAAAGTTTGACCTTCTTAATATGATGGAATACTGTTTTTGATCCACTTTTCTGTTTAAGGGGTGGTGAAGACAGCCAGGCCTTATACTCAATGGTATGTCAAAGTACTGGAACAATATGAACACTTATGAACACTATTGGGAATTTAGGAATAGGAAATAAATTCTCCAAGTAGTTTGGGGTTTTTTTCACTATTGGCACAATTTTATTGTGTCTTGAAGACAATTTATGAAACTCTGACCCACATGAAATCAAGTTATGATGAAACATTGTTTCACTTAGGTTTAGTTTAGTGTGGTGTGGTATTTAAGGAATTTCTGTTGAATTTTCACAATTTTAGCATTTCAGTGACTTTGAGAAAGTTGCAGGTGTTCTGACTGCATTTGAAAATTAAAATTACAGTTGTAATAAGAAATTCACAGTGTTGCTATGTTAGCAATTTTGTTGCTTGCCTATATTTTATTAGACACAATATTTTAACACAAGGAACATACTTTTCTGTAATATCCTAAAATCTGGAGAGTCTTCTATCAGTGTTCCTTCTCTATACCATTCAACCTTTGGGGAAGGAGCTCCTTTCACCCGACATTCAAAAACAACGAGCTGCCCCTCAGAAGCTGAAATATCCTGTAACATCTAATAGAGAAAATGAATAGACAGTCAGTAAATGTCTTAATGGTCTAGAAGTAATACTGATTTCAGTAAGATTTAATAAAGCCACTTAAACCCATGAATGGTTTAGGAAAAGCTTATTTTTGCCTTTTTTTTTTTTTTTTTTTTTTTTTTTTTTTTTTTTTTTTTTTTTTTTTTTTTTGAGAGCTAATTTTTAATTCTCTCTCTTTACGGTTATCTGACCTCTACTTTTCAAATATGTCATAGAACAGATTACCTTTGTAAATACAGGAGCAGCAATTATAGGTCTTCCATCCAATCCTTGCAAATAGTTAGTGGGGCTTTGAGCCTGTAGATTGCAAAACATCACAAGATGATGTTTAGGTGTACAGACATTACTTTTTCATATACAGGAGAAATGTGCTTTTGGAATGACATAAAAGAGATTTTGGTGGCTGAAGTCCAAAGCAAAATATTTAATGCAATGTACAGAAATTCTCTTGTGGACAACTGCTGGTGATCTTCCTGGACGGGATAACAGCAAAAATGCTGTTAGTACTTTATTGCCTTACTCAGTGAATCATGGCAAGAAAAGCTTTACTGCAGTGTATTGGAACATCTTTTCTTAATACTTCAGTAAGGCAAATACATGTTGTCTGCTTGGTCATAGTCTTCTTTTAAAAATTCTTACTTACAAAATAGTTATTGATGTTAATAAGGAAATGTTAAGCCAAGTCACATCTGTGACTGCTACTATAATTCTTCCCCTTTGCCAAAACCAAACCATTTACAGAGGTGGGATATCAACCTGTTGATCCTACTCAGTGAAAACAGAATGGAATTGTTGTCCTCCTGGAAAACTTTGGTATATAGCTTGAATATTTAATATAATTTTTTATTTTAGTGTAATAGGAGTTGCCCCAGAACAGCAGAACTAATGATTCAGTATCTCAGGAAAAATCCAAATTACATAGATGGTGCCTTATAAGCCAACAAAGTTTAAAAGCAGTGATTTTTGAGGTTACTATTACCCTTAAGCATCTTCTCTCAAAATGGCAAAGTGTTGCACGGGCTTAGTTCTATTCTCATTGCACTCAAAAGTAAATGTGCATTACTTTACCTGTTCAGTATCTGTTTATTGGTTACCACCTAATTCTGGGCTGTAAACTTTGAAAAGGCACTGTAAAGCGAGAAACTCAGACACTCGTGAACTTTTCAGTTTTAAGTATGGCTCCTCTTTCCTATCAGGAAAGAATTCACAGCTGTGAACATGCTGACAGTTTGCAACAAAAACGATTCCAAATGCATGGTAATGTTAATTAGAAACTCTTTGATGTGGATAGTAAAATGTTATGTGGCAAACAAGCTTATCTACTTATAAAGTAAACATAGTAGTGAAATGATTCAGCTTAAAATGAGTTTCATTGAAAGGAAAAGATTTCAAGTGAGTTCTGTAGCGAGGGAGAGGAAAATGTGCTAGGCTGGAAAGTGGATGAGCCAGTCTGCAATGAGGAGAGGCCAGGAAGGTGACTCGCGCATCCAGGTGCCCTTTCCGTCTCTGAGCTGCTGGAAGGCACGTGAATTCCCAGTGCTGGCTGGGCCACCTGCTCCACCTGCTCCTCCTGCTCCTCGTGCAGCCGGGGGAGGAAGGTGCCCTGCCCTTGGCCAGGTGCTCCAGGTTGCCTTGGAGGCAGGGTCATTCCTCTGTGGACTGTATGGCTGTGAGGTTCAAAGCTGAAGTTCAACGACAAAGCAAATGCCAGAAAATTTGGGGTTCTCAGTCACAAACTGTAGAAGAAACACTGTTTTTAAGGGCTTGCTTTTAGTCCTTGAAATTCACCATATTGTCCCCCTTACCTGGCTAACTGGTGTTGACACAGTCTGGACAGGTACAGACACAGGCTGAACCACAGATGATGGTGCCTTGGAGGCTTCTTGATGCTTGGTTGCAGTTCTGACAGCAGGAGATGCTGCATTCACGGAGGCGTTGGCTGGCTTTGGTTTGCTGTGAAATATTAACCAAGAACAAGTTCTCTAACTTGAAGCCAGAGCTCTGTGCGTGCCCCTAGGTTATGTCTGTCTCAGTTACATGTCAACCCCAGCCTCACTTCTGGGATTGAATTCCTCTTGACCTAAGCTGATATGTACTCCTCTTAGGTAAAACTGCATTTTGTAAGTCAGCTGGCATTATCTGGCCACTCTAATATCTCATACTTAGTTCAGCCACACCAAATGCAATAAATGGCCTGGATCAATGCAATTGTGCCTGTTACCAGCTGAGAGCAGCATGAGAAAGCAATGCTAGTTTCACAGAGGACACTACTAGTTTCTATTCTGTGAAGAGTTGGGCCTATAAGGTAATGAAAATACTCTGGTTTGCTTGGATACAGATTCAAAAATTAATTGCTGAAAAATAAAAAAGAGACATGCTTTCTGACCAACATATCATCAATTTTGCTAGTGTACAGATTGACACCTCTTCACTTTGTGGTTGTTTATATATGGAAATGTAAGAGTTGACCCTTTTAAATTTTATTGCTAGGTGAAATAATGCAGACAGTGAAGAGCTGGTCCTTTTGTTCAGTTTGAGGTCCCCCCCGGAAAACAGAGGAAGCATTACTCAGAGCAAAGATACAACTATTGTGATCACCGATTTCTCTTCTGATCTTCTTTTAGCACCTGTTCTCATATTAACTCCCCTTAGTTACAGGTGTTCAGATTCATGTGATGACATCTGGAAGCCAAGCAAAAATGAAGACACTCTTATCATACCCAAACCTGGTCTTTTGTAATGTGATTATTTGAGAACATCCTACTGCGATGTCAAAGCAGCATTCTGAGAAAAAAATTACCTCACAGCTTAATGAGGTAAGTGATTTAAAGATGCCATCAAGTCATTAGGATCATGGTCAACCCTACATTGACACCTAATGAGATGAATGTGAAAAAAAAATGCCTGTGACACTTGGACAAGTCTGAGCTAGAATGGAAAACTTCACAATTCATGCTAAAACAATTAGCAGTACATCCCAAGTTTGAGACCTTCTTCATCTTCAGTTTTATAAAAATCCTAACATTTATCAAAGTTCATAAACCAATTCAGTCTGGAGTACTTTATGACTTTGAAATTTAAATTGCATACAACAGGATTTGCTGTCAGCCTGAGGTCTTCAGTCAAATACGCTGTAAATATCTTCTCTTTGCATTTCAAAAACTGACATTTGTAATGAGTATAATTCTCCGTAGTGATGGAAAAAAACCAACAGGGTGCATAAGTCTGTCTGATTAAGGCCTCTTTTATGAAGCACTGGTTGCTTTTGATGTTGAATCTGTACACACAAAGGATTTCAAAATAAAAGACTGAGTATTTTTGCTTTCAACCAGTCTGACTTCCTTTCTAGTTAATAGAAGGACTTTGATTCTGAAAGAATTTTAGCAGCATTGGATCAGGGTCTAAATTATCAGAGGATGAATTTCATTTGGGAAAAATAAATAAATGGATAAATAAATAAATATTTCCCAGATATTAGATTACATCTGACATATTTTCTTTTTATAATTAGTCTTTTATACCATCATTTCAGTTCACTCTAGTACATGTCCATTAATTTCTTTATCTTAAATCTAAATAATCAATCTCTACCTATATTCTGACAAAAACCTTGTGTATTGTCATGTGAGAAATTATACTACATTTTTTGTCCGAGTCAGCCACTTAAATCAGCATTTAAGTTGGATCTAGGCAAATGGGTTTTGTTTTAGTAAATTAGTTTTAGAATTTCAATCTTTATGGTAACATCTTCTTATATTAATATTTAATACTAAAATTTCAATTCTTAATCTAAAGTTGAAGACTCACAAGCAAACAAATGGGTATTTGTTCCATCTGTAAAGCAAACAAACAAGCATACAAACAAAATTCAACCTAATCAATCCCAACAAATCCTAAACAGAATAATAATGTGTTGGAAGCTGCAAACTGAAATGTCTGCACTTGTGGGTTTTTTAACTGTAAGAAATATGGAAGATGTAATTGATTTTAAACTTACTGATCCATTTCGTCTTTGATGATTTCACCTTCAGAGTCAGAAGAAGAGATGCCTATGAAAAAAAAATCATTTAGCAGAGGGGTTTTTGGAGTTTCTCTATGAGTGATACAAACCTTTATTCAGATTTCCTCTAGACCACTCTATGGATATGTATTATAAAGCTATGCCAAGACAAAAGATCACATTGCAGGGGAAATGAACCAGCATTCCGTACTGTGCAAGATACAGAACTGCTGTTGAGATAAGGCAGATGTGGGAGGAGGTGCAACTGAAGTAAGGAAAACAACATCCAAGAGTGAATGAATACCTGGGTGTTCCTTGGGTTCTCTTTAAAATGCCTCTATGATTTAATCCATATTTGGTGTTGTGAATCAAGTGAGAGTTTTCTTCTCTTAGATACCTGATACTATCAGATTAAAATAAAAAAGAGAGAGACCTGGAATCACAGCTATTATTCTCCAGCTAGTGCCTTGTAGCACAGTATGGAGAAGATACTAGGTCAGTTTACTAACAGCTGTCAGTTACTGAGACATTTTACACTTCTGATTCAGCCTTCACTGTGCTTGGAATTTGCAATTTCTCTGCAGTTCCTGCCAGTGAGCATCTCCATCAGCCATGGCTCCCATCCAGCATCCACCGAGTTGGGTAAAAGCAGACCTTGGCCCCTGTTTCAAGAACTTGTAAATCCCTGCCAAGCACAGACATCTCCCATTAATGTCAGGGGCAGTGCAGATACTAAAAAAGGATTCGTCCTTTCACTGTCAGATTAGAGATAGGAAAGAAGAATAACAGCAGAACGAAATTCACCTTTAGGGCAGTGCTTTAATTTATGAATGGTCCCACTGTGGTCAGTGATGGTGCTTGTAGCATATTTCTCCGAGAGAAATAGAAAAAATATCCTATGTGTTTATTTTACGTTTATAGTCCTGCTAGCACAATAATGGATTCAATCTAAAATCTTACCCAAGAAAGTGTTTAAGAGAAATATAATAAATAGATCACTCTTAGGTATAGTAAAAAGCGTAAGGAGAAAGAAAAGACACCTAAATCTGCAGATATATATTCTGTTTGATTTACAGCATCTACTAGGCTAGTAGAATGTCAAATTGATGGCATATTTATTTTCGTTACAAGGTCCCAATAAAGGGTTAAGATGAAGCTGTCCTACATTGACTTTGTAATAATGACTGTAGGGAAAAGGGATTAATAAGAATTAGACACGAAGTTTAGTTTCTTATACTTCTGTAGAGTTCCACATACAGAAATACAAGGTGGCTTCAGAATTGGAATATTTTTAGACTTGGATCTTGCAGTGAGATATATAAAATCTCTGGGAAGCAACACAATAAAATTACATGTAAGGGTTGGTCTCTTGTCTGAAGAGTGTTTTACAGGAAAATAATAAAGGTATTAGTAATGATGAAAACTGTTGACTCCTGCTATGTATTTTTTGTGGCAAAACTATGACAGTTAGCAAACAAGATACATAATTGTATCTTAATCCTGTATGACCAATTTCAACAATCAGTTTCTGCAGCACTTCTAACATTACCTTCTATGTAAATCTCTGCAGAAGTGGAGTCTGTTCCATAGATGTTGGAAGCAAAGCACGAGTAGCGCCCTGTGTCCTCCTCAAAAGCTTCAACAATAATCAAAGAGTGTCGATCACCTGTCTGGATAATTTGAATGTCTGGTGAGTTTTCAAGCTCCTTCCCTTCACAGTACCACCTGCAAGGCAAAAAGAAATTGTTTTTCAATGCAAACAACTTGATAACTAGGATGATAATGTTTGAAGTCTTTCTGATGATAAAATTGGTAGGTTTTGCCTGAAGATTCTGACAGAGTACTGCAGGCAAGTATTGAATCAACAGTCATAGGAATAAAATATTGATGATTTCATAATATTGAATAAAGAGTAAAAGAGCTCTGAATTTGGAACACTGTCAATCCAGCTCTGAATTTCTCTTTAGGTACAATCAGATCTGTGTAGTGGCTTAAAGTGCAGCAAAAAAACCCAACCCTAAGTTAACAACTTTTCCCTCAAACTTGTGTTTCCTAAGTTCATGTTAATTCAAAATGTGATTGAAATTTGTATTTGTTTTGTCATATTTTTAACACAATCTGCTTTTTATAAAAGATGGCCTAAGTCTATCCTGAGGTAAGAGAGCTGATCTATTACAATACAGAGGTACTTCCATACAGAAACAGCCAGTGAGACAGCTGCAGCAGCAATTCTTTTCTGCACGATATCGCTGAGTTCCTCTTTAAACACTGCTACATAGCCAAGAATCTACTGAGCTCTCAAGAGCTTTCACACTCCCATCTCAGGCATTCCTAAGTCCCTCAGTGTTCAGAAGGGTTGTTTCAGTGGAAAGTGCAGGAATGCACACAGAAGGAAAAGCAGCACCTTCACAGACAGCTCTATAGGATGGGTTACTGGCAGTAACCACCAGCTCACTCTGAGCTGGTAGGAGGGGAGAGCAGGCCTGTGGCTGTTGCTTGCTACAAGGCAGAACAGCAGCACAAAAAGCAGGTGGGTCTGCAGAAACAGAGTCAAATTAAATCTAGGCTTTATGAAGAAGATGCAGTGCTAAGTATCAAGATCCAGAGTTAAATGTTTGAGATAATACTCAGAAACACCTGTAATAATAGATAACTAGCTAAATTTGAAAAGCCAGACTTAAGTGCATTCATTTTCACTGTAACTTTTCTCATAAAGATAGATAAATGGATAGACAGATATAAAATGCCACAAAAATATTTGTATTTTCTTACAGTGACTTTCTTAATTACATGTAATTAGTTAATGCATCTTCTGCATGTGAGGGTGGGGGCTGTCATACTTATTTTTTATTCAATTGATTTTAAAAAAATTATTAATTGTTTCATCCATCTTATATGGTAACTTGGTAAAAGAACCTGCCAACATTTGAGTGGTCCTGCAGAAAATATGATTGTTATGGAAAGGATAAGGATAGGTTTTTAAGTAATAAATTGTAATAATTAATATTTCCTGTCCTACACTATAAGGTACTTCAATACCTTTCCATCTCAGATATTTTGGAAAAACATGAATAAATACATTTGTTTGACCACTCAAATTGCACAATTTTTTAACAACAGGTTGTGCTACTAATTAAGCATGAAGAAAACCCCAAATATATTGAAAAAGAAAAAAATCTCTAAACAGTCCATACCAACAGAAACCCAGAATATAACAGAAGTATAATATAGAATTGAGAAAGGAGCCTCAAGGGGTCTCTGAGGTATGAAGGAGTACAGATCTAGCACTTAAATGCTGATTCTGTAGCTAAGCAGAAGACTAGGCTCTATTTGTGCCCCTCAGTCCAAGCCATCCTACATGGCTTTCTCAAAGCTGACAGGGTATTCCCTGTATTTCATTCACACCTGAGATGCCCTGAGCTATGTTCTGTCAGTGGACACTCTGCCTAGGACTGCACTTTACCCCAGCTAGCTTTCAGCAGCCATTCATGCTCCTTCTCAAAGCTCAGTAGAACTTAGTTTAAGATGCAAACAGCATTCTGGCCACTAACCAAGCACATAGAGCATGCAGCACCTTTTGAAATTGGAGAGCCAGCTGTGCTCATACAAAAGGGAGCAGTAACAGCAGCACATATCCAAGGATGCCAGGTGAGCTGGCACATGTGGAAGGACGAGGAAGAACTCCCTGGGTGTTCTGGCTCAGATTACAGATCCACCTAACCCAGCGTGCTCTCCTGACAGTGGCCTAAAGCAGACACTGAGGGGAGGGTGTAAGAACAGAGTGAATGTGTACCTGTGTGTATATTTACTTGTTGCTCTGGAGTGTGTAACCCTTCTCTTTAACTTCTCTCCCAAGGCATGAAGCAGCACTTAAAAATAGTTTTAAAAATGTGAAATCACTGGTCTTAAATCATTACTTATAAACTACCTTTCCCTTAAAGCATTTCGTGATCACAGTGCCATTACCATTATTTTCCAGTAGATTATACTGTATGGCTCCTTGCTAACATTTATTTTGAAAATATTACTTTTTATTTATGTTATCTTTATTTTTAAACTGTTGGTTTGTGCTTCCATTCAAAATACATTTCCTTTTAAAATAATTATCTTTCTAACTTCTTCTGATTGACTTTTAGTATTCGTATTCTGTCATAGTCCTGTCAGATCCTCTAAAACAAAACCTCTTCAAACAGAAGGAACAGCTACATCTATTTTAAACTTTGCCCATAATGGCTTGCCCAAACCTGGAATTTTCCCAACTGATACTTGGAAAGAAAGGGGTTTTTTTTGACTGGTTTCCCAGAAGTATCACATTCTCTTTTCCATTCAGTGCTGTCCTTGCACACGTGTAGGTACAGACACCATAGCTCGTAGTTGGCACCCGGAACACAAACATCCAGTGCCTGGGATAGATGAACAACTCTACCAGAAGTAAGTAGAGGAAATGTTTTGCAGTCTCAAGGGAGAAGTATGATAATGTGCATTACCGGGTTGATTGAAAATGTCCTTTGACAATTATTAGTGCCTTTTCAAATTCTAGATGAGAGAATTATATAGGATTCCTGCAAGACTGGAAGGAGAAATTTTAAAAATTCTATCTACAATATGGTTTATTCTACTGTTGTTCTCAAGATCTGCAGTTGGTAATAACTGAAAATGGTCACATTATCAGGAGAGACGGTTCATGCAGTTGTATGAGTACAGGCACAAATTTGGTATATGAATGTACAAGTTGCCTTTTAGGTGTGTAATTCATGTAGACAACTGTGCACTTTGGGACATGAGTCATGGCACTTACTCATGTCTTTTTATATACCTAGCCCATGCCTCTTCCTTATATTGTAGCCTTGTTTTAGCATGTTAGCCTTAGCAGATATGAATAAGCATTAAAGAGAATACCCATGTTCTAGAATTTGATTTCATTTTCAGCAGCATCTTTTCAGAACATTAAAATAACTTGCACAGTACAGCAATATTATATTTTTGTGTCCACTTAAATGTGTTTCCTTACTGAAGTGGCACATCAAGCAAAACACATTACACGAAATGCTCTGATATAGTTGCCATTAAGGTAGAACTCACTGTGTTACTGATTGGCTTTTCCAATTAACCTGCTGTGTTTGTGCAGAGATAAGTCTGTATCACAAGCTTTTGAGAGGCACAATTTAATTTTCCTACAAGCAAATTTAAAAAACACCATGTAAGCTAATTTTTACATTTCTTTTATTAGCATACAAGTAGTATATTCCTTTAATAGACTCAAAGAGTGAAGCACGATTGAGTTAATTGTTTTCTTTGCAGTTATTTTTTTCTTTGGTTAGTCCCAAATTTGCAGCATAAGTGACTTAAAACTTCAAGAATAAACTCCTATTTCAAACCTGTGTTTAGTTCTCTATGCAGTGTGTTCTGTAGTCAGTATTTTCAGCATAATGTTCAAGTATTTTGAGATTAAGTTGAAAAAAGGAGCATGTTGTGTGAATGTTGTCTCTCTGCAATGTTTCTACATCAAAACCAGTTGTCTCCTGTGAAGTTAAGCTTCATGGAAAACTTCCGTATTCCATATCTACTCCTTGCTTATTAACATTTGATTTTATACTTACTGTGAAAACGTTGTACGTGGTAGCAATGAAATGTCAGTTCCAGGGGGAGTTCTGACATTGAGATACGTGGCATGACTGAAGTAGCAATACTCTCTGTCACTGACATTTCATTCCTGCCATGGATTGCAACGATAGCTTCCTCATGCAAGGGAGGTTCACATTAAGCACAGGCAGTGTCATCCCCTGTGCCAAATTCATCCTAGATCTTAATCCATTGACTTGACTGGAGTTGCATGTAAAAGAAGTTTGGCTCTAGACTTTGAGCACTAAAACAGAGAAATGCTTTCATTGGCAGCCAGGAAGAAAAATCCTGATTAATCTTGCATGGCTTCAGAGTTTCTAAAAATCTGTGATCAGTCGCAGGTTCGGTCTCCTCAAACCAAGCAACATAAAATGCACCTTTTAAGCTTTGTATGCCTATGTTAAAGAATGTTTTCATGGAAACCTTATGACATACAGCCTGTTTTTAGAACATTAAATCCTCATGACACTTCCAGGATAGCTGTGTATGCCAAACCATGCAATGTGATTCATCAGTAAAATTAACCTAGGAGTGATGTGCCAAGCAGTTTGGAAAAATGTAGGCACCTCTGAACTTGAGAGAAAAAGGAGTGCTCTCCTCACAGAGAGGAGTGAATGTCACACCTACCATTACTCATACAGAAATGGAGCTGTAGAAGGGAGCATGAGAAGGACGTCATCAAACACTTTGGAAATAAACTACACATTTCTCTCAAAGGCTTATTTCTTATTTTGACCCGCAGTACAAGGTAAAGCAGTCAGCAATAAATGTAACAGTGCTCTTTAATAGCGAGCTAAGGTTTGAGCTAGCTGGAAGCACACATCCTGTGATATCAGTCCTTGTCTCTTCTGTGACACTGCATTCAGGTGATGATACTGAAAAATGGGTAACTTTTCACACAAAATTCTAGATAGGTTGGCTTCACGAGTTTCCTCTGAATTGTGGGCTTGTTATGTTAAGGCTTAAGTTACCTTACAAAGCAATTGGACAGGTCTTTCTGTATTCAGCCAAGAGGACTAAGCTTTCCATATACCAGTATTTCAAATCCGTTCCTCATTTCTTCCCTGACTCCACCATCCAGTTTTCTGTCCCTCAGTGAGCCCTCGTGCTTGATAGTTACCTACCACACCTGTAATGCTTTATCACTGCCATGATTTGGTAATTCGATAAGTAATCAAATGGTGTTTTGGCCCTGATCCATCATGAATGTCATTTACACCATCTTTTATATCAATTTGGTTTAGTACTATCTTGCTTTCAAACGTGGTATCTGCCCTTCATCTTTTCTATGCCTGTGATCAGCTTCTTTCTAAATATCCTGTCTCTAATTTCTCTCTTATAATGCCCATTACATCAGTTTAACCATGGGATTGCTCCTAGTGTTGACTGATTAACTGCGCTATAGAGCTTGCTGAATCTTGTTCTTCTTTCACAATGCTCTTGGTTCCCACAGTGTGACTTCCACTTTGTAATTGTATTTCATGCATTATAAGTCACTTGGGATCCCTTTCTGTGGTTAGGAAGTCCATTTTAAGTCAAAGGTCATTAAGCTTTCTTTCATCAGTTGCTACCTTGCCACTCAGTCCTTTCCTGGGACTGCTGATTTTTTAATTTCTCTTACCTGTCTATTAGAATCCTTCTCTCCTTGCCCAGCTCCACAGACACTGAACTAACTCACCATAAACCTTGTAAAACTCTTATCCTCCAAGCAAGACATTAGCCAGTTCTGAGCACAGTTCTGCTCACAGTTCTACAACTATGGCCAACAGGATGCCTCCTTCAGTCTTTTGGAAGCTTTGCACAGCAGATCAAAGATAAGCACTATTTTTAGGGAAAAAATGCTGTTCTTCTGGTCCCCATGATTAATGGGACACAAACCCCAAAGTACATTCTGTTTTCTGGTTTCCTTGTGCTGTAGCAGTGACTAACAAGGCCACGATCACTGGAAGCATGTGAATATTTATCACTCAGTCAAGTGACAATTTTTACACCCTCTCTTAGTGTTACTTCTACACATTGGTGGAGTTGAAAGAATCTTGGATGAACATGACAAAGTTTTGTTAATAAATAATTATGATCAGGAAACTGTTCAAGGAGCAAACATTCCCAGCTTTCTCCTTAATATAGCATGTACATACACACACAAACACAAGGGAGAGAGAGTTCAGAGTTCCCCCCTTGTGACTTACCTTCTATTTTTTAGTTTAAATTGGGAAACTGGAAGATGAGCCTGATCTTTTCCTTGAGTTTGGGACTAATTTTCCCTAGGGGACGTCTTTCTCCCTGTCCATAATTTCCTATATCTGATGGATCCTTATTCTACAGAAGTGTAGCAGCTCCTGTATTGAATGGCATTCACATAAGTAGCTTATTTAATTAATCAAAATGAACAAAATCAAATGTTGAAATAGAAATGTCACTTAAAATGCTTCAGTTTTGTTGGGACAAAAAAGAACCCAAGTTATAAAGATATCTGTCATCCATTTCTGTGGAATCAAGTGGTTTCTGAATTGGGTGTACAGACATTCTGGTCATCCCTGGATACTCTGTAGGATGAGCCATCATTCCTGGGTTTTCTGACCTGCCCTTGCAAGGGTTCTGTGACTTTATAGCGTCAGCTTCTAATTCAGGTGATTGTTAAACACCTAAACTTGGATGGCATGAACACCTTGTCACTTTTAAGCATGTCAACAGCACAAACATGACTGCTGGTATAAGGACAGTGTTGTGGCCTTCTGGAGAAATACCTAAATTGAACATTGTGTGTTGGAGTACGGTCTTTAAACAAGCAATTCAGTGTTCACCTGTTCTGAATACGAAGAAAGCCAGATTGAGTTTGTGTACAGGTCCAGATACGTAAGAGAAGATGATTTCACTTGTCTTTGCATTATAAGCAATGAATGATGAAAGGGGAAAAAATACTTCTCGTGTCCAGGGATCCTACTGACATTTTTATTATCCAAAGGATTTATCAAGGCAAATGCCTGGAGAAATAAGTCCCGAAGTCTTTACAAGCAAGAGAAGTGTTCAGAGATTGTTGCAAATATCTAGGGGATGATGATATTTCCTGTTTGTTTTCTGTAAAAAAACTCTGAATTTCTGGCACTGTTTTCTCCTTTAGTCAGACTCCTCTACAAGTCTAAGGGCTGAACACAGTACGACATTTGTAATGGCATAAGCTCCACCAAGGGAATGCCTTAAAACTGTTAATTAAAGCAGTGGGTTTAGACATGAAGCATAGTAGAAATAATATTCTTCCCAAACAAGGTATTTCCTGCCTGCACACACCTACCATTACAGAAATACAAAATGACAAGTGCAGAATATGTTTACCTGACTTCAGGTGCTGGGATTCCTACCACAATGCAGTCCAATTGCACTTTGGATCCTTCAGGAACTTCCCTGCTCTTCAGTTTTTGAGTAAAGCGCGGTGGTTGTCCAATGGGCTCATCAGAATACACAGATGCAGATTCTGACTCTGTTTTCAGCTCTGCACTTGTTAATTGACTGATAGATTCCAGGTTTGCCGCCTGTTGATCATCTGTTTGTTCAAATGTTTTCTCTCCTTTGTTTTCCAAGTCTTGAGGTGTTGAAATGGAAAGCCTTTCTCTGTTTTCTGATGTGAGAGACAGGCTAGAGCTACCTTTTTGAGCAGACTTATTCTTAGAATCAATTTTGCTCTTGTAGTTTTTGCATGTTCGGGGTCTTATTCTTTCAGAGTTGTGAGCTTTGAAAAGTGAGGAGAGCTCCTCAATGAAATCTGCTGCCTTGTTTAGGAATTCCTTTTTGGATTCTGATTCAGAAGGCAGGTGGTGTTTCTTTAGATCTTGAGAGATCCCTTTGGACCCCTTTGTGTTTCTGACATGTTCCTGACAAAAGCTGGAGTGCAGGCCATTGTCTGATGTTTTCAAAGCTGTAGACTGGGCCATTTGTTTGTGTTTTCCCGTGCTGTTCAGCTGATCTGGGGGGTGCTGTGAATATGCCTGAAGCTCATCCTGTTTAGTTTCCAGTGGATTCTGACCAATAGCTTGTCTTGCCAGGTTTACACTTTCATCAAGCTCTTCTTGGCTCAGAAAGGCAGAGAGATCTGGAAGGTCATCTTGGGCAGCTACCTCATCTGAATCACCAGAAGCATTGCCATAGTGGAAATTATGAGAAACTGGCTCTGATCTGCTTCTTTCACTCTTCCCTTGACGCTTAGTTTCTGCTAAATAACTCTCCCTCAAAAGCTGAGATATTGAAGTTGAGGTTTCTAAACTGTCGTCTTGCATGCTGCCAACAAAAAGGACAAATAGGACCACACCTTATCAACAGCAATTTTTTTGATTGAACACAATGACAGGCTTCTGAAAAGCAGAACACAACATTTTCAAAGTGCATCTGTGTGCTGAATACTTGTAAGTACTTGTAATACTTGAAGCATAAAGATGGCCTTGTGTTAAAGGCCTGCTTCTGCACATCCTGCCAGATACTGTTGTCTTTACCCAGTAAAGTTCATCTTTTATCACCTTCTACTGTCGGTAGCCTCACATAAAGTAACTGCAAGTGTGGTATCTTCTACTCTGTTCTAGGGAAAACTTCAACTACAGAGCTATTAACCGAGTTGCAATGTCAAATCTTCATCACTGCTGACGTGTGTTTCTTAGCTAAGAAACAATCTCATCAGATAGATTTAAGTGTTGGATGATTCAGGGACTGAAAGTTGTTGAGAATAACAGTACTTTTAAATGAAGTAAATTTAGCTTGAAAAGCACTGAAGTAGTAAGTAAATGAACCCTCAAAATCATATGAGGGATGTGAGGAGGAAGGAGAAAGAACAAAAATATTCTATAATGACAATTTTTCATGCATTATAGGAAGTTATAATGGTGCTAAATGTTCCATAGCTTCATAAATCCAGCATTATTTCTAATAAGCTATTTAAAGTAACTAGAGAACTATGTCATTATTTGATGCAAACATAATTTGTACTACAGGGCTTTCAGAATCATGATCTTAGGTCATCCTGATTCTGAAAAAAATGTACCACATGAGATGAGAGTATCAGAAAGCCCATACTTAACCAGCATGCCTGATAAGCGAAGCTAAAGCATCCCTTTTGTTACTTAAGCAAGTATAACTGTGTGATGTTCTCCCTTTTATTTACACAAGAGCCATGATGAGTGCAGAGGGATTCAGACATCCTGTTAACACACTCATCTTCTGGTGGCCTAAATATGAAGACAAATAACTGCTCTTTACCTCATTCAGAGAGCTGATCCTCACAGATACTGAGACAAGTGTGTGACTGTTTACTGGATCTGTCTCTCAGACTACGCAGTGCTCATTATCTCCCTCCTACTTCATTTATGGTGTGGCAAATCTTGCTGCAGTGGTTTTGGGTATTCCTACCCCGAGGTGTCTGGTTTGTCACACTGCAGAAGGTTCGGTTCCTGTCACAGCATCAAGAGAAGAGAACATCCATGCCCTAGAATTGGCCATCTCCATTCACAGCCTTGTGTAACAGCTGAAGTTGCCAGGGAAAAAAAAGTTAAAAAGGTATCTCTGCTGTGAAAGGCTTTGGGCTTTTCTAGTGGGACAATTGTTCCTGGAAAAGAGCTTGTGAAGAACAAATGAAGTGGTAATGTCTCATACTACTGCAGTATTTCTTCCTGGAATGTGAGTGGCAGCCCTTATTTCTTATTTACAAAAAGGAAGGTTTCAATTTAAACTGTTTAAATTCTTCTTCAATGAATGAACATACAGCTATCGTAATCTGATGTGCATTTTGAGATCTCTCTGCTCGAGGCACAATTTGTTATACTGAAATCCTTTTTCTTACATAAATATTTGTAATTTTAGGTTTATTGATTTTGCTTTATTTTCATAATATGAAACAAAGAAAATCACTAACACTACAGAGGCACCCAATCAAAATATTGCTAAGTTTGTGCCTGTACAAAGAATGAGAAGTAAAATGCCATATAAATGGTAGGCTTCTAAGCACCCAGTCAAGTCCCTGCAGCTGAGCCAGGGTCTGTAATACTAATTGAACACTTGGCATTAAATTATCTGGCACAGTGTTTCAGTGAAGCTGTGGCACATAGAGAACATTGATTTGGGAAGCCCATGTGAGATAATATTGTGAGCTGTTTCATGACTGGACAGAGTTTGTAATTTAACCTCTTAAGAGTACAAAGAGGTCTCCATGAGGCTTAAAGTTCCTGCTCAGTGGAAACTGCTGTTGCTTGCTCAGCTTTAACTTCTTGGGCAGCTGTGCCACCTTAGTGAAGCTGAACGTGTTTAAGGGGCTCTCTTAGCTTGTTTATGTGCTGATCGCATACTATGTGCTGTAAAGGTCACAGCTAAAGCCACAGTTTCAACTTCCAAGAGTTTAAATACAGTCTAACATAAGGAGTTTACAGATTGGCAGACAGAGCTGTCCCGTGAATGAACTGCAGCCCTTGGGCCTGCTCCCCATGGGCCGCTTTCTATCTGCTTAAAAGCCGAAGGGGCGAGGCAGAGCCATCGCCAGCTCCTTCCTCTGCCCCGGGAGGGTGGCTGAGCCTGCAAAACCAGAGCCGTGTGTGCCTCAGCAGGATGTCACAGCTCTGGAGGGATGCAGCTCCACACTGACCTCTCCACGGGTGGCTCTGGCTGAATTAGAACATGCAGCTCTTTGTAGCTTTACAGGACACAGTGGAAGGCTGGAGAAGTATGTATTTTACAAGGTGGCAAAATTTAGCTTGCTGCATTTCTTGGCCACTCTTTGTGCAGCATTTCAGAATGGCACATCTTCGTCTCTAAAGTGTCTCTAAAGGTCATCAGAGCTGAAAAAAGATGATGCAGCTCTTTAGAGAACGCTGGACATTCTAAGGAGGAAAGGCAAGTAGGGAAGGAATATAGTGTGATCAAAACCTGCTGAAGTCAAATGAACTTGAAGAACTTCTGTAATGGTTTTGTCTAAAGAGTATATGAAAATTATCTGTCTGAGACTATTCAGGGTTTCCTTTTCCTCTGTTGCACAGACATCGCTTGATTTTCTCATTTAAGTGCTATGTTTGTTTCAACAGAGGTTGTTAATCACAGTGCAGCTTTTCTGCAGGAAACCATAGTAAAGCAACTGTGTGTTCAGTATGGTTATTTGAGACTCTGTTCTGGGTATATTTAAGACTTTGTTCTTGCATATCTTCTATTCATCTTTTGATGAATTGAAAGCATTGAAACATGAAAGAAATAATTTCTGCTGATTTGCTTAAGGAGTATTACTGCAATATAAGGAGTTACTCTCAAAGATGTGTTTAGATTGGCACATAGTTTTATAATTCCAGCTTAAAAAACCCTAGTGAGGAAGCTACTGTCGGACAGTGAAAGGAGGAAAACAAACAGTTCCCCAGCAAAGGACCTGGAACAACTTTCTTCCTTCTGCCCATTGGAGTAGAAGAGGTAGAAGGGAGCAGAGTTCTCTTTCTGGAGTTGAGAAGCAAGATATTAATGAAAACAAATCTGATGCCAAATTCTTAATACTTAGAGGGCCATCACTTTTCTTTAGAGCTCATCCAGGGTCAGAATTTTATATCTAACTCTTCTCTATTTTCAGCTTGTGTAGAAGATGACTTTTTAATCTATTTTTAGTAATGCAGTAGTTGGGTTCTAGTCAAATGTAGCACTTTGAGGCAGTGCTTGTCTACTGAAGTTTTAAAATATTTTGAATTATGTGATATTTTTAATTTAACGGAAAATATTAAGTTTCAGCGAATGTTGCTGTGAGGCTACCGGGCAATCCCATTACAGTTATTAATTTTGCCTTGCTTATGCTTTGAGAGATGTCCAGTTTGTTGTGGGTTTTGGTTTTTTTTTCAAAGAACTGTGCTAATTGTATTGTAATTGCACGTGTCTCTGTTGAGCAGATAAGTGCAGATAACTCTGCAGATAACACTGTTGAGCAGGCAGTAAGAAGGACAAACTAAAAGCACAGCAGGCAGCAATCTGTGGTGGCAATGAAAGCACCAATAATTTTGCTGACTGAAAAAGCGTCGTAATGAACCTGTATCAAGGGCAGGAATTGCATTGCTGGTTACAAACAATGTCTCTAACCTGGTGTTATTTAGGGGGGAAATGGGGTGACTGACGCCAGCAGCCTGCAGTTCTCTACTCTTGACTGGTTCACTACCTACAGCACCAAACCAGAGTGCCAAGGGCAACATCTTTGGCTTTCCTGGGACACCAACAGCAGTGACCTTGGGCACCTGCTATCTTGAAAGGCACCAGAGGATGCCATGAACAAAACTGACTCCATTAATTTCTTCACTCTGCTAATTCAGTTTCCATTAGCCAACTAATTGAACAAGCTTTGAGTTTCAAAGAGCCTATGGCTATGGCAATGTTCTCTTATTAGCCAAGTGATCTTTAGGATTAAATATTCACAAAGGTAGAATTAGTTTCCACATTTTTGGCAGTGGCTTGAAAATCTTTACATGGAAGGGAGGAAAATTGCACCACAGAAGTCTTGCATAGTGTGACACCAAACACTTTCATTTCCTCTTGTTTAAGGTTTGTTAGACTCATTCCTGAGTCACCACTGAAAGAATCTGAGCTTTTCCTAGAGAAACAGCAGTAGTGAAATCTCAGCAAAGTTGAAGGGAATCCCAGATATATCTGATATAGCTCTGTTTTATTTGGTGGGAACAGCTTCTAATGCTTGATGCCCTAAAGATAATTTTTCAAACTCTCCTTCTCTGTGTCAGAATAAACAATTAGCAGATTCAATGCAAAAAGCATTTGAACATCTTCTTTGGCTTTCAAAAGTTAAAAAGAGAAATTTTAGTCAGTACATGTTGTTCCCGTCTTAGCTTTTCAAACTGCTATTACTTCTGTTGGGAGTGCTTTTTTGTGAAACCCCAGCATCAGAGCAGCAAGCAAACTGCTGCTTCTGCTCTGCAGAGAGGCACCTTTGTGGCCTTTACACAGCAACACTCTGCATGTGCAGCACCTCAGTGTGGAAACCGGAAAATTTAGCAAATGTTAGAGGCTATATCCACTTCATGATTAATTTAATTGCACGTAAATTGCATTTACCCATAGACTGTTGAACACTAACATTTATGGGGGTGTTCCAACTGTATGATTGCAGCTACGAAATGCAAGGTAGGAGTTGACACAAGCGATCTGTCTTGCAGACGTTGGATGATCACAGTCACATTCTCGTGTGCTTGCAGGAATTCTCATTTAGCAGTTGCCATTGTCACTGTTTCTGGTACTGCCTGTTGACAAGCTGTGGCTGCTGCAAGACAGATGTTGAGACTCCAGACACAGGAAAGGTTAGGCTGGAGTAGAGGACTGAGGTTAGCAGTTCTGTGTGTCTGGGGGTGTGCGTATGAGATATTTTTAAAATAGTGTTTAGAAAACTGTGTACAAGAAGGTGGTTTACTTTTCTGTTTTAGACACATTAGTGACTTTGAATTCCATTCCTTGTAATGAGTCAGATAACTAAACTCCCATTTCCAAGTAATGTAATTAAAGATGGAAAATAGAGAGCCTCCAGGCTCAGGGGTATAACAAATTCTCATGGAAACAAAATCCCTCAGAAATGGGATGGGATAAATCCTCTCTCCAAGTTATTCTGCAGCAGACACTGCAAGAGCCCTGTGTGCACTTGGAGTCGTGCCCTGGCCCATGACCTCACTGTTACAGTATTAGACACCCTAAGCAGGAGGAAATTCTCTGCTTCAAGGGAAAAGCACATTAAGAGCTCTCCAACTTTTTCAACATTTCCTTCATACTCTCATATAATGAAAAGACCTTTTATTTTTCACTCTGATCACAAAAAGTCTTCATTTTTTCATTATTAATATTGTCCCTTAGTAGTTCTCAAAATGAGAACTGAGACCCTTTATCCCATGTCTCAAGTTCCCTTTTCCTCCTCAGTGAATCTCCTTGAACTGCAAGCCAACAATATCTTGAAGAAACAACATCAATTTGAAAGAAATAAATTTCATCTGATTTTTAAATTAGGAGGTCAGAAAGGAAGACAGGTGATGGCTGTCTTTGAAGCCTGCCTGGGGTGTTTCTCCATCCTCCTCTCCCAATGATCTCTGCAGCCAGGCCTCAGATATCAGGACAAGTTCTGAGTGTACTTCAAGTGCTCACAATGTAGAACAAGTTTTTATTGATTCAAGTACTCTATATGGTCCTCTTTCCTTCAAGGATTGCCCATACGAGAAAAAGTTTATATGAAAGGTCAAAAAAGATGCAGCAGAGATCCACAATCTGATGCTGAATGTACATATTGAAGTCCTCAATGAAAATGTAACTAACAGGCAATAATACTCATTTATCCTGGTTCAGACACAAACACACCACTCTGCACACCTTTTTTCATGGCTAAAACTGCAAATCTGTTTTCATGGATTGTGAACCAAACGATTTAAACTCAGTCATTTCTGTGAGTCCTGCTGGCAGTATGTGTGAGCAGTGCAGAAATCCACAAATGCATGTGGTTGAGGACTACTGTAAGGTTTTAGTTTGGGACTGAAACTACAGCTTAGCTCTCAGTGTTCAAAGGTATCGCACGGGCTCAGTCTAGACTGACAAATCACAGCACTGCACTGGAACTGTAATGAGAATTTGCACTTAAAATGCTGAGCAAAAGTCTCTATTCTACCCCGTGTGTGTAAGTGGCACCGGCGTGAGGGACTCACACACGAGTATCGACGGCTGCACAACTGACGGCTTGTGTCGCCAGACTGAACAAGTGCAAACTGCCTCAAAAGTAGGGCTGTGCAACCCACATGGCATTTGCACATCTCTTTGTCTGGAAATTTCAAATCTATGGGCTGTTTGGTTTTAAAATGAGATTCAGTTTTCCTACAAATACAGGTTCCCAGTGGAAAAGGGAACTTAAGTCTTAAATTAGACACAAAAGAAATCTGGGATTGCATTTGCCACCTCAGGTTTTTCAATTGTGCCTTTCTTTTGTCACAGTCTCACTATATTTCTTTTTGTCCACTGTTCTGTCCTTTTTATGTTTTTTCATTAGTCTTCCCTAAGAACATTGTAATATAAAAGCCTTCATATTTTTAATCATATTTTCAAACTGCAATGTTTACATGAGATTTATATTCTACAGGAATAATTTGCCCATTCCTGTACAATATTCCTGTTTATGAAAACAAGCACTAAACCAGTTAAGTTTTAAAAAGAGGAAGAAACTGATTTTTTTTTTTCTTTTCCCCCGCACCCCATGGTTTAGTTTACAATTTAGGTTGCATTGCCCAATTGCCATTATGGTATTGTGTACATTTTTAACAAACTATCTTAATGTTGTAATCATCTGCAAATATTCCTAGACTACTAATTGTTATCAGCTGTTGATAAAAAAAGATTCCTTCAGTACCACAGCAAGACCTGCTGTAAAATCTCTAAAGCATGCACAGGAAAAAAAACCAGCACAGAGCACCCAGTTCCCCTTTGTGCTTGGTACTCTGTCATGTACAACACCTAACTAACTCCTGAATTGACTATAAATATTTTTGATATGTAAATATCATTCTGCTCAGCTACAAGAACTACCCCACTTGCTGTTTAATTTTGTTAGCTGTTTCTGAAAGTAAAAAAATTTAAAAGACAGACAAAACCAAAGAAATATCCTGACCTTAGGAACCTTCAGGAGGTGTAGGAGAAGAGCAGAGTTGAAGTTTATGAAATTGTTCCATGAACACTTGCTGATTTTGTTTTCACTCTGAAACTCTAGAGCATCTTCACAAATGTAAACCTCATGATCGAAACAAAACTGCTGATAAAGTAATCAGTGTCTTTAGCATGGCTTGTATAATGTTCTGTTAACATATAGTCAGGAGCTGTTCTCTTGTCAATTGTTGATGTATTATTTGGTAAGACTTAAGATGGGCTTCTGATTACTGCTTAATGTTGCAATATATTGGGCCAAACATTTGCTACTGACAGTCAAATACTTTTCTGAGAGAGAGAAAGAGAGCAAGGGAGATAGTGTGAGCTCAAGGGTGAGAGCTATGCCCTTCTAAGCAGGACTGTTTCTGCAGCTGTTGTGTACATTAATCCAGAGAGCAGATCTCCCTGCACTAAATATAGCCACGGGGGTCATTTTACATGACGGAATAAATAATTAAATAAATAGAAAGCATTTAACTATGGGGGTCACATTAAATTAGGTTTGATTTTGCTTAAGAAGGAATTCCAAATTATGGCATCTTGGTTTAAGGCTGAATACCAGAATGTAAATATTTCACTCCTCCATTATTTCATGAGGGGAAGATGAGCAGGAAGAGGAAAGAGTCCCAGCAAAGAACTTTTCAGGTCATTAGAATCTTGTTGACTCTTTAGAGGAGTCAGACTGGCTCCAAGGGATTTTGAGAACCCCACCAATGCTATTCAGGTCCTTTATAATGCCGCAGAACACTGTTTCTCTTTCACTGCAATGCACATACCTCAGCATAATCTACATCAGTTTAAAAATTATCTGTTCCCTGTGTATGCCTTACCAGCTATAATTAGCATTCAGATACACGTGCTTATCAAACCCTTCTGCTACACTCTGCAAAATCAAAATGTAGACAAATCTAAAATTGAGGGATTACCTTTTTTAATTCCTCCAGATGTTGCTGCCCAGCCCTGGCAGTTAGCAGCGATGACAGTTATCCAGAAGTGTGAGATTAAAGTTAAGGAAGAGAGGGGATTCTTCGAGTCCTCAGGCACAGAAACAGCTAGGAGTCCATACAGTGAAGGAAGTTAACCTTCGTTATTATGAGGATGGCTGTAAGGAGCTGGACAACCTGTCACCACCGGAGCAATAGCATTTGTCAGTTTGCAGGTCCCAAGTTATTTTGAGCAGCGTAAACCATGTGCCCGCGGAGCATTCCACCTCATTGGACAGGGAATCCACTGCTCCCACAGCACCTATGGGCACCGAATGCCTTCTCCTTCTCCTCGCTCATGAAACAGCCCCTACAGATGCATATGTGGGTTTTGCTGATTCATCCAAGAGGCTCTGTAGTGGCATTGTATCACTCTTGTCAGCTGCTTTACACTTCAGCCTTTTCAAATTACTAGTTATCGCTCCTTCGTTAAGTTTCTGTCAGAACTTGAAGATTACAGTCACAGGGAAACCCATCAGCTGGTAACAACATAAAAGTTTTGCAACTCCAAAGGCAAACTCAGCAAACGTGTGATTTAAATAGTAAAATATTCCTGACTTCTTTGGAGTGTTCACTAAAACAGTGAAAAGGGAAACAGTGCAGAAATCCTTCAGGATGACCTGTAACTACAGATCCTCAAAAAACTAGAACTTCTAAATTTGTTATTGAATGCACAGAAATGAACTGTTGGAGGAAAAGTAATTAAAAGAGGCAATCTAAACTAAGCTGCAAATAAAACTAGAAATAAACATAGGTGGAATAATTTCAACACATTGAAATCACACTTGAATCAGTACACAGAGAAACCCTGTTACTATCTAGAATTTCATTGCCTAAAACCTTGACTGGCTAAAACCTACCACATCACTTGTTAAACACAGAGATGAGATTTTAATTTCTACTCTTCCTACACACCAGCAACAAAAAGTCGCCTGCAATTTTAAACAGTTCATCTTACCAAAAATGCTTCTCAATTGTTGATATATTATTTTATTAAAGATGCTTGTCGCAATTCTGATTTTAAAAGATTACTAAAATGCATTTATGATGGGGGATTGATATATAAGCCTTTTCATAGCTAATGATGTAATAGCTGGCTTCTTGACTTTCTCCCAGATCTCTCAAAACATTATCAAGTGAGCACCTGTGCTAGAAAAGAGGTTCATCTGTGGAATGTAGTTCTTCAGAAAGTTATTTTATGAGTTGTAACAGTATGAAAAGTCAGAGGGAAAGGCAATTCTTTCATGCAAAATCTCCTCATGCATTGGAGATACTTTTCTATTATTTCCCTCTCTTTTTGTAAAATATTGTTGTGGTTTAACCCCAGCTGGTAACAAAGCCCCACACAGCTGCTCACTCCCAACCACTGGTGGGATGGGGGAGAGAATCGGAAGAGTGAAAGTGAGGAAACTTATGGATTCAGATAAAGGTAGTTTAATATACGAAACAAAAGCCGTGCACACAAGCAAATAAAAGCAACGATTTCACACAGAATCACAGAATAAGCTAAGTTGGAAGGGACCCAAAAGGATCATCAAGTGCAACTCCTGGCCCTGCACAGGACCATCCCCAAGAGTCACGTGCCTAACAGCATTGTCCAAACACTTCTTGAGCTCTGTCAGGCTTGGGGCTCTGACCACTTCCCTGGCAAGCCTGTTCCAGTGCCCAGCCACTCTCTGGGTCAAGAACCTTTTTCTAAAATCCAACCTAAACCTCCCCGACACAACTTCAGGCCATTTGCCCAGGTCCTGTCACTGGTTGCCACAGAGAAGAGATGGTTGCCCCATCCCAGGTTCAGAATCCAGCACTTTCCCTTGTTGAACTTCATGTGCTTGATGATTGCCCAGTCCTCTAATCTGTCCAGGTCTCTCTTCAGGGCCTCCCTGCCTTCAGCAGCTCCTCCCAGCCTTATATCATCTGTAAACTTGCTTAGTATCCCTCCCAGTCCTGCGTCCAAGTCATTTATGAAGATGTTGAAGAGCATAGGGCCAAGGATGGAGCCCTCTGGAACCCCACTAGTGACAGGTCACCAGTCTGATGTCACCCCATTCACTGTCACCCTTGGCACCTGACCCATGAGCCAGTTGTTCACCCATCCCATAATGTGTTTGCGGGATGGACATTTTGTCCAGAAGGATCCTGGGAGAGACAGTATCAAAATTTCAGCTTCAGATTTACTGAAATCCAGAAAGATTCCATCAAAAGGCTTCCCTTGATCAACTTGGTGGGTTACCTTGTCATAAAAGGAAATCAGGTTTGATAAGCAGGACTTCTCTCTCATGAAGCTGTGCTGGCTGTGACCAGTGACTGCATTTTCTCAGGTGTTTTTCAATATCTCCCAGAATAATCTTCTCTATAACTTTCCAGGCGCTGAAGTGACACTGACAGGATTAGTTTCCAGGGTCCTCCTTCTTGCCCTTCTTGAAAACTGGGACAACATTTGCCAGCTTCCAGTTAGCTGGGACCTCTCTGGATTCCCAAGAGAGCTCAAAAATCATAGAGAGAGGCTTTACAATGACATCAGCAGCTCTTTGTGGATCCTTGGATGAATCCCATCAGGCCTCATGGATTTGTAAGGATCCAGATGGAGCAGCAGATCCTGCAGAATTTCAGTGTCAGCTGGGATTTGATCGTTCTCTCAGTCATGGTCCTCCACCTCAGGGCACTGAGACCCCCTTGGTCCATCATCCACGTTGAAGACAGAGGCAAAGAATGCATTAATCAGCTCTGCCTTGTCCATGTCCCTGTTTGTGAGGTGACCATTCTCATCCTGGAATGGGCTGATGTTATTTCTACACTGCCTCTTGCCAATATTATATTTGAAAAAAATCTTTTTTACTGTCCCCTATAGTTCTGTCAGCTTCAACTCTAGTTGAGCTTTGGCCACACAAATTTTATCCCTACAGTGGCACGCAACACATCTGTATTTTTCCCGTGTCTCCTGACCTTGCTTCCACTAGGCACAGACCTTCCTTTTTTGCCTTATTTCCAAGAGAAGATTCCTGTTTGGCAAAGCTGGCCTTCTGCCTCACCAGCTTGACTTCCAACATTTGGGAATTGCTGCTCCTGTGCCCTTAGGAGGGAATGTTTAAACAGTGACCAGGAGTGATGGACCCCAGTACCTGCAAAAATATATTCCCAGGGAACCTTGCTTACTAATTCCCTGAATTCTGTTCTTCTCATGCCCAGGGCTGAAGTTCTGCTGGCACTTTTCCTCCTGTCAACAGAGATTTTAAACTCAATCACTTCGTGGTCGCTGTGGCCAAGACAGCCCCAATCCCCACTTTGCTGACAAGATCCACTCTGTTGACAAGCAGCAGATCAATGGGGGCATCTTTCCGAGTCGGCTCTCTTAGGACCTGTTCCATAAAGTTGTCATCCAGGATTTTTAGGAATTTTCTGGCCTGGGTTGTTCCAGTTAATTTCTGGCAAGTAGAAGTTCCCCATAAGGACACAGGCAGTTGACTTGGAAGCGTCCCTTAGATGCTCAGAGAAAAATTTGTGTCATTGTCCTGCATAGGTCTATAGTAGATTCCCACGATGACATCTGTGTTACTTGTTTGCCCCTTGATTTTATCCAGAGGCTCTCAACCGTGTCATTGCCAGCCTTGAGCTCCATACATTCTAACCCTTCTATTCCATACAGTGCCACTCCTCTGCCTCTTCTGACCTGCCTCTCCCTCCTGAAGAGCCATCCAACAGGGCATTCCAGGCGCAAGACTCATCCCACCAGGTTTCACTCATACAATGATGTCAAACTCTGGGACCGGACCAAAGCCTGGAGCTCCTCTTGTTTGTTCCTGGTACTGTGTGCATTAGCGTAGAAACATTTCAGGTGTGGTACTTTGTAGCCAACATCTTGTGAAGCAGATTGAGGGATCCATTAGTGCTCATTTCCTCAAGTTTTGGCATAGCATCCCATCCCTCAGCACTAGCGAGCCTGGTTATGTCCCTTTCCCTCTTCCAAGCTGGTTTAAAGCTCTGCCAATGAGCCTGCTAGCTCCTGTGCAAGAACGCCTTTTCCACTCTGAGACTGGTGCATCCAGTCAGGTGTCAGAGTAGACCAGCTGTTGAGTAGATCTTCCCACGGTCAACAACCCCCAAATTTTTCCACTGACACCAACCTTGGAGCCATGCATTGGCCTGATGGATCGGCCTATTCCTATTTCATTCCCCACTTCCTGTGGGCAGGCAGGTGCCACCCCTAGGAGAGCAGGGCTCCATCACATGTAATGGTGACATGGGAAGACAAAACTCCATGACTCTGAATTTCCCTGGAATGTCCTTCTTCTCCCAGCTCTGTGAGCTGAGCATGGCCCCACATGCTCTGGGACATCCCTTGGGTCGGTCACTAGGGGTCAGCTGTCCTGGCTGTGTCCCCTCCCAACTCCTTGTGCACCCCCAGCCCCTCGCAGGTGGAGTGGGCTGAGAGATAGAAAAGGCCTCGGCTCTGTGTAAGCTCTGCTCAGCAGTAATGAAAACATCCCTGTGTTACCAACACTGCTCCCAGCACAAATCCAAAACACAGCCCCATACCAGCTACTGTGGAAAAAATCTTAACTCTACCCCAGCAAAAACCAGCACAAATACCATTGTCAGAACAGCTTGTGAGCATGGGTTTGTGGTGATGATATTGAAAGGCTGTATAGTGAAGTCAGCCCTTCTTTTGGGCACAGGTGAGGCATTTATGGGTTGGGTGCTGTCTAATGTAACTTTATACCTGGACTAGAGATCTAAGATATTCTTTATAGCATCTGTAACAGTAGATGTGAGCCATACCCTGCTGGCAGGAACTGCCTGTTGATACTGTACCCCACGCTGCTGTGCTTGGGACAGTGTCTGTAGATGTGTAGGCTACAAAGTCTGCAGCCTGAAAATAAAGTCTGATCTGTCTGGTAATAATTGTAAACCTATGGGGAGTTCTACTGAGATGCAATTATTTCTATGGAGTCTTGCTGTTTGTGAACTGCTGTTTGTGCATGATATGCAAAATTATTCAAGCTGATAAAAAAATTCAAAAAATTTCCACTTTAAGACAGAGTTTAAGATGCTGGACTTGCAAAATCATTGAATAATCTGAGCGACAAATAAGCTAAGGGTTATGTAGAAAGGAGAGCATTGAGAAACCACAAAAAGTTATGAGCCTTTACTGTGGCAGACAGACTGACCATTGTAATAGCAGATGGTACAAGGCCACAACTTCCAGGAACCACAGAAAGTTGGAGCATACACAGTGAATGTGCCAGGTCTTGCAGAGCTGGCATTTTGATAGAGCAACACCAGAGAATTTCAGATTCCCTAGTTTGTAAGTAACAGTATAAAACCCATAAAAATACTGTGGTTCCTCTGTCTACAGTTATAGAAAACATTGAAATCAGGCTTTTGCCTGCTGAGCACTAAAAAAAGCACTTCAAAGTATCATGACCTCCAGCTTTATGTCCTTTTGCCTTTGCTGGCTGGCAGAAGAATGAGGCATAGTGTCCTAGAATAAATTACATGAGCACTATTTCTCTCCAGATCTTGGCTGTCAAAGCCCAAACTACCTTCACAAGCTCAAACAAGACTCACAAGAAGGAAGTTTAAAATGGAACTTTGTACATGGCTGGTTGTAGGAATCCGGCTGTATTTGTAAACCTACAGATTTATCATAAACGGAAAATTCTTGATTTTCTAGATACTAGGATGAAATTAATACTATTCTATTAATGGCATGTACTGAACCATTAAATGAGAAATGAGGCATGTAATTTCTTTGAAAGCTTACTTAAGGCCCTTTGCAGTCAAGTTCCAGTGATTTTGCAGATCTCTCCAGAGCCCTGTGGAGCAAATGTTTACTGCCCACTCTTGGTTTGCATCCCACCAACCACTGATCTTGCTCTTCCCAAGGCTGATCTGATTGCTTTCTAATGGGTAGTGTGTAACAGTGCATTAGCTGAGTTTGTTCTAATGGGCTGAAGGAGTACCAGGAGAAGAGAGGCTTAGACTGTGACCATTCTGCTGGTCAAATATGAATGCTGACTCATAAAGTACCCACTTTGCCTTTTGTTAGACGAGGTTGTTCCAAGGGCAGTGAATTGCTCCCTACCTGTGCAGCTTTGGGCAAGAGCAGCGGCATCTTTTTTTGAAGCATCAGTGACTGTTGCTGCTTTAATAACTACAATTAAAGGCCCGGTAATTTGAACAGCAGTGGCAAGCCCTATTTCTCTTTTATAGACTTTAATGAATTATCTTAAGGCCATTATTCCTTTGGTAAGAAAAGTGTTAACGGCAAATTTCTGGATGTTCCTGGAAAAGCTATTTCAATAGTGATTTACAAACCTTGTGTAAGATGAGTTGGGTATTTTCTATTCATATCACTATGCAGCACATCTCTTATCATGAGTCTGCCAGGTATTGTGTAATTCTAATTTGGATTCTAATTTTAGAAGTGGAGACATATTAGAAGGATGATAGAAATGGTACCTCTTTTCTATAAAAAGTACAAATAATAATGTTAAAACATTCCTTGAGTGCCTATTTCTTTTGCACCCAGCCCAAAACAGGCTTTATCATTGCACAGGGAAGCTTCAATCCTCAGCTCATCTGAGGATTGCCCAAGTGTTACTAGAGAATTTTTCAGTCTCATGCATTATTTAGATGAAATGTACTAGTGATTTAGGGGCCTGATGCTGTTTCCAATGAAATCAGAGTTTGTTCTGTCAGTATCATCAATAGTAGAGGAGTCAGACTTTTCCAGAAAGTTATAACCACAGTAATGAAAGCAGTCTTCCAGTCATCCACACAGAGCCACAATCTCTTGAACCCCAGTGTTCCATCTATTTGCTTTTCAAAATTATTCAATAGGTTAAAATGCACCAGTAGTTTGCTTTGTTGCAGTAGACAAGGTACAGCTGAAAAATGTTACAAAGATAGATAATCCCCAGAACATGAAGTAATTGATGTTATGGGGGGCAATTGTAAAAGTGGATTTGTAAAATCCCTTTTTTGTAAAAAACTTTTACTCGTTTATAAAAGCATCACATTCTTTAAGGCAGGTTCCCTGTCTAAAAAACATGGAGGACACCGTGTCCTATGACTTTTTTTGGTCCATTATTAGCCATTGTACAATATTATTTTATATAATATCAGCCTTTCAAAAATGCCTGTGATACTAAAGAGTTAGCAAAAAGTGTTCACAGGCTTTTCACTGTTCCCTGTACAGTTAATATTTCAATAGAATCTCCTACATTCTTCCTTTTCTAAGGGAAATTACTTTTTTTTTTTCTTAGTGTTGGGATATCTAACCAACATTTTACAAGCTGCTAGCATTGAGATTTGAAGTGGATAGTTTCCCCTTATGGTTCAAATAGGACATGCATGAGCTCTCCCTGGAAAGGCTCATGTGGCTGAGTAGGATCTCCTGGAAGCTACCATGTCTGGGTGCAGAGACTGGCTCACACCAGTCTTCCTGCTGTGGTCAGCACCCTCAGACCTCAATGATTTGTAGAGCACATGGCAAATACCAACACCCAGAGACTGGCAGTTGCGCAAAGGAGCAAAAGTTTGATGCAACCTCTTATATCAGATTGGCTTTAAAAATAATTTAGAAATTGAGATAAAACTAATGAAGACTCCTATCTATACTATCCAATGTCTTGGAGACTATGTCTGGTAATTGACAGAAATACAGGATCAGAAATCAATGATTAAAATTAATAACCCAGAAGCTGGGTTTGATTACTGGGTATGTGCTCTTCCATTCATGACTTTCTTTGGGCAAGTGAAGCAGGAGGAAGCTTGATTTGACACCGATGCCAAAGAACCAGCTTGATTGAAAAGTGTGAGATCTACAGTCAGGGCTATTGCTCCCAGCATCACTAGAGACTATGAGATCCATTTTGACACATAGGTTTTTATAGATTGCAAGGCATGATTAGACCAAAACAGACCATACAAGGGGATCTGATAATGCCAGTTCTAGTGTCTTTGCCTAATTTGGGACACTTTGTGATATGTGAGATTTGCCTTCCTACTATGACCCCTCTCCTTCCCTGTCTGCTTTTACTTCCTCACTTTATTTCTTGTCTTTCATGTCTTTCCCTCAGTTGTTTTCGATAAGAACCTGGCGTAGCAGACAAGGCTAATTTTGCTGTGTTGTTTCAGGTCTCCAACTGAGACAGCCCCAGCCTGGGGCCCACTGCCTCAGCCTGATGCTGGTACAGGTAGTGTGCAACATCTCGCTGGAGTTGACACACCAATGGACTTGTTTTCCTGGGATTTCATGTAAGAGAGGGCACTAAGCCAAACACTGTTTGTACTTTTGCTTTTCCATTATGGGTTTTTCTCTCCTCTCTCTCGTGGCTTATCTAAATTGTTCTTCAGATAAAGCAGGATTAGACCCTAGCAGCTACAGAACCATCACTTTCAATTTGTTTTCCCTTTCTTCAGAACATTTATCTCCAAAACATATAATAAAGATATTCATAGCCATAATTACTACCAACTGAACATATTGTCAGAGTGGCTGGTACAAAGAGTGGAGGTATCTGCCTACCTAAAACTAAAGGAAAAAGAAATACAGGAGTATTGCTACAGTGAAAGCAATATTATGTACTTTATATTTTGATTATTTGAACTTCTTGTGTTACTTGTAGAAAAGTTTAATTTTTTCTCCTGGTAGCTATTTCTGTGGTTGATATTAAGTTGATATTAAGTAGATCTGACATCTACAGTGTCTGCCTTTGTTAACCGCTTCCTGTTGTCTAGAGACAGGAACATGAATGCTTTTGATTTGGGGTTGAGATTAACACAACAACATGTTGTGAATTGTATTTTTAAAAGTGGATTAAGAGTCAGTCCAGGGAGGCGTATTTTGTAACCACAGTCTCTATTTCCAATTACACATTCGTCAAACAGAGATTTACAGTTCACTCCTTATTCTTATCACTTAAATGGCTTCATACATCTAGAACAGAGAGCAGAATTTAACCCAGGCTACTTGCGAAGAAATTCCCACACCCTGAAAAATCAGGGAGATTTCACTGAGAGTCTATTTGCAAGTGGTTTTAACATAAAAGAACAAAACAAAGTGTGGCTATTATTTGTGGAAACCTGATTAATGTGAGTTGCATGGTAATGAGGAAAATAAATTCAAAGATTCTTGACTTCTGTGTGAGCTAAAACCATATGTACCCTATGTATAAAATATAGGTATCTTCAGTATCTTTTTTCTACTTAGGGCTAATGTCTTTCCAATGTTGTTTGGTCTGTATTAGAGGCCCTGAGGCCTACAGCAAATTAACCCTATAGGGCTGGGCAGGTGGCAGGAGGCTGAGGCAGCTAAACATGGCGGCAGTGTAGATCAGGACCCTTAGGATTTTAGAGAACTCAAATCCAGAATGAATGGCTGGTGTTTGGAGCATCAGAGGCTTTTGAACCTGTTCTAGACAACCAAAACTGTACAAAATACCAGCTCGAGTCAGATGTTTAATAGGACAAAACATTCAATAATGCAGTTGCTGAAATTGTACTTCACAAGATACACCCCTAATTAGAACGTCTTAAATTGTTGGTAGATGAAAATAGGTAGAGGGCATTCATGTATAGTCTGCATTTTAAAAATAATTTCTTGAGACCTCTTGCTTTCCAGGCACATTCAGATGAGAGTGTCAGTGTTTGTCAGTAGTGGCATGACAGTCAGCCCATCTCTGAACCTGCGGTCATGGGATCACCTCAGCTAGGTAGACCTCAGATAAATAGTCTGGAGAACAGCAACATGATTGTTCAGTGAGGTGACTAGAAGAACTGGCTAGAGATAAGAGCTTGGTTAGGTAGATTCCATAGAAATGCATGGCTTAGGTAGCAGGAGAGCATGATCTGAGAACAGTTTGCTAAAACATGACAGAAGCAAACTCCATGGAAAGGAGAGCCTGTGTATAGCGTATTGCAGTGGTGCAACAGGATGAGCTGTGGGAAGGGGACAGATGAGTTGGGCAAGACAGGTTAAACCCAAACCTCCAGGGAACCTCTCATCTCGACACATGGGGGCAGCAGAAAAGCGTGGCAGTCTTTGTGCCAACAAATAAAAGGCAGGAATGGCTCCTGGTGTTCGGGAATCACGTTGCCAGGTTGTACCCAGGAGAGTGCCACTGAGTGCTCTGTGCACAGCGACCTGCCTGGCTCTGACTGCACTGACAAGGGGAAAAGCCCTTGGCACGAGTCCTAGGGCTTTGAAAACTTTCCTCCTTGGAATTAAAATAGGGTCATTTTGATATGAAAACATAGCTAGGATATCATCCCCAAACTCGGACTCCCATTAGGTGGCTGGAGTTGCTGCTTTCCCAGCACTTTAGTGTGTCACCTCGCTGTGCACACTTGAGATGAGTTTACCGGCCCCTCCCGGTGATTCTGGCACTCTTTCCCTTATGCTGCCTCATCTGTCTGGAACGCCTTCCCTCAGGCCACTGAGTCACCTTCCCACTTTAAATGTTGCATTGTAACACTAAACTGACTAGCATTATAACATAAATTGTAAAAATGTATATGACGACACACTGCAAAATTTTATCTGTAGATACTGATGATGCTTCAGAACACCAGGGGGTTTTAAGGATACAGGACTACTGACAGATTTCATAGATTTAATTTTTTAAAAAAGGTCTTTCATGTCAAAACACAAGCAAACTTTCAGAAGCGACAGAGATGAGAATTAAAGGAAATTGTTAGTACCAGCTTATGAAACACCATCTGTATCAGAACCATTCTGTTTAGCTGAAGAACAAATAGCATTCAGGTAATGTAAGCTCACTTACATGATCATGACCCAGAAAATTCCCTCAGAGCAACAATAGTGGGAGCTACTGGCCATTCTGACTAGCCAAGCAGATGGTTAGCTATGCCAAAGGAGACTTCTTCACACTTTGTAAGACAGGCAAAGAGTGAGGGTAAAACAGAGAAAGGAGGATATGACTTTTCTTTTAGGATCTTAAATAAGACCTCTAATTTATTTCAAATAAATCACCTTGTAATCAGAAATACTGATGAATACTTTCCCAGGCCAGTGGTTCTGCTTATTCAGTTGTCAGTCTCCAGAACTATTTAATTTTGTACCAGTCAAAACATGATTTACTCAGTGAAAGGAGTCAAAAGATCTATCACAGAATTTAAAATACATTGTGATCTGATAAACCATGCATATTACAAGCCAAGTTTAGATCAACTGATACATCAGTGACATATATTAATGCCTTGTGCTATGCCACCAGTTATAAAAAGGAATTCTCTTTCTGGCTAGGGTGCCTTTGAAGATCCTTTTTTAAATGTCTCACTTTTTTTTTTGCTTTAGAAAAGGAAGAATATTGGAAGACTTCAAACTGTGATACTTGAAAATGCAAATATGGTAAGTGTTTTTCACTTAATCATTAGCAAAGGCCTTTTAAAGCACAACAAAACCTTTTTGGCATGCTTAATTGATGATGTGGGGCTGTGGAAATTCAACATTTGAACTAAATTTTAGATGTAATGCTCTTAATGTTAAATCAGGACAACATGGTAAATCAAGAAAACACCTATTTTGTGAAGAAATATTTACTAGTTTGGAAAGTCAAAGACGGGATATGAAGACCAAGACTATGTTTTCATTTAATTGTTAAAAAGATATGCTTTAAATTTTATTAAATTTTTGTTGAAAATTTAAGGACTTGCCTGTGGAGATCCACTTGTATATTCCCATTTGAGGTGTTTACATACCTTCACATTGGCCAAGAGTTTGATGTTAGAATGACTAGAGGCAGTCACCTAAATCTTAACTCACCATTTTTTGTAAATGACAATACACATTTTGAAGGCACATGGTTCAGAAAGTCTCCATCAAAATGTTTATAACCTGTGGGTATGAAAACTATTCCTGCTGTGTGGAGTGGATTTGTTGTGCATTTTGCTGCTGAATAGGTTTGAAAGGTGTTACAGAGAAGTGTAAGTGGGGGCTGGAGCTGGAAGGGGAGCCAGAAGTGCTGCTCTCATGCAGTGCTGGATAGAGTTCACATGAAATGCAAGGAATAGAAACGTGGGTTTTCATACTTGACATACTCAGTTTTGGGGTTTTGAGCTGTGATATAAACCCATCAAGACTCAGCTAGTTTAAATTGGCCATTGGCTTCCACTGAGCAATAATTGACCTGTCTCAGCGTTTGACTTAGAGGAAAGGGAAGCAAGGAAAAAGACGGCTTTGAGTGGCTGGGGAGCATGAAGAGAAAGAACTCAGTGGGAAGAACTTCCAGAATTTTCCCAGCTGTACTCAAGATAATAATAAAGTTGAAAATCCAAGAAACGATTGATAATTTGACTGAGCACTCTAAGAACAGTCTCTTGCAGATACAATGACTTTCTGTGTGCTCCCACAGGCTCCTTTCAATTGTGTTATTGGAAGTATTAAGGAGGGATAACAGTACTCCAAACAGGATTGCTTCCTGGGTTTGGAAAACTCAGGAAAGAAACTCTTTATATCCTGCATGCTTCCTAATCCTGAAATACTTGGTGTCTATTTCTGTGGCACAAGAAAAAACCTTTGGATCTTTTGCAGAGGTGTGAAGATCTCTCTGGTCTAGATCCTGAGATGCAGGATTTGATGAAGACACAGCTTTACATCAGAAAATGGTTGATGAGGAAAATATTACTAGTTTCTGGTTTTGTTCTCTTTATGTTGATCAGTATATGTCCAAAGGAAGTATGGCAGAGTCAAGCATGCTATTTGAATTTTTAATGTCTCAAAAATGAATATAAAAAAATATAAGTTTCTTGAAATATAGCTATAAACATAAATTTATTTGATAATTCTCAAGCTTTTAAATTTCACTTCAAAATATATATACGTAAATTATATTTTTAAATCCATTTAATTCTGCTTGTCAAATGATATTTCTTTTAACTTGCTGTGGGTTTTTTAGAAAACATCAGAAAATCATTATAATAACAGTATCTGTTTTGTTGTTACTTGGGCAAATAGTTCTACATCCAGTCAAAATTAGCTGTAAAACTAATGGTGTGGGAAATTTCAAAATGAAGATTTTAAAACTGTATGTGTTGCTATTAACTATCCTAAATTAAAACTTTGCCAAAAGATAACATTGTTCCTAAATTCGACTTGAAAATGTGCAGACACTTTAATTCCAAATACTGAATTCTTAAGAGGTCATTGCTGATACAAGGCACTGGAAATTAAAACTGTTTGTAATGGCTATAAATGGAATATTTCTGGGTTCTTGCCCTATTATAATTCTGCAGGAAAGTGAGTAGGGATTATTATAGTTATGAACAGACTATTTTGGTACTTATGGTTATTACAAACACAGGAGACAACACTAACAGGTTTATAATGGTGATGAGCTATTTAGAGGCTCAAACTTGAACAAGAGGTCAGGGAAAATGATAAAGATCACATAATTTGCCTCTCAGAAAAGTGATTTTTAATCCTAATGCTGCTTACTACAAAGCAACCACTTGTTTATGAGACAAATAAGCATTCCTTTCCTTCATTTTATTAAAAAAAAAAAAAAAAATTATACTCAAAGGAATTTAATTTGTAATATTGATAGTGTCTGTTAAAGAGCCAGTTTGCCTGGCTGAGTTTGCTACAAGCTGTAAGCACCTAATAGTGTTTCTATTGAATTGTTTGTATTTGCAGAAGTTATATCACATTTGGGCACAATATTTTTTGACAAGTCTACCGGCTAAAATATTATGTGTAGCTGTTTTCTGATGTAATTGGTGTTTCAAGCTGACTCTCCTGTAATCTCTCTGGCTTTGGATGTCTCCACTGGGTCATGGGGTGAACAGAAGCTGCTGTGTCAGTTGGATACTCTTGAAATGATCTGTCTTTTCCTGAGACAGTCTCAGGAACAATCTCACTTAAATCTCCAGGGTCCCAAGCTCTAGGACTACTCTCAAATTCACGTCTATGTATGTTTAGGAGTAATTTTGCTGCTCTAGAACCTTGCCCAGAAGCTCAAAATAACTCTGTATTATTCTTCTATGAAAGTAAATATGTATGTGTAAAGTGGGGAGTATCTAGTACCCCTGAAATGATCATTTCTGACTGGGACCAGTGATCATATTTAGTGGTGTCCTAGTGACTTGCTGACATTAATAACAAGAAAGCCTTCATCAGGCAGACATAGGTGATGAATCACTGCTATGTACTCCTTCCCTATCCAAGAAAAAAACACAGCTAAATGCAATGGAGGTTTGGCACAAGTGGCTGCTCTACTGTTTCTGCTTCCAAAAGATATACAGTTGCTTTGGCTTCCCCTTTCAGGCTTGAACTTTTAAATGGAAGCAGTTTGTTCTATGCTGGTAGACCAAATAAACAAAGAAACATTATCCCAAAAACATTGACCCAAAGTCTTCTGCAGTGAAATAGGAGCATCCAAATCACTCATACTAAAAAGTCAACAACAAAATTGGCAGCACTTTGCACCACTCCAATGTCTGTAAACAGAAATAAAAGATTACAAATTTGTGGCAATTTTTCTTTTCTAAATAAATATTGGCTGAGGAGACCTCTGGGACATAAGGAGTCACTGGGTTTCTCTACATAGGGATCGTGTATAGATAGCAGCAGTGATTCCATTTTTCACACAGTTATGAGGATTTGATTCTGTCTCCAAATTTTTTTTTTTTTTTATTCTAGTGACAGGGTTGAGACTTATAGGAAATTAAGAGCTACAGCCCTTCAAGGACTCCAAGCTCTGACTGCTCACATACAAATTCTGTGGAGCTCCTTAACAACATCTGCAAGAGAAATTTAATTTTCCATCTGTCCAAGACTCTGACCACCGTAAACATTTAATCCCCTTTATGAACAGAGTCCTGTACTGTAGTTGATACAAATGTCATAGATTCACTCCCACTTAGACACCACACTTCAGTCCATGCTCTACCAAATATCTGTTAGTTGCTAACAGCAGAGATCTTACAGAATCATGCCTCTCTGGGCATCAGTAATACATGTGAAATCATGAATTTTGTCCCGAATTAAATCACAAAAGCTGCAGAGTACTGTCCAATCATCTTTACTGAACAAAAATATCTGTGTTGCAAAATAGTCCCATATTTCTGAGTGATAACTAATAGCAGAAACAGCTGTATGTAGTTTAAATGTACCAGTCATGGTTTATGCCTCAGCCTTATTTTCTTCCCAGCTATTCTTCTCAGAGTGCTACCCCAGGAATAGAGAAAACAACAGCATGTACTGACAATTGTTTAGGCACGGGGCCACAGGCTGTCACACCCAGCTGATGGGGGGGTCCTCTGCTTCCTAGAGATGTGTGCTGTGCCTCCTTCCCTTCTAGCAATGAGTGCTCACATCCCTTTCATGGCATGCCTGTTGTGCCCTCTGATATTCAAATGCTTCCTCACAGTTTCTCTTTTCTCCTCATCTGCAAGCGTTACTCTGGTCCAGGATCTTTTCCTTCACTATTTCTGTTCCCAGACATAAACATATCCATGCCTGTCTTCCTACTGCCTGGAAGTTGGATTTGTTTTTTTGCTCTCAAATCTCACTCCTTGTAAAGCCAAGGACTTTATCACCCAGTAAGTGGGGTAGAGATAGAATTGAGTATCAGGAAAAAATCAGTCTGGCTTAATAGAAAGGGACTTCTATCATGTTGTTTCTGATTTTCATATCAGCCCATTTTTTTCTTCCATTCCCAGTTCTATTCCAGTAACAACAAACTTAGTTCTGTGAATTAAATGCCAGCTCCCACCGCACCCCTAAGAAAAGAGACCATCCATGTAATTTGCACAGTCAGTTTTCCCTTCTGCTGAATCCCAAGCCCCCTGAGAGAACAGGTCCCTCCTCTCCGCCTCTGTTTACACGAGCACCTTTCTTTCTTCGCAATCAGGTCACCCTGTGCTTGGGATAAGAAATTACACTAAACAATCCAACATGGAAATTTGCAAAGAAGCCAAGAGTGCTCACCATGAAGTGTTGTGACCAGGCTGTGTGTGAGCCTCCGTTCTGGTCCTCTCCTATGCCTCTTTGTTCTCCTGAGTGCAGGCTGCTACCTTTCTGCCTGCTCTTTACAAAATAGTAAGAAGGCTAATTTTAGGGTGCTTCATCATGCTGCCGTGCAAAGACAGTGTCATGTCAGAATCAGCAGCATGTGGCACCACTTGGAGCTATTTTATAAGCTGAGGTTCAGCATGTTACCAAATTGGTCTCTGCAGGGCACAACCCGCTCAATTATTGATATTGTATTCCTCTAGGATTGCATCTTAAAAATCAAAGGTCAGTTTTGGCCTGACCAAAAGCCCAGTTTAATTACATGAGAACCGGTGTCTCAGCATCCAGCTCTTAAACCAAAAAACCCAGAAGATTACATGGGAATTTCCTGGTGCTCAGTTAGCACCTGGCTTGCTGACCTATTTATAACAGAAAAATTCATGTAATAGTGTGAAACATCCCTTCAATAGGAAGAAAATATGCCACATGTGGGAAGGGGCTGCACTCCCAACCCTCTGTGTAGGATGTTCAAAAATGTTCAGCATCTTCAGCCCCAACCTGCAGTTGTCTGGGCACTTGTGTGGCTTCTGCCATACTGCTAGGGCACGGGGGAGTCACTCAGTGCCAGCTTGTGTGGGCCTGGGGACACTGGATCCACGCAAGGGTTTGTGAGGGCAAGAGCTTCATCCCTAACACAAAGGTCAGCTCGTTTCCTTCATCATAGACTCCATGTCCAGGGTTCATCCTTGTCCTTCACTGCTTTTTCATTTTCTTAGCATTCATCATCCTATGAATAGCTTTCCTTTGGCTATTTCAGCTATAGTTTGTGGCCTGAGAGGATGAAGGGTGTGGGGGGCTGCAGGTTTTTGGTTTTGCTTATCTTAATTTGAAGGTATGTCTCCCCAGTTTTCTCTTACCCAGGTGCCTTTATCAGATGCCTTGAGTTAACCACACAACCTGCAATGTTGTCAATTTAGTATTTCTATAGTGATTTATGTTCACAATCAGGTCAAAAACTGTTCAAGTTGTTTCAGCATGTTGCCATCAATTAATAAATAATTGGTCTTAATAATCGGTAAGCACATTTGCATTTGAACTAACTAGAATTGTGAGCAGGGTGGGCAGGCAGAGAACTACAACATGCTCAGCTATAAAGTGGCAGAGCATATAAAACACATACTCTGTGTATGTGTGAGTTGTCTACATGGATACTGTGAAGAATCTAAGGATGAAATGTAAAACAGAAGTAGCATAAAAGGGTCTGATCCTCCCTTGTTTGTAAGGCTATTTGCATTCTAAAGGCTTTTCTTTGTCTTAATCAAGAATATTCTACACAAAGGCTTCACACAAAGGTTGGTAATTTCTCACAGCAAAATGCTGACATCTCTAATTTCATGTTATCAGCTGTTCTGGACACCCATTTCTATTTTCTGTAGTCTGCGACACATCAAAGTATAAAGCAAAGGGGTTTGAAATGCAGAATCAAAGTTTATAAAGTATGTCCTGGCTGTTGCCAGGAGAAAATGGAGGCAGAGAGCAGAGTCCATATCTGTTATTAACTATAGAGGAAGTTCTATGCCGTAACACTGTAGCCTTCAAAAACGTGTATATTAACTGAAAGATGCTTTCTAGTAATAAAGCATAAAGTACATATTAGTAAACCCTATATATGATTATTTTTCCATTTTTGTATTATCTCAGTCGGGGATTAACTGGGGTACAATTTAAAAACCACAATTGTGCTGACAGCTATCACCAGGCAGTAGCCAAGCATTGCTATTTTAATAAAGGCAGGGGAACTGAAAATAGTTTCTTGCTTGTTGTGACCATCAATAAGAAGACTGTGCAATGGTAATAGGAAACCCTCAGTGCTAAGGCTCTTACAAGGAAATAAATTCCACCCCTGAAGTTAAGCAGATTTACATTTCGTGTTTTCACTGGATTTTGAATCTCTGAGGGTTTTTTGCAAGTACTAGAATGGACATTAGGAATTTTGGGGTGCAAGCAACCCCCAGTTCTCTTGAGCACTGCAGCTCCAGAACCCCATTGTGGCAGGTTTGGTGCCCGTGGGTGCAGGATGGGTTGTGCCAAGCAGACACATGACACACAACCAGAGCATGTACTCCCTTTCCCCCACTGCCTGTGTGTCTTTAGCCCCAAGAATGGGGGATCCCCTAAGGTACTAAGGCAGGTGCAATATGGTTTCTTTGGCACAGAAAAGAAAATTTGCTAAGATAGGTGATAAGTGGAATAAAAATATGGCTTATACTTTCTTTGAAGACACATTTGAACTATTCAATTTACAGTATTCTGATTTTAGGATTAAAATAATTCTTTTAAATAAAATAGCTACATCTGTTACAGAGGGAAGATGAAATTTGTGCAACACTGTGTGTTGTTTCACCCTTTATATATTTTTTATTTAATGTATTAAGCCAGTTATACCCAGTGACTTTTCCTTGTATAAAATTGTAGTGGGCATATAATGTTCTCTTCAAGTACATGGGCATATCCCCACATGCTGGTCAGAGGACACATTGCACAATGAATGCCAACATTTAAAATCCACTTCACAGTGTAGTTATTCAGTTACTACTCCGTTGGGCTCACAAATAAAAGGAAAAGAAAGTTTAGAAGATAACAACTGAAATGTTTTCCTCGATTTGTTCTGTGCCACAGCTCCTGCTAACCTTCCAGTCTTAGATGCAGAATGGCAAAAGGCAAATCACTCACATTTCTCCTTTAAATAGCAAAACCGGGTATTTGCTGCCCTGAAAAGTGCTGCATCATTTAGCCTGTGTCAGCTACGCAGCAATCTCATTTTCTCTAGGTATGAATTTAATATTTCTGGCTTGGATCTTTACTGATAAATCTGCAACCACAAATCCTGAGAAGCCTGTAGAATTTTACCTATTTACATATACAAAGGAGTGTTTAATGGCTGAACCAAGACATCCCATTTATTGGGATGTTGTTAAATTATTTCCATTTAACAAAAGGGCAAAAGGACACCAAACACAGAACTTTCCTCACCCACAGTTTGCAAAATCACTTGCTGTAAAGTATGCCTGGTCCTGGCCTTTTTTCACTTCCTGACCTACAAAAAGGTGGTTCCTACTATAAAGAGGCTGCTAAATAAGGAAATCTCATTTGGATTCCCAACCCGGTCCAATTACATAAATTCCAATGGATTTTCCTCCCAGTACCAAGCAAAATACCGGGGGGGGGGAGGAAGTTTAAAAATGCCTCTGGCATGTAAAATTTCTTTTAGTGGTTCCACTAGAGATACGTGTTCAGTGAAAAAAAAGCGTTTTACCATGCCCACCTTGGGTATGCTCTGACGCGGAGAAAAGCGTGTAGCCAGACTGGAGGATTCAGAGAACTGCATTCCTTTGTGCGGGAGGGACAGAGCAAAGCCCCAGAGCCACGCCGTTCCCTGGAGCAGGAAGGCCGTGGAGGGCTGGTGTTCACACCGCTGCCTCCCGCTGCAGCAACACCACCGATCACCCGCGGGGAACGACTCCGTGCTCCCACAGGTTAATGACGCGTAATTGGAGTATGAAGAACAGTTTGTTCCTGCATCTCCCTGGCGGATCCAGTTCCTTCCCACTCACTGATCTCATTCTTTTCGTGCCCTCAGAGATCAAGCAGAGGCTTCTGCAGATCTCCGTAGATTTGGGTAAGGAACAGCAACACGCGCCCAAGTGTCTGAAGAACTCTGCAAGGCAGGCGAAACACGCCATACGAAGACCTCGTTTCAGGGAGCTATTTGCCCCAGAACACACTCACGTTTTTTTATTCTCAGTTTAAAAACTGTGATGTAGCACAACGACGGCTCTGTATTTTTGCGCTCACATGTGTTCCTATGCCAAGAACGCGTACAGCTGCAATCACCACCGGAGGGAACACCTGAGCTCCGTGCCCAACCCTGCGCTTCCCCGAGCACATCAGGAGTACGAAAACATCACTCCGGCGCTCCTCACTTCTTGGGCCTCTCCTACGACTCATTTTTGCTATCAACTCCTCGCTCCTCCCAACG
>VXAD01000128.1:307-266740 GCA_013399195.1 Dicrurus megarhynchus | reverse complement strand
GAGGGGTCCGGCCGCCGCCCCTCTCGCTGCCGGGCCGCTCCCGCCGCTCCCTCCGCACCTCAGCGCGGCGAGCCCGGGGAGCCGAGCCCCGCCGAGGGAACACGGGGCCGCGGCGAGCGCTCGGGCGGGCGAGGTCCCCTCACGGGGCACGGCCTGAGCGCGCGCCAGGGCTCAGACAGCGGCCACAGCCTGCGCGAAGCGTCCAGGCGCTTCCGTGCCGCCGCCCCGCGCTCCCCGGCGGCACAGGGCGAGTGCGGTGCTTTCCCCCGGTCTGTGCTGGCTGGCGGCACCGGGCCGCTCCCGACGTCACGCGCGGGAGTATCCAGCAGCTGACGGCGCGAGTTGGCTCTCATGACCACCCACACACGGGTGAAAGAGTGCCGTGATTTGAGATCAAAGTTCAGAACTTTGGCTACTGACTCTTAAATGATACAAAACAAAACAACCCCGCCTTCCTTGGAAATACTTACATAGTTCAATAGAAAGGAGAACTTTTCTTATTTTTTTTCCCTGCTGGAGATGGAGATAAATTTTGACTATAGAAATCTTGAAGAACTATAATCATACATCTTTTTTAACTTCTTGTGTTGCAGGTTGAAGCAAGTCACTGCTACAGATGTGTGACATGTGCTGTTGCATAGCTATGTCTTAACTGAAGACGTCTTTGTTTCGATGTCCCCTTCTGAATGTGGTAGGATATAGCTAGGGAAATATTTGATCATGCCTCGCCTCCTGAGATAGGTAAACAGAATGTAATATATTTTAAGTTGTTTGGCTGTTTTGGTTTGGTGTTGCTTTTGGGTTTATTTATGCAGCCGCAAAAATAAGCGTCTTGTTTACTGTGTTTTGACTTATGCAGAGAAAGATAGTTTATCCTGCTGTGCTGGCAAGAATTTTGCCCTTTGGTATGTAACACTTAGATGTTAAATGTTGACTTGCTTCTTTGAGCAGTTTGGGATTTAGGTAGTTTATACATGTTATGACCCCGCAGAATATCTTCTAAATAATGGTCACAGATGAAAATTTATAGTAATTTCACTTTGGTTTACATTGACTTTTAAATTGCTCTGAAAATACAGGGAAAGTTACTATCATGGAAATGTAGTATAAGTAGTAGTGAAAACATTGTCGAGAATTCTTAGTTGTATGCACTACTGCAAATGAAAGAGAATGGTAGCTTTAGCTTTGAATCCTTTCCAAAAAGGTACAGAGTCTGTCAGCACATATACTGGTAATTGTAATTTAGGGATTAGGGATGTGGCCTCCTGTTACTGCAGAGTAACTGAAGCTGTAGCTGGTGTTGATTGCAGTGCAAGATTGGGGACTTGAATTTCAGCTATTTATTTTCTTTTAAATTGTAAGTTCAGTTGACTCATAGTTGTTTAAATATAAGGACTGACACAGCATACTGTACTTGGTATTGCATAACTGGATTGATCAGAGCTGACCAATTTTTCCCAAGCTATGAGTCAAGTGTTGTTTTTGGTGATGATCTTGGGGCCATACACAGTGCTTGCTGGAGTCATGCAACTCCTCAAGAAAAGAAAGTAGCCTGTGCTGTCTCCTTGGAAGATATTTGAGGTAATTTCCACTGGCTGGAATTGATTGCAACTGCAAGTTTGTATAAATTTGGATTAGGGATTAAAGAAGTTTTACGAAGAATGATATTTTAAGTTTTTGAAACAAAGTTTTATAAAACCAGGGAGCCGCCCATGTTAAAAATTGTATCGGAAATGGGAAAGAAAGCATTTTACTGCAGAGTTAACGCAAATCCTGTCCAAGAAAGTAAATCACTCTTACAAATTGTTCAGGGTTTTAATATGTTGGTATAGAGAAAGTGAGCTCATTGATTACATGCTGTATAGATAATAATGTTAATGTTGGAGACAATACTGAAAGATGTACATTTTCCTTTTTTCTTAACAGCTACGCAGAAGGAATATTCTAGAAAAGTGAAGTTGGAAGATCTCTGATAAAAAGCAGTGTAAACATGTTGTGCTGGGGCAATGCATCTTTTGGACAGCTTGGATTGGGTGGAATTGATGAAGAGATTGTTTTAGAACCCAGAAAAAGTGACTTTTTCCTAAATAAAAGGGTCAGAGATGTAGGATGTGGACTGAGACATACTGTTTTTGTCCTGGATGATGGGACTGTTTATACATGTGGATGCAACGATCTAGGACAACTGGGGCATGAAAAAGCCAGGAAAAGACCCGGTAAGTTTAGAAGTGGTGAATTGTGGAGATTCCGTGTGGTGGTGTGTGTGGCTTTGGTTTTATTGTGCTTCATCAAAGCCAAGATTGCCAGTGTCCGTGCACGTGCCAATTCATGCACAGTAGTTCTTCCAAGAATGGACATATTTTTGACTGGAAAAGTGTTGCTTTGCTTGGATGGGTTCTTTTGACAGTTGGAAACAACCAGCTGTGAAACATGGCAGTCCCCCCATATTTTTGCCTGCTGTGCAGCTGGACAGTGCCACTATTTTTTATTTCAAGCATGGAATCACTTTGCCTAAGGCTGGGTGAGACTCAGTGCCTGCTTTTAATCTCAAGGGGAGCTGACCTGCAATGCATGGATTAGCACTGTCCTTTTATGTATGGGTTTGGCTGTTGGAATATGGTGGAAATGAGTATTTAGCATATCACAGCTGAGAAACATGCAGTGTGTTTTTAGTTGTCTAATATGGGATGTACAGCAGGTCTGATTAAAGCAAGGTTCTCTTTTTTTAAGAACTAAAAATAAAACTTTTGATAAAAGACTTATCAGCGTATGTAGTGCTACGGGGAGAGGATTTGGAAAAGCCTAAAGGATGCTGTGTAACACTTCTCTGGGCTTTTTTTTTCTTCCCACCTATGTTCTGTGTGTGTTTCTGCTCCTTCCTAGTGCGGTTCTGGAGCAGAAGTGGGTAAACATCTTGCAGGGACTGCAGAGGAGTGTGCACATGGGCTCCCTTCAGAGCTTGCTTGTGAGTCATAGCTGGTGCTGCTGAGAGCCAGGGAACAGTGCTGCTCACACTGCTTACAGCAGAACGTAGCAAACTGGAAAGGCTTACTAAGACTCCGTTCTAATCGCTCCTAGAGCAGTTTTACAATTTGCTTGGCTCAATATTTGCCACAAATTTTTCAAATGGAAATGAGGTGTCATGCGGTATTTTAGTAGTTCTCCTTTACTCAGTTTTGGTGCCAGTTTAAAATTTTTTCTTTTTTATTTTTTTTTTGAGATGTAACTTTTTAAAACTAATTTGAACTTCTATTGGAAATCAGTATGTCGATATTAAACTGATAAACTTTAATCCTGTGCAAACATCTACTTCATGAACACAAAGAGAAACTCAGCATGTTAAACTTACTCTATTTGTGGCTCACTTTGAAAATTATGCTGAATTGTCTTCTAAATCTAAAGGTTACAATGAAAATATCTGACTTTTAATTTGTATGACCTTTCATATGCAGTGTACCTGCTATAATTTTTTTTAACATGCTCAGACGCATGAGGACTGTAATCTCTAATTTTCATTTCACATAGAGGTTACTGATAATACTGCTGAGTGTTGTCGTATGAAGTCAGAGCATTGGGATAACGATAACTCACTTGCACAGTCTAAAGAGGCTTGGTATCTTTACAGATGGGTGGATGCTCTCTTTTGAATGTATTTCTGCTAACTGAAGATAATTTTGTTGCTGACTGTGTGTCTTTGCTACCTCTGTGTTCCCACTGCCTTTCCCCTTTCTGCCTCCTAGAGCTCTGCTTGCCATAGGGATGACATGAATGTTCCTTAATCCATATTAGGCAGAGCCAGGCTGGCTGGTTCAGCAGCTGGGGAAGATGGCCTGAGCTAATCTGTGTGCTGGTGCCCAAACTGGAGAGTGCTTCCATGACCTCTCCCACTGGCAGAGCTGTGGGAGGCTCTGATGGGTGAATTGGGGTGGTAACCTCTTTAGTCAGACCAGCTGTATGTAATAAAAAGAACTTGTATCTGCTGCCTGTGTTGGTTTATTTTGGAAGCTGAGTGTCTGTCATGCTGCAGATAATGTTAGCTGCTGTTTTGAAGTTGACTTGGGCTATGCTAGGCTGTGTTTAGAGTGCCTGTAACATTGATGATACACAGGCTTTTTCAGTACTGTGCCATTCTTAGGCTGGAATAGAATTTGTGTTCGAAAACTGGGAGTAAAATGTCCAAGCAGTCCCTTATTTAAGGGAACTATTAAAAATTCCAACCTTAATGACAGGTGCTGATAGTATTTCTCAGCTTTGCTTATTGCTGAAATGGAAATGTTAGACTTCTGATCACAAATCATAAGCCCTGAACCAGGCTTTGAGTATTTCCAAATGTATTGGTGCAGGTTACTGGAAAAAAAAAATCACAGATATTTTAGTGTGTGCTTTTCAGAGGCATGCACTGTATGTGTAGAAAAATTACTCTTTAGGATCTCTTTCTACAGTATTTTGCATTATAAAGAAGACATTGTGTAGCTCATTGCAAAATCAGTAGCTTTAGTCTGTAATTTGCCCTGCCTTGTTTTGCAGGCTTTTTCTTAATAGTGAATAGGTGAATTTAATTTGCTGTGGTGGAGTGTTTTCCTCTTACATAATGTCTACACATGTAGTCATTTGACAATAATCTATTTGACCTTACTGTTAACTGAGTTTCTGCACTTATTTTCAGATGGCAAGATTAGAAGGAACCATTACGATCAAGCTGCAGGTTTTGTGCACTTCTGTATATTGCTCCAGAAACAGTCATTATTTATATTTGGGTTGTCAAATTTAACTTATTTCTCCTAGAATTGCATGTTCATAATTTTAAATAAAGCGTGTTTCAGCAGAACTTATGGGCTTAGTTGAACGATGCTTCAGTTGATATCTTTGTACTGTGTAAAACTGTTTGGAACAACCCTAGCTTATTAGTAGCTTTTTTTTTAAACAACTAATTTTTTTTTTTTTTTTTTTTTTTTTAGAGCATGTTGGTGCACTGGATGCCCAAAATATTGTAGCTGTATCATGTGGAGAAGCCCACACTCTTGCATTAAATGACAAAGGTCAGGTGTATGCTTGGGGTCTGGCTACTGATGGACAGCTTGGCTTGCCCGGAACAGAGGAATGCATCAGAGTGCCCAGGTTAAAAATAGTACATAATAAGTTGCCTTTTTGTTTAATAATGTGCTTAAATCACATTGGTTAAGCTAGTCTACTCTTAGAGGTAAAACCATATAAATATAGAAAATGTATATTCGCTATGACACTTGAATGCTGTGTGTAGACAGTTTCCTTTCTCAAAACATCATCTTATGTGAGAAATGTGTTACAGGTGTGCTTGGTTTGATTTGTTGCTTTTTGGGGTGTTTTTGTTTGGGTTTTTTTTTTTAATAGTCTTCCACTAAGAATGAGACTTACTTTGGAAAAGTAGGATGGGTATTTTAGGAGTATGAATGCCATTTAAGAGAAGTTAAGGAGAAGTAGTGTTAAACGTTCAATCTGAAGGAGGTACATTTTCTGTCTGATCTTTGTACTTCAGTTTTTACCCCAAAGCTTTTCAACTGTCATCAAATAATACACCTTCTAGTTAAAAAAATTAATGTTGGCCAGGGTCATGTGCTTGTTTTCAGAAGGCCTTAAGCATTCCAGCTACCTGAAGTCCACACACAAAAGTAACAATTCCTTGGGATCTTAGTGATTCATGACTACAATATTCAAGATGTTATTTCTGCATCAAATCTAAAAGCCCACAGGCCCTTCAGAAAATTTTTTTCTCATCTAAAGTTTAAAGCATTATTAGTTTTAATGTACATGTGGGTGTATTTGCAACTTCTTTATAATATTGTGCAGTGTGTATTAGCTCTGTACACTGAAATTTTGGAAAGTAGAAAGTAAGTTTATTCTTGCATTCTCTATTTGTTTCTCCATTCAGCTGTGTGAGATCACCTTCCCAGCACATGAACCTCCCCAGTTCTACATTACGGTCTTTTACAGACTTTATCTATTTGAAAATAAGACAGAACCTGACCTTAAAAGTTTTAGAAAAGAAGCAGTTTTGACTTCAGATTTTATTAAACAGTGTCTAATTAAAGTTAGGATGTTTAATATACTTCTGTGAAAAGGATTCACATTTTGTATATTACCCTTTATTTCATACCGTAATCTGGTAGCTTAATTCTTTCTCTGTTTTCTTACCCCAATAGAAATATTAAAAGCTTATCAGAGATCCAAATTGTTCAAGTTGCTTGTGGTTATTATCACTCACTAGCACTCTCAAAAGGTAAGCCAAATTCTTCTTAAGTGTCATGTAATTTCTTACCAGGAAATTCAAAAGTTTTCAACATTTATTTTATCTTCTTTTAAAAGGCAATGTGTTTATAAAACACTCTGCCACTTAACAGAGGTGGGATTTCAGGTTGGTAGGAGCAGTGTAACTTAATGATGGAAGCTTGAGTTTGAAAAACAAATGTACAAACGGATGTTGAGTTGTGCTTTTATTTCTTCAAGGGGGGATGTGTGGGGTTTTTTTAATTTTATCATCTGACTTTCATGTAATTTCCTTTTTATTTTGTTTCCTTTTCTTGGTCCCATTTCTTTCTCATCCTGCTGGCATGCTGCTCTGTCCCTGGTCTGTTTTAACCTGTGACCTCAGGTTACTGAGGCTTGCAGGAGTGACTTCCTTGTCTGCTTTACTATGGCAAAGCCTCTGGTTTTTGGGGCTTCCATAGTTAAAATGCCATGTCACATATAAGCCACCTTTTGGAAGTTTAAATATCTCTTCAAATTTCTGCTGGGGCTGTGAGCCCACACTTAGTTGGCCTCACTTGTACTGCATGTCTGGTTAGGGCAGCTCTCCAGAAATGAGCATGAGTTTAAATTTGCTGTTTGCTTGTCTTATCATGATATAGGAGAGCTGTGGCCAAAACTTCCACTTGGATGAAGTGGCTGCTGAAAAGGGTTAATGGAAACTTACCAACTCAAAACAAAAATTCCAGAAAGATTGTAGTTTGTCAGTGTTTCTTAATGTGTGTTTAAAATATGAAAGCAAATAGCTGTGGGGAGGCAGGTGTTCATTGTATGCTGATTGATTTTTTTTTTTTCTTTAAATTTAGTTGTTTATACTGATTATGTGTGCCTGGATTCTGTAGGTGACTCTTCATGGCCTCGTATTGGGTGTTTTCTGTGCTGTTATGTATTCCCAGGTGTAATTACCATTATAACCCAAAAAAATGCCTTTGTTTTCAGGGCAGGCAGGCAGAGCTTTACAAGTAACCCTTTGCCTGAGTTAAAATCAGCAGTAGAATGTGGGGAGTAGCAGGGTTGTGTTGTTAAGCGTTGTGTTGGTCAAAGGTGCAAGAATGTCATAGGAATTTGTGATTCAAAATTCACTCAGTGTTTTAAATAGTTACAGGCTTCGAGTACAGCATCACTATTTTCTTGCCAGTTCATGGATTTGCAGCTCAGTTTCTGTTCTGGACATGCACTGTGGGGTTTTCTGAGTTTAGTTGTTCATATAAATAAATAAAATCTGAGAGACCAGTACTCCAGAGGATGGGTTTCATTGTTTTCCCATCTTGATAAAACTGTTATTGGGAAGGTGGAGATGGGAGAGACAGAGGAAGCATTTTGAAGGTAACACTGCTCTTGAAAACGTATCATGTCAGCAAAAGTAAATTATTTTGTGTTTGGGTGTTAATCTTTAGGATAGTAAATACCTTGGCAAAACACTGGTTGTTCAAGAGAGTATTTTACTTTGGAAGCAGTCTTAACATAAAGAGGTCTTTGATTGTCATTCTTCAAAGTGTTTTTTCTTTTTAAGGCATTGAATGACATTATAAACCTTGTGCTTCATTGATCATATAATGAAGACAGTATTTTAAAATATATGTCTCTTAAACTGTGTGTGAAAATTAAGTATCTTACCTTAGATGAGGCTTTTGATTGGAAATAGGAAAATTTTGCATGTCCGGGGTGCAACTTTGGCAGATCCCTACATAAACATCTGTGCAGTGTGGTGGAACTTCCCATGGAGCAGTGTCTTGTTTTGTAATAAGCAAACTCAGTTGATCTAGCACTGTTGAAACAGGAATGTTAAGAACGGTTTTGGGGGGGGGGGCTGAATGCAATTTAAATACTTCCAGTCTGATTAAATGTTTGAGTTGAATGCCTGCAAATTACACAAGAATGCTTAGCTTCAGAAGTCAGCAATTTGTATCCATTTTCAAACTCAAAAATATTTGAAGAGTAGTGGTCTAACCTTAAGGTTTTCTTACAGTGGATCAATGTTGTTTTATTAAACTGTATTAATTTTATTTCTTGGTTGTTTATTTTTTTCCTTCAAACAGGAAGTGAAGTGTTTTCCTGGGGGCAAAACAAATATGGCCAGCTGGGCTTAGGTTATGAGTATAAGAAACAAACCTCACCACAAATGATTAAATCTCTGCTGGGAATCCCTTTTGCACAGATTGCAGCAGGAGGAGCTCATAGTTTTGTACTAACTCTTTCTGGAGCCATCTTCGGATGGGGACGCAACAAATTTGGGCAGCTGGGTCTTAATGATGATAATGGTAAGTAAGCATTGCTTCAGGAGAGTTTGATGCTGAAGGCTTTGGGTTGTGAATCCAAAGAGAGCAGTATTCCTAGGAAAGGAGCAGACAGAACAAACCTTGTTCGGTATTGTTGGAGTGTGCCAGTGCCACGTGAGATTGCATGAAGAAGACACAGAGGTGTTCTCCTCAGGTGTTTTGTAGTGAGAATTCTGACAGTGTTACGTTGAGATTCTTGTCTGCTTGGCTTGTTTTCTTTCCCTGTTCTACATCTTCCTATGACTTAATGGGATTGAATTAAAATACTGTGCGGGAGTTACAGTTTGAACTGAATTTTGTTTGGAAGAAATTGTTTGGCAAAAGCAGTAATCTATCAAAACTAATTGGTTGTCCTTAGTAGTCACATTTAAGCCATCTTCATTTTTTACTTTTACATTTCTTTCTCAGGGCACTTCTAATAATCTTTCACAATTTTTGGCTGACATTTCCAAAACTTCCTCTGCTAGGGGGATGGCACTCAATGATTTTTAGCAAGTGGTTAGGTTAGACAAAAAGTTGTTTCTCTGTTGGTTGTATTGTGTTACGTGCACGGTATCTGCTCACAGGGCTCCAGGATAGCAGTGTTTGCTGTCAGGGTCCTGTAATACACAATTTAGCAATGGATAATTGGTAGATGGTTTCATGAGTTCAGATTTTCTTACAGGTTCATTGTTGTCAACCATTTAAAATAGGAAAAGTGTGTTGTAAATCAAATGCACATTTGAATGCCCTAAAAATTGTCACATTCATGTAATAAGAAAATTACAGTTATTTTTCAGAAATCATAGGGAGACTTCAGTTGTTTCTGCATATTCTTTGGAATGTGTGTAACCCCAGGTTTTTATGTAGCATCACTTCTCAGTAAAATCCCTTTTTAATGTCTTCATAGGGTTTCTTGCAGACATGTTAGCATGCCTGACAGGTTTTAAGACATTAGCACTAACATTTAAAAAATTGCCTTTGTTCAAAGTTGACAAAGCTGACATGTTCTAGTGGTGGAGGGACGTTAGTTTTGCTTCCTGTTTGTTCAGTGCTCCATTCTGTTATGCAATTAGTAATACATAAATTACTCTGTGCATAAATACGCTTTCCAAAGAAGACCAACTGATACCAACTTACAGGAACATTTTAAAAACATGAAGCACATAAACAATTCAAAACAATGATTTTTTCTTTCCTGTGGCCAATACCAGGTCTAATGTACTGTTCCATATTTAGTGTTGTCTATACTGACATATGATCCTGTGCTAGTGAAAATGAGACCATGGGCTACAATTTTTCAGTGTAGTAGTCCATGTTTTTTCTGTAGTAACACTTCCATCTCCAAGATCCACAAAGTCAGTCACAGTGATTGCATTATGGTAACAAATTTAAAGTGCTTGCTTGATTGGAACCAAATTAGAATAAATGAGCAAAACTGGGTTTTGATTTTTGTTGTCAAAATAAGTGACCTTTCTTTATTCTTTATTAAACCTTTCAGACAGGTATGTTCCTACACTGCTGAAGTCCCTGAGAAGTCAGAAGGTTGTTCATATATGTTGTGGAGAAGATCATACTGCTGCCCTTACAAAGGTACAGAACTTAAAGATATGTTTATGTTTAGAAATGCATATGTCTATGCTCCAATTTTTTTCATGTTTCCAGGAGAAGATGCTACCTGAACAGGAAATAACAAACTAAATTCTGAATAAAATTTCTTCTAAATTTATGGGATTAAGTTGAGGAAAGATGGGAAGAATGGTTAAATATTTTAAAAAATTTACCAAATACAAGAAATCTTGCATTCTAAATGCTGGTTTTCCTTTTTCATGCATAGAAGTTAACTTCAAACTTGCTTTAAAGCTGATGGGCTTGGTTGAGATACTGAATGTACTGTGAGTGTTTGTACAGATTGTCACCCATGTGTATGGCTGCATTGTCCCTTGCACAGCCAGGGGCTGGTACACCTTTTGTAGGCAGTACTGTGTTTACGTGTGAGCATTCCCCAAGTCCTTCTGAAGTTCAGGAAAACCTGGCACTGTCTGCTATCTGGACTCAGTGACTGAGGCTGTTGCATTTTCTCAGTGGATGCTGCAATTTTAGTGATGATTTCCAGCTGAGGGCCAAGCTGATGCAGAGCAGAGTTGAAGGAAACAGATTTATATTTTCAAAGGATCTGAAAATGGCAAGTTTCAGAGTTGTTGTAAGGTAAGGCGTATAACTTCTGAAAATGTTTCTGATTAAAACATTTAAGATTTTGGTTAATTTCTTGATTAATCAAAAGCACTTTAAAAAATTACTTGCCTTACAACAATGTTGGAATTTTCTGGTTTCTTATGCTTTCAAATAAGGAGGCTCTTTCAGTTATCCTGTGTATTATCTGCTGAGCAGGGCAGCTTCCCGTTTGCTAATCACTTTAGAATTTGTATTCAGAGTTTCAAAGCCAAAGTATACTTTTTAATAGTGTGAGTTTGTATACTTGTGTAGTTCATCAAGAAAACTGGAAAAGAGGAAAAATGAGGATTAGTATCTATAAATAATGGCAGGACTGTTGTATGGTAATAAGGAAATTAGATGAATATAATTTAACACAAAGTAATATTTCATAGCTGTGCCACATTTTCATAACTCTAATTAACTTGTCACTGTTCTGTGTCTCAGGACCCCGTTGTGCCATGTATATTTTCTGTCCTTGCCCTGCAATGCCAAGATTGTCAGAAAAGATTTATTAAAACCCTGTTTCTGTGAAGTTTCTTGTTCTGAGATATATGATCATCTTAATTTAAACAATTTATTTGTTTAGGAAGGTGGGGTTTTTACATTTGGAGCTGGAGGCTATGGTCAGTTGGGTCATAACTCTACCAGCCATGAGATAAATCCAAGGAAAGTTTTTGAGCTTATGGGAAGTGTTGTCACGCAAATCACCTGTGGCAGGTAAGGTCTATTCTGTGCTAACACTGTGAATCTTACAGATAACTTGTTTTGTATAAAACTTCATATCTATTGCAGTATGAAGCGAGGGGTTTCTTACCCTTTGTGGTCAGGGAAGACAAGATGACCCCTAACAAAAGATACTTTAAGATGGTTTTGGGATTTTAAAAGCATTCATAGAAGGACTAAAGGAAGTTGTATATTTGAGAGGCTCTGATTTTCTAAACTGGCAGTGTGAGCAATAGTGTGAGGTGTTGTTAGGTTTTGTGCCTCAATTATTATTTCCCTGATGAGGGAATTTTAGTATCTTTTGCCAGGTGCCGTAAAAAAATAAGACCTTCCGTCTTCTTNTCACCCTGTGACAACCTTACATAACATCCCATCACCTAGTTCACACCAGTGTAAATTTTAATTCTTCCCAGGGAGTATATAGATTTCTCCATGGGACAAAGGTCAGAAATGCTGATGTACAGGGGGGTTTTTATACTTAAAAACAGGCAGAGAAATATTCTCTGCATTCTGGACTCCAACAAGGTGTGAAAGTGTTTGTTGCTGTCCTTTCATTTCCTATTGAAGAACAAGTGTGTTTGGGAAAGTACAAAATAGTTTACACAAATTCCCAACTGGTTCTTCACAGGCCTGCGAAAGGAGAGGGGACATCTAGAGTTGAGCAGGATGAGAGGGGAAAGGAGATGCAGGCAGTCTCTAGACATTCATTTCTGATATGCTCTAAAGGTCAGACAGGCGCTAAGCACTGGCAGCTCCATTCCGGGAACTTTTCCATAAAAATGGAGGATTGCCTATTGGAGGATAAATGGAATACTGCCAGTGGCAGTGCGTTGCCAGTAGAGCAGTGGAGCGTTGGGTCTGACAGGACCTTTAACGCACTGTTCAGGACAGGCCTGCACAAAGCGTGTTCCAGTGCTTAGGTTTGTGTTACTGAATTCTGTTTGCCCTAGGCAGCACACCACTGCATTCGTCCCTTCTTCTGGAAGAATTTATTCTTTTGGACTCGGAGGTAATGGGCAATTAGGTACTGGGACCACCAGTAACAGGAAAAGTCCCTTCACAGTGAAAGGAAACTGGATTCCCTATAGTACTCAATGCCCAATGAGCACAGGTAAGCAGCGTCTGGTGTATTTACTTCTTGGTTACCTGTTCATTTATAGTAGCTTAGAATTCTTGAGATTTAAACTGGATACCATATACCATAATTACTTTTTCCAAACAGTTTGATTCCACTGTGCTCTGTTTTCCTGCTGTAGGAATTACATGCCTGTGCTGCTGGGTTAGGGCCTCTGGTAGCACTAGACCTGGAACTTAACCCTCAGGGAAAGATGGTCTTAACTATTTTATCAGGGTTCTGCAACAAGGGAACCTTTTTGTAACTGAGTGTTGATTGCAGCATCTTAATCACTTCTCAATTTCACATTCTCACGGTGGCCTTTTTTTTATTCCTGTTGCAGACAATGAGGAATGCTACTGTGTAAAGAGAATTTTCTCTGGTGGGGACCAAAGTTTTGCACACTACTTTTATCCACAGGTAACAAATTAAGTATAATTTGGTTCCAAAGCTTGTCAAAGGTAGATTTTAGGGATTTTGATGCATTTTAAAGGATTTTGGTGTTGAAGGTGGATGTGACTGTATTGTAAAGTTTGTTGGAGCAGTGTGGAAGCAAAAGGCACTAAGTCATGGTAGCAGTTGGAGGACTTGGATCCAATTAGTGAGTGTTATCTGTCAGGAAGCTCTTGAGACTTTTTGGCATAAGCTTTTTTCTTGATGGATGAATGCACTTCTTTTCATGTCATAAGGGAAGAATTGATGGAATATTTGAGAACTTCACTCCTTGCCCAGTGCTCCTCATAGCTCCTGACAGCAGCAGCTTTGATGTCTTCTGCTCTGTAGTCACTTTAACGTACCACAGTGGTAAGGAAACAAATGGAGCTTTTTGCTAAAAATTATATAGTTTGTTATGTCACAGTTTAATACTAGTCTTAAAGCTTAAGTTTTAAAATAACAAGAATCGATCTGTTTAAATTCTACGTAAAGAAGTGTAGAAGGACTTTACAGTAAAAATGGCAATGTGGAAGTGTGATGGAAAGAAAATGCTATTGAAGGGTGATTTGGGAGATAAAAACGAGATGAAGATTCATGGGACTGTTTCCAGTACAGCTCAGCAGATATTAGACCATGGGGATTAATGAAGCATCAAGAGTTGAGTGTATAGGGTGAAAACTAATCTGGACACAAGGGAAAATGGGTTTTAGTGGGGAAACGTTTGTCAGGAAGAACTGAGTACAGGTCAGACTTGCAGCAGTGCTCTTGTGCTGAGAGCCTGTTCTGGTTGTATAGACTCAGCAGTTTTTCTAGGATTGTTTTGTTGGGTTCTTTTTCTAAATTCTGGTAGAGTTTTAACCGTTGCTGTATTTGAAAGAAACTTGCTTAGCAGGTGTAAACTGGAAAATTGCTTATAATATAGGCTCAAAACTTGTGTATTAAAACTTGTTAAAAACTTTCTTATGTGCAATTATCATAATTACTGGAGTAGTTTCTGACTGACTGAGGTGGAGACTGTATGAATGCAGTTATTGTGGCTTGTTCTGTACAGAAAGTATTAGCAATAGATGAACTTTGATGCTGCAAAAATATCCCTTTTAGTACTCTTTAGTTTGGTAATTTGTATTGAATTCTTCCAAAGTTCTGTATGTACTGTACCTCTGGGGGTTTTGTGTCTCTGCCAGTTAAGGAGGCCTGGCCAAAATCTGTTTTCTCAAGTGAGTTTTTGGGCAGCTCAGTTCCCTGAGTTGTTTTCTTTGGCTGGATGCAAGGGAAATGGCAAAAGTGTTCCTCGTCCTGATGCTGATTTTTGGCAGCAGACAGACATTGTCATACTGAGTCAGCTCAGTGTTGTCAGATGCACCCTCAGGATGAATGTTTTCTCTTGCTGATTTAATCTTATTTTTGGTGCTATTTGCCATCTCTTTTTGAAGCAATGCTCCAACTCAAAACAATGATCTTGCTTCTCCTCTTCTTTACTATTACAGCTCTTAGTGGAATTCATTTTATATGAGCAGCACTTCCAAATGCTGCTCCTCTAATGATGCAGGGCATGTTCACAGAAGCATGATTCATTCTCAGAGGAGCCTGATGGAAGTGGGGTGGAAGAACATCTGTCTAAAAAATTGAATGGCTCCTTCTCTGTGTGCTCACAGCTTGGCAGTGAGCTAAGTGGCTCCTAGTGGCTGGAGAGGAGATGCTTGCTGCTCACATCTAAAGCTTGGTTAGTGTTCATCATAGAGACAAGTAATGTTTAAGGAGTTAACCATAAGCGAGGTGTGTGAATTAACACTTAATTGGCATGGTTTTAGTGTATGCTCTGCTTTCATGGTGAATGCAGAACTGTTAAGAGTATTTCACAGCAATAGTCGGGGTAGGCAAATTGTCAGCTAAGACAGCTCAACCTTGGCTGATTGTTCTGGAAATCAATTTTGTGTGCCTGATTCTTTACGCTTTCTTTAAAATTTTTTAGAACATGGTGCCACCAGATGATTTCAGGTATCCTGACCTTTTGAAGCAGATCTGGACTGTGAATGAAACGTTGATTCAAAGATTGCTGAGTTTCCCATCTGGAAGACTTCCTGTAGAGATAGCTAAGTAAGTGACGTAAGGGAAAGAAGTTGTCTCTGGTAATTCTGCTTCTGAATTGTGTGTTAATGGGGCTTTGGGCATACATAGCAGAGCTATTTTTGATTACTGATGTTGTGACGTCGAGAGCTCTTGCTGTGCTTTCATTGTCATGCTTGTTGAGTAGTTTAGATCCTTGAGACTGTGTCATCTCTGCTTCAGTTTGGATGACTATACAAGATTAAATTAAGTATCTAATTGCACATTGAAAAATAGCAATACATGTAAAGGAATATGAGAGCAACTCAGATTATTGCTTCTATTTTAATAAAAGAGGATGCAAAGCAATTAAGTTGCAAGACTGGCTGTGATTTGAGCTGTCTTAAGCACTGAGTTTTGAATGGAGGTTTTATCTAGTATTGTTTAGTCACGTTTGAGTCAGAGTCCCTTCCTTTGTACAATGTAATTTGTTAGGGATTAAATACAGGCTTTTTTATTGCAAATGCTAATTTGTAAAAGGAAAACCAAATATAACATTTCATGTGAACAATTTCAGTGAAATTGATGGAACGTTCTCCTCAGCTGGGTGCCTGAACGGGAGCTTTTTGGCATTGAGGTAAGGGGGCGGGTTTTTAACAAGTGTTCCTGTGAACAGCATTAATGGTGGCCGCCTTACTGGTGTCCCTTGTGTCAGCTGGGACACCTTCCCAGGGTTCCCTTGTCTCACTGGTGCTCTGATGCCCACAGTTTAAACTCCTGCTCCTTTCCTGCCCTGTGTTTTGTCGGCTGCCCCAGTGCAGAATGGCTTCTGCCTGTCTTGGCTGCTGCCACGTAAGCCAGCAAAGCTTATTACATTTGTCAGCCACAGGTTGTTTATAATTCAAGGGGAATTTGTTGCATGAGTTGCTTTACATCCTAGTCTTTTTGCATTATTTTCTTGCAGTTAGAGAAGATTTTTTTCCAGTTATTTCTAAGGCCATATAAAACATGGAAGTCTGATGTATTTTAAATCCTTGGTCAGTAGGTCTAAAATGCATGGGGAGAAAAAAATCTTGAGTTGCTGAGAATACAGGATTCAGTCTTTCTGTTTGTTGTTTTTTTTTTTCCCTGCAGCAATGATGATCATTACAAAACCAGCACTAGATTCTCAGGGGTTGATATGAATGCTGCTAGACTACTCTTTCACAAACTCATACAGCCTGAGCATACTCACATATCACAACAGGTTTGTGCTGCGTATTTTCCTGAAGTTTGGGATTATCTTTCTGTGTTACAGCTCTCCAGAAATACTACTGCTGTTATGCTTGGTCCAACCCTATAAATAGATTTCTTTACTCAATAATATATGGACTGCAAATGTGTGAAACTGTATTTTGTTGTGACAATTAAGTAACACATCAGCATATTCTATTTTAATATTTACTGTCATTTTCTAAATGTAGAGTAGTCTTCACTGAAGCTCTTAATTATTGTTTTCTAGATTAGTTTTCATATATGTAGGCATTTATTTAAAATCTCAATTGCATTAAAATAAACAGAATTTTCTGATGTGCCGTAGGTGGCAGCTAGTTTGGAAAAGAACCTTATTCCCAAATTGACCAGCTCCTTACCAGATGTTGAAGCTTTGAGGCTGTATCTCACTCTACCAGAGTGCCCACTGATGAGTGATGAAAACAATTACACAACATTAGCTATTCCTTTTGGAGCAGCTATTCTGAACCTAGAAAAAGCTCCTCTGAAAGTTCTTGGTAAGAAACTGAATGTTTACTGTTAAAACTAAGGATCTCCAGATGAGAAAACATATAGAAGTTCCATCAGTGAAGACCCGGTCTCGGCAGCACCTGCTGTGTGTTTACAGTTCTGTACAATTCCCCAGTGAGAAAGTTAAGGCTTAACATTGCTTGGTGTAAGAAAACACTTTGTTGCTTCAGGGTGAGTTAACAGGCTGTCCCTGTGAATTCATCTGGTATTGTAGTTTTTGGACCGATTCCATTTGGGAGGAATTAAACTGTGTATTTCAGTGTAATTGATATGTGTCTTTGCACTTTAAAGTGAAAATTATGTGGTCAGACAGCTAACAAGCTCTAAGCAATTTACAGAAGGGTTGCAGAACAGATGTTAAATTGTCTTGGTTGTGACTACAGCACCTGTTCAGAGCTTCTGAGGCAGTTGATCTTTTCTCACTGGTGCCAAGATGTGGTCTTCAAAAATGCAGCTGAGAATAGCTCTGGTTTTTTAACTCTACTGCCTTACATCATCTTATTGCGATTTCTGTCACCTGAAATTCAGCTTAAATAATTGCTTTCAGAATATTTTGCTTTTGATTGGATTCTTTTTGAGAAGGTACTTTCATCTTCCTGAGTTATGGTTTGCCTTGTAACCTGTCTCTTGTGTTTTTTCAGTAGTTTTGGTAAGAGTTTTGTCTGCTCTAAAGAAAAGCCAACTGATAGTTTTTTGAAATCCAGATCTTTTTCCATCGTTTTCTATTGCTCTCACCACTGTTTGCTTAAGATTTCAGGTTTCGAGCCATCTGTTTTTGGCAAATGTTACTTTGTGATACTGTCATTTAGTCTGGATGAACAGACTTCAAGTGACTTTAAGATTTGATATGTAACAACAGAGCATTTGTTGTGTTGCAACTTTTTTTTCAGTGTCTTTAGTAACTGATGATTGTGCTTTCTAGCCAAACATGTTTCTTAGTTAAAAGGATAACATAACAGTGCTGCAGTGGCAAGTACTAAATTTATGTGTTCACCATGTGTTGACAGAAAATTGGTGGTCTCTGCTTGAACCTCCCTTGTTCCTCAAGATAGTGGAACTCTACAAGGATGTCGTAGTGCACCTTTTGAAGCTGTGCAAGATGGGCCTTCCACCTGCTGACAGAAGAATACTTACCAATTTCCTACACACGGCCTTCAGAGTTCTGGAAATACTGCACAGAGTACGTTTGTGTCTTTTCTAAACAGTTCCTTGGCTGCTTGGCTTTGTCAGCATCTCTGTGCTGGGTACTTGGTAGAAGCTAAGTTACTGATGGGTTTTAAAGATCAGAATTGCATCTACAGAAGTATTTGTAGTTTTTCCATCTGGACCTATGAATCGTTGGGATTCTGGATTCTAATCTGACATGATGATGGAATTAACTATTTTTTGGGAACACAGAGTGACCCAGTCATTTGCTGCTGTGAGGGTATGGATTAAAGTGAGAGGGGAAAAGCGGAGTGACAGATCTGGGATATTTTGCAGATTGAGTATCTGGTAGTTTGGAGGGGGATGTGGGAGCTATTTGTGAAAAGTAGGCTTAGATTATAAAGGTTATAAAGGCAGGATCTCTGTAACTATCTTGCTGCTTTGACAGTCAGCAGTGCTTAGCAGTCCTTGGGAAGAGAAGCGTGTATTAGGAAAATGTGGATGCTTCTGGATTAAAATGATACTGTAGAGACAAGCCTCTGTATAAAGTTATTTTTCCACGTCTCTCTTTTTTTAAGCTTAGAGTTTTTAAATGGAAACTGTTCCTCTGCTCACAGGTAATAGTGTTCGTACTATAATTAAGACTAGAGTTATTGAATCATAGCTCTCAAACCTGTGCAAATACAGGAACAAGTATTTATTCCACTGTATACATGAACATGTGTTCATCACTGTTCCTGTGAGATCATATGATGTTTCAGAGTGGCAGCCCTGTTATGCGATACTGTGTGCGCAGTTAATTGTATTTTCCTTGAATCTTTGATGGGATTTTGAATAATCCATGTACCCATGTCTTTAACATTGGTTTTTGCTTTCTTGTAGGCACTGTTGTTTTTCTAGAATTTTTTTAGTAGCTGGGTATCTGTGGCTGACATATCAAATGCTTGAAAAACATGGAAAATATCCCTCTGAAAGCTAATAAAAAAATAAATTGCACTTCCTTAGGTAAATGAAAGAGGACAAGTTATACAGTATGACAGATTTTACATTCATGAGATACAAGATTTGATAGATATCAGAAATGACTATGCCAACTGGTTCCAGCAGCAGGTATTGGGAATGGTAAGTTGTGTTGATTTTTATTTGGGTTTTTGTGGGTGTTTTCCTCCCATGTTTTGTGTTTGTTTTATCCCTTTAAAGAAATTCATAGATTCTCTAAATATGGGCACTTTTTTTCATAAAAATACCTTTTTACAGATGACCAATGCTGAAGACTCATGTCAGGTACTGTGGCTAAGGAAGAATTGTTAAGAAGGTGTGTTTCTTCTAGGGTGTCATTCTTAGGACTGACACTGCTCAATATTTGAACCTGTCAGTTATAAAATGATTTAGAATGCTGTCACTGGAGACTTGCCATGTCAAAAAAGTTAGGAATGTAATAATCCACAAAAGGAAAACACCCAGAATAATCTGAATTGCTGTATAAGATAGGTCCAGTCAATGCAAAGCTGCAGCTGTCTTGGCTAATGAGTCAGGAAGCATAGCAGGGAGTTACAGGGGCAGATAACTGATGGAATTTTCTGCTTTGAGTTTAGCAGCCACAACTGAGATAATGAATTCCTGATCTGTAAACAGAAGAGTGATAAGTGGGAGTAAATTAATGACTGTGCAGAGAATTAGTGAGTTGGATAGGTTTTTGCCACAGTTCCTTGACTTTAGCTTTGAAAGAATATTGAGTAAATTAATAAGCTTTCTCTAGCCACCCATATTTTATTTTTTTTGCAACAGTACCAGCAGATGTCATTAATGAATGTGTGGAAGTAAACATTTAAAGTGTGTAATTTTTTTGCATCGGAGCAAACATGATACTTTAACAGCCCTGTTTTCAAAGACTGATAAACAGGGTGTTGAAAGACAAGCGTGTAGTTAAGAGATGAATTAGAATGTTTATGGTTAATGTTTATTTCTCAGTAAACCTTCTCTGGGGGGAAGCAGTAAATAAATATTTTTTAAATTCTACATCAGAGATGAGTAATTAATGCAGAGACTAATGCTGCTTTTTCATCTTAATTGTTGCTACCTTTGTGCAAATGCTGTCATAGGATGTCAACCATGGATTAACTGAGGTAAGATTGGTTGCAGTCTGATTTCTTTTGAAGAATGTAAGGAAATCAGAAATGTGAATGTCAAGGACTGTTTGCTGTGTTCTATTGGGAGTAAAGCTTTAAATTAGCCATGGCTGTAATCTGAAAAAAATCTTTGTGATGCAAAAATATGTAATTGTCTATATTGCAAATTCGGAGCAGCAGTTGCAAAAAAGGGCTACTTTTATACCCTCTAGCTGCAGTAACAGTTCAGAAATTAAAATGTGTTAAGTGAGAGTGTTGTTTGTGTCTGGCTTGGTTTGGTTTGGCTTGATTGAGTTCTGTTGGATTTTTTTGTTTGTTTGTTTTTGGCTGAAGTACTAAACAATTAAAAATCTACTTAATGTTCCTAAGGTTTGGTTCTGTGTTGATAATAAGTCAAGACTGAATTCTCTTCCCATTAAAATAGATATACTAAATGAGTGCCATTGCAAAGGCTTTTTTAACCATGATTGTGGCTTTTGAATAAGCTGAGCTGTGACATGGTTCTTCTCATTCCAGTTAACAGATATTCCTGTTATAATTTGCACGTACCCATTTGTATTTGATGCCCAGGCAAAGACAACTCTCTTGCAAACAGATGCAATCATACAGATGCAGGTAGGAGTCTCAGTTTTTAATGTTAGGAGTTTATTGGTTTTTCCCTGAGCTGGGGATCTTGGGAGCTCCTGTTGGTTTTTTGGTTTGGCTGGTTGGTTTTTTTTGCCTTTTTTTTTTTTTTTTAAAGTCTGTGTAATCTCTCCTCCATAAAAATGGAGGATCTAGTTTTAATCTCAGGGTATGTACATGATAGAGGGTAGTGGGTTTGGGATCACGTTGAAATTAGACTGTTTTGTAGTTGCATACATTTCCATGGAACTGCTTTTCTTTTCAGTAGGGAGATGGCTTTTTTATGTGTTCACAACCCATAGTACTGGTACAAAAACCCCAAACCTACAACCCCAACAAACAAACAGACAAAAAAACCCAAGCACCACGCACAACCAAAAAACAACCCCACCTCCCATATGAGCAGACGTGGAATATTACCTGGGTCATTGACCTGAGTCTGAAAATAAACAGATGATGTAAGTCATGCTCAAGTAATGGGCTCCTGTAGGAAAATACAACCTTGCTCTTGTAAGTAATAATAAATGTAGTTTCATATGCCTTTAAAAATGTATATGCACAGTCAATACAAACATTTGATGGATTCAGAGAAATGTTCCCATTAAATGTTTCTATTAACGATATTAAATAGTATTAAAACACACTAACTCTCAAGAGTTCTCTGCCATACTCAGAATATTTGCAAGAGCATTTTGTTTTCCAAACAATTTTAATACAGAAATTACCATACAAGTTAAATAAATTGCTTTTCACGCTGTGAAGTAGTTTTTAATGTAGGTTTGTTTTCATGCCAGATTTATATTAAACACCCTGCTCTTCATTAGATGAAATGCAGGATTTTTTTGCTTCCTTTTGTTATCCAAGGTATTTTGACTGGAATATCAAAACCTGGGTTCTAATACTTCCCTGAATATTAGCATTGGTGAGAACAATGAGTAAAGGAAAAATATTTCTGAAATCAAATACTTCCTGAGATAAACGGAATACAAAGGAAACTTGGGTAAATTCAGTAGCTATTCCCATCTGCACTTTTGCAGACAAGACTGATGGACAATTAATATTGACAGGAATTTTTCCTACCTACTGACACTCTCACGTTGTTTTTCTCCAGATGGCTGTTGATCAGGCCCACAGGCAGAACTTGTCTTCACTTTTCCTGCCAGTATTTGAATCTGTCAATCCATGCCTGATATTAATGGTCCGAAGGGACAACATTGTAGGGGATGCTGTGGAGGTCCTAAGGAAAACAAAGAACGTAGACTACAAGAAGCCACTCAAGGTATTACAAGTGCCTACTGCTCACAGTAATTGAGAATGTTTCTGGACAAACCTTGCTTTACAACCTTTTTGCAGTTCAGTGCTCACTGAGTTGTGTGTTTCAGGTTATATTTGTAGGGGAGGAAGCTGTTGATGCTGGAGGTGTTCGCAAAGAATTTTTTTTGCTCATCATGAGGGAGTTGCTAGATCCCAAATATGGAATGTTTAGGTATTATGAGGAGTCCAGGCTGATCTGGTTCTCTGATAAGGTAAGGTATGATCTATATTCAGTCATTTTATTTTAACTTGCAGTATTTGTATTAATAATATATGAACATAGAAGTTTGTGGTCATTTTATTTCAAGAGCAGAAGCTGAAGCAAATATTCTCGAAAAAAGTTTATTTTTGTCATCGTTAGAGCAAAACTTTCCCCATTCCTTGCTGTTTCCCTTTTGCCGTCCCTGTTCCTTGTTTACTCCTTACTGTTTGTCCCCAGCCCAGCCAGGTTTTTTAGGAAGAAGTACTAGCCAGAACAAACTGATTCCAAGGATAGAATCAGTAAATTAAGATGCCAGAGACAAATTCCTGACTGGCCTGTTCAGCAGGTCTTCTGGTTCAGTCGCATTTGTGGGCGGTAGGTGGTCATGGAGTTGTACTTCCTTGGAAGGTTTGATCCCTGACCTTTCAGTCCTCCTTCAGAGAACACTCACTGGAGGGGCTGGATCCCAAACACCTGAATATTTACATTTCCAAAGGTGTGTTTTAAGCCTTGGTAATTAATTCCGAGGGGGTCAATAGTGAGCTCTTCCCTCTTCACCCCAAAGGAATTTTTAAAAAGATTGACATATTTAATCACTGAATAGTGCAATAGGAAATCACTGACAAAACCAGAATCTCGGCAGTGTGTGTCCCCTGTAACAGAGAGGATGTTGCAGCTCAGCCTTTTTAAGTGGAAAGGATTCTGTTCTCTTGGATTTCGGTCTCAGCTGGTTAAACTTTATCCTGTTTTCCTTGGTGCTTACAGATACATACATATTTAAAGAAAATATAAATTAAATTCACTCAGATTATACTGCACTGTACACTTCTTCCTGGACTCTGCAAGATTAAAATAACTTCTTTATTTTAAACCATCTTGTCTGTTTTCTGTTCTTAGACCTTTGAAGACAGTGACTTGTTTCATTTGATTGGTGTTGTCTGTGGGCTAGCAATATATAATTTTACTATTGTAGACCTTCATTTTCCTCTGGCTTTGTACAAAAAGCTATTGAATAAGAAACCATCCCTGGATGACTTAAAAGAATTGATGCCAGATGTTGGCAGGTAAGCAAGAAAGAAAAATGGGTGTTGTTAGAAATTAATTTTGAGGTCAGCATTTTCCTCTAAGAACATAACATTTCTTTTCCACACTAACTGGATAAGTAAATTGCAGTCATCATGTCATCTGACACATATGACATTGTTAAACACCTGCTTCTCACTGCTTGGTGTTAATGTTTTATGATCCTACAAGCATTTTAGGGGGGGAAAATCTTGAAATTCAAACCCCTTGAGTTTTAGCCATTAATTTTATAAGCCTAAGTGCAAGCATAGTTTTGGTTCTGAATTATGTAAATCCATCAAGAAAATATTTTTGCTTATTTCAGGAACAAATACATGCTAAGTATTTGCTTTTGACTAGGGATTTGAATAGGACTAACAGGTAGGAGGTTCAAATGAGCAGAAAAGGATGCTTGATCGCCTCAGTGACGTGGATGCCAAAGTTCTCATAGATTTAAGGAGAAATCAAAGATGTTAATGGAAGAGCCAGTCAATGGTTTTTAAGTACTAACTGCCTCTGCTTTGGGAATCCCTTAGCTGAAGTCTTAAGATAGGAATGTTCTCTCTTCACCCCATGGGATAATCAAAAGGAAATTATTGCTTGGGGTTTCCCAGCACTACACAAGGTGCGAGTTAATAAGATAATAAATGAAATAACAGTAGAAAGATAATTCTAAAACTTGAATTATCAAAGCCTAAAGAACACTTCAGGAAAATAAATTCATCTTTCTTTCCCCTGGTGCAAGTATTTTGTAACTTATTTTGCAGGGGAATGCAACAGCTACTGGACTATCCAGAGGATGACATAGAAGAAGCATTTTGTCTTAATTTTACTGTAAGTTGTATATAGTGTTTGAAGTACGTCTTGCCAAGCTCACACCATCTGTTTTAATTGCCTCTGATGGAGTGTTTGAACAAAAGCATCAGCAGCTGATTTCCATGAGTTTTAGCTCCTGTGTCTGTCTTTCATGGTGCTGTTAACTAAGTGGCAAGAAGTACTTTATGCAATAAATAAGATTTGTACTGTTTTTGTTTGTTTCAAATAGATCACTGTGGAAAATTTTGGTACAACAGAAATTAAGGAGCTTGTTCCTAAAGGTGCTGACATTCCTGTAGTCAAACAAAATAGGTGAGTTCTGTGGGTTACAGCGTAGTTCAGTGATGCTGTCTGTGTTGGGAGCGTTACTGGGCTGCTGTAAATACCGTTTGCCAAGCTCTGACACTGCTGTTGGAGGCAAAACTACTTTGGCTCTTTTCCCAAGCTCTTCTCATGTGTATTGGTAAAATAGCTGTTGTCTTGTATTGACGCAGACAAGCTGTGGCTGCCCCAGCCCTGGGAGTGCTCAAGGCCAGGTTGGACAGGGCTTGGAGCAACCTGGTCTGGTTGAAGATGTCTCTGCCCATGGCAGGGCAGTTGGACTAGATCTTCAGAGGTCCCCTCCAACCCCAGTCAAAAGCATTTTATAAGATTAAAAATGATTTGTGGCTCTGCAGGAAGCTACATATCATTGAAATTCCGTGAGTAATTGAGAAGTTTAATGACCTGAGTGCCATTATTACAACTGTTCATTCATACATGAATATTATTTCAGTGAAGTCTTCCCTTTGTAGGGCAGATAACGTTAGATGAGTTAATCCAGTGTTATTGTCAGAAGAGTGTGTGATGGGTGGGGGTTTTTTCCTTGGTCAAGGATTCTGTAACTTGCATTTATAAAAGCAGCCTTTCCCACCCTTTGTTCCCTTTCTGCTCCTGGAGGATAGGCAGAACATAACTGGTGGTGCTTTTGTCCCCTTTTTTGCAGGGTACTACCATTTTCCAGTCTGTTCTTTAATCTTTATGAATTCTCTGTGCTTGTACTTCTCCCAGGGTAAAGGGAGAATTGAATGGAAAGAGCACGCTCCATGAGAACTGAATGCACATGTAGAACACCGTAGCTTTGCAGTTCTCTGGTGTAGGTTTGATGTTCTGTCACTAAGTGACTGTAAAATCGGAGTTGAATTATGGGAAAAGTTTTAAGGTGCCTATGGAATGCCTGCTGCATTGTTACCACAATTGTCTTGCAGCAATGAAGAATTCCTCTTTCTCAAGATCTAAATATGCCATGATGCTTCATTTTAATAATTATTAACATAGAGTGTAATATAACTTAGTTACAGCCATGACTTCTCTCTGGAGCAGCCTTGCACTGTTAGTGTTACCTGTCCCTCTGTAATGACACAGCATGGATAAGATGGAGATCTCATTGAGTGCTGAAGGGGAGTGTGTGAAGGGGAGGAGTGTGGTTCACCACTTTGGTCATCTCCAGCATTTTCAGTGCAACAGCTTTAATAAACGTATCATCCAAATGTGTTTATATGATTCTTTAAATTACTGGTGATGTTACTCAAAGACTGGGGGTGGTGTTGAAATGCACTCTCTCTTTCCATAGAGAATGTGTGTTGGTAGGATAGCTGTAATGTAGAACTGAAGTCACTGCCAGTGCAGAAACTAAACAGTTTTCACTGGGATTGATTTCAAAAAAATTACCATAAATGTTGTATCACATCAAGAAATTTTAGATCTCCCCTAAATGCTGCCAAAGATGTTTCCACCAAGATCCAAGAACTCCTTGTACCAAAGCACAGATAACATGCCATCTGTTTCCCTGAATCCCAGCTCCTTGGCACTGGTCTTTTTACTGTGTAAGACTCAAATGTCCATTTGAAGTTGATTTGCATTTTTAGTGCAAATATGGTAATCTTTTTAATTTAAAAAAATAGAACAGTGAGTTTGATTAGTGGCTTTCAGGACACTCCCTGGAATTCAGGCCTTTCAGCTTGTTGCCATTCAGTCCAGTTCACTGCAATGCACACAAATAAGGGAGATGTTTGTAGTGCCTGAAATAAATAAGATTAAATGTTCCTGCTTTTCTGTTGCACATTGGAGACTCTGCCTTCAGGGTGTGGAAATACATTCATGTGCCATTTTATCTTCACTGCGGTTGTAACATAAAGCAGAGAATACAATATATTGGGCTCCTTTTTGCTTCATTTTCTGTGCTGTTCTATACAGAAATGGCCACTGGTTTATTGGTAGAAGGATGACATGTGCTGCTTCCTCTTTATTTCCTCAACATGATTCTTTCTTTCTCTTTGTACAGGCAAGATTTTGTAGATGCATATGTGGATTACATCTTCAATAGATCTGTGGCTTCCTTATACAGCGCATTCCATGAAGGCTTCCACAAAGTATGTGGAGGTAAAGTTCTTCAGCTCTTCCAGCCCAGCGAGTTGCAGGCAATGGTGATTGGGAACACAAATTATGACTGGAAAGAGCTGGAGAAGGTAAGAACCATAGTTAGCTGTTGCTTTCATATAGTTCTAGTTTCAGGGTACAAAAGCAGCTAGGTGTCCCCTTGAGCTCTGTTTTAATTAACATGATTCCTGGTATTTACTGAATGTCTTAAAACATCAGTGAATGAAGATCCTAAAATATTATTTACCTTCCTACTTTAACTTTTTCCGTCTAATTCCTGAAGGAAATCAGAAGAGAGAGGCAGAAAAGTTCACAGAACCCAGAGGCAGCTGTATACAATCTCTCATATTAGACATGGGAAAGTGAAGTCATTACACATAGTTATTAAAAGTAAATATTCTTGATTGCCAGAGCTCAGTGAGACTTGGCCTGTGTTGGGATTGAAAATGCTTTGCAGTACAGGCGTCTGTCCCTTTATTGAATTCAGATGGAACAGCTGAAGCAAATGGAGTGAGGAAAGTAGTAGTAGTAGTAGTAGTAGTAGTGTGTCACTTGCTGTGTCCCTTTACACAGACTGCATTCATTCTGCTTCAGCGTCAGCTTATCCTACTGTTCTGTGAGCGAGCAATAACCCCATTTCCTGCTCATTTTAGAATACAGAATACAAAGGAGAATACTGGGCAGACCATCCTACAATTAAAATATTCTGGGAGGTTTTTCATGAGTTGTCTTTGGAGAAGAAAAAACAGTTTTTGTGTAAGTATTTGTTTCACAGAAGTTTCTAACAGGATCACTGGGATTTCAGGCTCTTGGTATAAGCGGGCAGATGTGTTTGTCTGTAATGATGTGATTAACTATTTGGAAAAAAAATCATAGTAGAAGAAACTGATTATGAGCTTGTCTGTGGTTTTTTTGGGGTTGTTCTGAGTCACTGTGGGTGATGGGTAGTTATAGATCACTGTAGCTCAGAGCAGCATGAAAAAAAAAATAAAACCCAAACCCCCAAAACACCAACAGCCTAAACTGCTGGTGTCATTTATCTGGTAACTAGGATATTTTTTCCTGTGTTTTGACATAAAGTTCACATTTTTTTCACTGCACAGAGATGGAAATTTGGAGTTGTAACTGATTGTAAATATGTCAAGGTACTGATAAGTGGAAATGTACAGATAACAAAGTGATCAAAGCTGGCTTTGAGTGAGGTTTTGCTTAGAACAGATCACAGATTAGTTTCCAATTCAGATAAATTAGTTACTGAAGAAACTAATTCTGTGTTTACAAGATACTTGGAAATACTCCATAAAGATACCGCCAATGGATTTTAAATTAAAGTTCTGTTGCATGAAAAACTTTATAGTATTTTTAAGAACAGTTTGGTTTCATAAGCAAAAATGAAATACTTTACATATCACTTGTGTTACAGTTACAAGTTCACATGTGGAAGGTAGAGATGGGGTTAAGTCATTATTTCCTGTTTTCTAAACTCCAGAGAACTTCAGTGTGAAAAGGTGACCATTCCTGGAATGATTAAAAAAGGCCAGCAGTGATCAGAACTGCAAATGTGACACAGACAGCGTTAGTCTAGTTACAAGCCTTTGTTTTTTCTTTACAGTGTTTCTGACAGGCAGTGATCGGATTCCAATTCTTGGAATGAAATGTCTCAAACTGGTGATCCAGCCAACAGGAGGAGGAGAAGATTATCTGCCGGTAGCTCACACTTGCTTTAATCTTCTTGATCTTCCAAAATACACAGATAAAGAAACCCTAAAATCTAAGTTGATCCAGGCTATAGACCACTATGAAGGTTTCAGTTTAGTATAACTTGAGAAATGAAAGTTCTGTGTAACGTGGGATCATTAAGTTTTTGTGTCTTTCTTGTGGTGGTAAATTCAGTGGATTAAGTGATGCAGTTGATAATATAACTGATTATTTGCAAAAAATGTTCAGTAGTCTGGATATTCATGGGAGCCAAAAAAACATTTCCAAAACTGAGGAACTGTCTTAATACGTACCTTCTTGTACAGAGCCATGTGGATTTTGCCATCTTACAATAAAAACGAGAGCATTGTGAATGGGAGTCAAGTTTCACTAACAAGAATTAACATTTCACCTTATGAAAACAATTTGGCGTGTGAGTGCATGAGAGACTTGCTTCAGTTTTTCAAATCACTTAGTAAGAACATTTAACTTTTTCCCTGATAAATTCACTTGGTAACTTTTCATTTTGTAAATAATAAATTTTTTGTGATAAAATAGTTCTGTTCCAATAGCAGTATGGTTTCTATTGCTTGTAATTGAATATGAGCTTATTTTATGGCTTTTAACAAAAAAAGTGACTACTCTGATTTCTGAAGATATCTATTTTTCTGGTTTGTTTTAAGAACCTTAATAATGAAAATGATTGTTCAAGAGACATTCATCTTCACAATGTACAATTCATGAAGCAGTCACTTAGTGCCGATACAAAACCGCATCCAATGGCATTTTTAATATGTGGATGGACAAGCTGACTTAAGACACTGTTTTGTTTTTAAGGACTGATTCTGTAATTAAGTGGACACAATTATAAAAGAGGTTAACTTATCATTCGAAACCTCTGCAGTCATGTGTCAAGAATACAGCTTAAAAGAAAAAGATGCACCAGCCAATTGTTGCTGTCAAGAGGTTAAACGTTTATTTTTAAATGCTGAAAGCGTAGTTTATGGTTTCTAATAGAATTTTCACTTTTTTCCAGATAAATGCATTTGAAATAACCTTTAACGCCCCTCTCCCCTTTTCTTAAGATTTTATTTTTAGTATAATTGCCCTGAGACGATTGTGCTTAGCTGGACACTTTCGGATTTGACTTTTCCTTCTCTGGTTAAATTCCAGATTTTGTGGTGTTAATGCATATGTGACTTGCAGCTGTGAAACAAATATTTATTTTTTTTAGATTTTTAAATGCAGTGAAAAAATTCAAGCTATAATAAAAGACTTGAATGAAAACCTTTGTTGGTTGATGTGTACGGATGCTTGCAGCATGCAGAGTTCTTCAAATGGAGAGCAACTTCCAGTGCATTCAGTTAGAGAGTACAGCTAGAAAAAGCAGGGAAATGCAGTCGTTGTAATAAATTATATAACGTCCAGTTACTGTGCTGGCAGTACATATTGTTAGAATACAAAAAAAGATCGGTACGGTTAAAATCAGTCTTTTTCCTTAACACTGTTTTGACAGCTTTCTGATGCAGTGTAACCTCTTAGTAATTTCTCTGTATGCAGCCCATATTCCATCTTTTCCAATTTCTGGCTGGGAAATCCTCCCTCTTGCTAAAAACAAGAAACCAACAAATAGTAAAGCAGCTTAATCTTATTATACATGGAAGAAAGAAAAGGGGGGAAAAAAGGTATTACACAGTCATTTTATGAGGTAATAGTAAAACACCATTTTTAATTATGAGACACCAAGATTGCAAAGGTAGATACTAAAAAATTAGGAAGTGGCTAATGTAAAACTCTTTCTCCCTTGTGTATTATTGCATGTCCAAGTGCTGGGCTTTTTCCTATGGGAGTCTTGTTTCATTTGGTGTACACAGTTGGTGTTCACTGAATAAGAGGGGGTTTATGTGCACTTGTGCAGGTCCAATTTAATTTAGTGCATATCATCCAAATCCAGTGGTACATGTATGTATTTCATTTCCCTGTGAGACATTCTCTGGGTTTTGCTGTATTGGATGTTTAGTCAATGTCAATATTAACCTGAAGAAATGACTAAGAGCCTTATTCTGTAGATGAGGGCTCAGAGGCAGAATCCAAGCTGTAATTCACCTGCCCATTTTTGGTGTCCAATTTAAGATGCACTAGGCATCATAGATGTCCTTCATTTTTGAAATGCAGTTCTTGCTGACTAAATTGCTGTGGCAAGTGCTTCATGTTGCTGCAAAAGTTTCTCCAGCATGAGCCAGACACATTTCTTAGTCCCTTGGAACATGAGTGGACAGGAGTAAGTGTTGGAAAGAGGGTGGGGAGTCTGGAATGGTTGGTTTAACATCACCTTAAGAACCCATGGGCAGAGGAGGGCTAGTGTCACTTCCCTCAGGACAGCTTTACCTGAGAATTCTCTCTGCAGTTCTGGCCTTGGTTTTACTCACTTCTGCAGGAAATGGGGTTGGGTCCTACAGTGCTAAATGCTCCTGATTATCTTACAGGTGTCAGTTGTTTCTGTGCAGGGAGGCAGTGCCCAGTTGTAGCAATTGTCTGCATAACAAGGTAAAGGACTTTTATGTAGTAGTAGAACGATTAATAGTCATGGCATTACTTGTGGCAAGCAGTTCAGTGCTTTCTGCAATGCTTGTGTTGCCCTTAGTTCCTTTGACAGTCACAAAAGCCCTGGGAAACAGCTCTTCTGAAGTTGTGCCCTTAAGTTGCCTCAGCCTGGAAAAAGGTGGGCAGCAGGAACTGCTTTCTCTTGCTTGGATCAAGTGTCATTTTGCATACAATATTTGATGCTGTGCAGCATGTAAGAAAGTGGGGGGGAAACCATTTTATGCGTAGCTGAAATAGCCATGATGTTAATGAAGAAAACCTAGAGCCTTCCTTTTCCTCAAACCTTCAGTTATTCAGGAAAACTTGGGTACCACTGTTTAAAAGGGTAATGCAAACAACTGGGGAATAACAGTAGTTTGGGCTTCAGTGGGAGCATTGTACAATAATTAAATTTTTTTACAGTATTTTTATTTGATAATTAGATTAGCATTTGATAAAGATTCAGAATTATCTCTGGAGGAGGCCAGTTGTATGTCAGACTTTTATCCAGCTCCATCACAACTACTGAAGGAGACTTGCTATTGTCAGAGCAGTGCAGTCATGGACTGGATTTATTGCACCTGTCACGTTAGTACAGGGATGAAGATTGAATTTGCATGGCAGAACTACCCAGGCTGCTTGAACTACAAGTGCAGCAGATGTTTGTCCCTTATTTTCCAGGGCAAAAGTAAGAACACAGTGTAGAACTGTTAAAGCATAATGATCTGTTGTCTCCTTCGGCACTTTGTGGGAGTTACTATTAATGAGGTTGTTACTAATCGTAGTTAGAGCTCCAAGCCATGGTATTCCCTTTAAGAATGTTTATAAACTACTTTGAAGAGGGTTTTAATTCATTGCACTGCTCTCTGCTGCAATAAACTTGATTTATCAGTAATAAATGAAGCTTAATGTAATCAAATGTAAATCACTATAAAAGAGAGCTCCTTAAAGATACAAGAGGTTCTGCAGTTAAGATAAATGCAGATATAAGCTTTCATTTAGTAATACAGTTTTCTGCACTGGTATGGAGTTGAACACCTCAAGAATGGCTGTGTTGACCTTCTGTGTGCAACCAGAACTATGTACTTGTATATACTACGGGGAGCTGCCTCACTCAGTTTTTGAAGGGGAGAAAAAAGAAGAGGAAAAACAAAATGTTTTCCCTGACAAATAACGAGGTCCTATTGCTTACCAAGTGGGTATTTCTAAATTAGCAGGTCAGAGTGGGGTTTGGGTGCACTAATCATTAGCCTACTGTTTTGGTCCTTCAATTTGCAGTTCATTTTCGTGTTGGTCAACTCTGGAACAATGACTTCAAAAACCTCACCTAGACCTTGAAAGGTGTAGAGCATCTTCTGTCACCTGCCATCACCAGATTAATACAGCCCCAGGAAATCCCCTTGACTGTTTACCTGCTCTATGTGCACAATTAATCAACAAAGTAACTCCACCAGCCATCATTTCTGTACACTTGAGTTCCCTGACCCTGTGACTGAGTACTCACTTTTTTTATTTTCTTGGGGAAAGGAAGTTGTTCTTCCTATACACATAATTTTTCTCTATGCTACTACCTCTTACACTGACTTCCTTTCTCTGAGTATGCTAAAACTTTGTAACATCAAACCTTTGCCTGCCCATTTCTGTAGGTGGATGAGAAAGATGTTATCTTATAACCACAAGACAGCTGGGGGTGGGTAAAGCACCTAAACCACACTGACAATAACATGGGCACACTAGAACTGTGCTAAAGTACCATAGCTACAGCCCTGCTGGTCTAAACAGTCTGAGTTCCTCATCTTCTCTGGGTTTGAACATAACTACTGACTTTACAAAACAACAAAATAAGGTGTTGCAGGTGCTGTGAGTGTCATCAGAGCCCCCTTACATTAGCTAGCACTCAGCATTATTATTTTTCTCCAAAGGCACATCAATTTCAGATCAGGAAAATGAGGTCCTTGCTCCACAGAGGAACTACCAAGTTAGTCATTTCAGCATAGCTGGTGTGTACAGTGCTGGTGGGGATCTCTATCTCATCCATGCTGCAGGCTGGTCTTACCAGCAGGTCATGAATCCTAAACTGTGCAGTGAATGTCTGGAGGTGTTAACTGCTTCCCTCCCTGTGCCTGATTACATGAGGAAACTAATGTTACACGAAGACTTCAGTTTGGAGTGCAAAAGTCAAGTTTCCTTCCCTTTTTCAAGTAAATGTAGCAGCTTCTCTGGGATAAAGAACAGAGCTGGCAGACCGCAGCTAAAAACCAGCTTCCACTGGAAATTTTATCTGCCGTGTCTTTGAAAAATTTCGAAGGTTAAACCAGTTTAATTATTTGTGGCCTAGTCCTGCACAGAGGTTCTGTGGGTGCACCTGCTAGCAGCAGTGCTTGAGTACTCTGGGGTGCAGCATCTCAAGGAGTCCGAGGCTGTCCACTGGCAAGGTATCCTAACGAGGTGCGAGGTTTGCATTAGGAGTAAGCAAAGGCGGAGGGTAATTGAGATAAGGAAGATCTGCGGAATCTTTAGATGAGGGAGTGGCCCTGCAACAGTAGGGAGGAGTTCTCTGGCTCACGGTCTGATGTGTTAACACAGAGGTCAGGCCCTGCAAGGAACTGGGGATTTCTGTCAGTGCGCAGTAGGGAATCCTCAGAGTTTTAAAGTCTGGAGCAGGAGGGTAGTGATGCTCCACGGGGTCTAAGGCCAATTCTCCATAGCGTTCAGCGTTACTGGGGTGGTCACTGTGGGGCCCGGTGTGGGGAGCTTCTGTAGGATCCAGGGCTCCCTGTAAGGCGTCCACCTGCCGCGGGAAGCAGGGTCCCCCTCAGCCGAGGCTTGTACTTGGGAACAGAGCTCTGCCATTGAAAGGGATGGTGAGTAATAATTGTACAGTTAAAAAACCCGTGGCCAAACAGTTAAATCCCACTGAAATGCGTTTGTGTTTTGTTTCTGAGGACTCTCGAATTGTGTTTCTTTGTGGCTTTCAAATTAACTTAATTTGTAATGTGCTCATGTTTGCTTTGTCCGGGGCTCTGTCACGGGTCATAATGGTGCAGGAGCTGCTCGGAGGGAGCCTGGGCTGTCACTCCAGGGCACATGGGAGTGGGGTTTGCAGGGAAACAGAGTTTCTCTTGCTCTGTGAGAGTAAAAATAACAGTCCCATGGTCAGAGAGCACTGGGATTGTGTTCCTTAGGAAACTTAGTCCTTTAAAGACCTGTGGTCATGTACCTGCTTCCACCATCCCCAAAGCAGGACAGATGGAGGCTTTGGGTGTGCCTTGCTGGGGTTTTTGCTTGGGCTGTTGTTTCCAGGGTTGCTACGAACAGTTACAGCTCAGCTCTTGGAACTGCTCTGACTGTGCTGCACCTGAGAACTGTGCTGGGTTCATCTGAGGCACAAACCCTCTCCACCTGTAGCTAGCCCAGGTGCTTCCAGGAGGGTATAAGGAGAGGGAAAGAGGCCTCCAGGAGCTCTGGGAGTCCTGTTCCACCTGAATTTGCCCGGTTCCTTTCCAAGGTCTCCCGGCAGGGAGCTGCACTGTTGGTGGGTGGTGCTTTATTTCCGTGCCTCTGCTTTTCTGAGCCTTGGCCCTCATGCTGGAGGAGTAACTAGCAACTCTTTTCCCTTGGTGCTCCACTATTAGGATTATTATTACTACTGTTTTCCTACTGAGTCCTAACAGTCTGAGAGTCTTCTTGAAACTGCCTAGCCAAGAGTAACTCAGGGTACAATTCCATGACTTCTTGAGGACTTACAGCTAGCTTAGAATCCAGTGTTACCTAGACGTGACCAGTTATTTTAGCCTGAAATTCAGCATTTTGCACTGGGTTTTATTCTCCAGTCACTTTGTAGATAAGTGTATCATGAAATTAAATGCAACTGCTTTTCAATTGACTGTTCTGGTTCAGTATTTAAGTATAGATTACTAAGCTTGAGGTACTCACTGGGTCTTCCTTTTCTCACTTTTTTCAGTTTGCTTCTAAATGCTGGTTTCATTAGAATTTTGTGCTCTTACAGCCCCTCCTAATTGGATGTTGTCTGTCCCTTTTTTGTCATGCATTTAAAAACATATATTTTCCATAATCAGAACCACTAAGTAAAAATGCACTGGATTCAAGCCAGATCTGTAGAAAATACATGGCCATTTAGAAGAAATTATGACAAGATATTTAAATATGTGCTTCTTTTCCATCACTTCAAATACTTTTGCAAGGTCATTATTGTGTCTAATGTAGCAAAATAGGCCAGAAGGTAGCTGGGGAATGGCAAACAAATGCTTTTACTTTGCTTTTTTTTTCCCAGTGCATCTATTTAATATAAATACTAAGGGCTAAGATGCTTTCATAGGGTAGTTACGCAAATTATGAGAAAAATAAGTGACCTCTTTTTTTGAGATTGTACAAATTACAGCTGGACCTGGACATGCTCTGCCATGCTTCCAGACAAATTTCATGCAAATTGCTGAGTATTTAGGAATAACAAAAGGCTGTGATAGCAAATGTTTCCTCATGCCCACCATTTTTCCTCATCATTGTTTTAAATACTCTTGAAAGACATCCTCACTATGGGTAAAGGGCACTGTGCGAAATGGAGGAGTAAGAGGACATATCATGGTTTGGGGTTCCTCTTCTGTTCAAATAATATTATCAAAGACACAAGAAAGAACAAAATGCAGAACTTCTTCATCTAGGTGCAGCTGTTCTGTTCAAGAGGAAAAATGTTTTCAAGTCTCTCAGAGTAATAAGTAATTAATAGGGAAGCATCTGTGTGTGTTAGAGTCTAACTATTTTTAATATTTTGTGTCTCAAGCGTGTGAGTTTTATCATCTCTTTTTTTCTTCTGATACAAATTAATTTCTATTTGAGAGATGGTGGTTCAGAAGTACAGTGGAATCATTCACACAGTAAGGTGTTACATAGTGGGAAACTAATTAAACTGGGCCCTGGCCCTTGAGGGCCAAAGGAAGGGATCTGTGCAGTCTGGGGTGGGCTCAGCACAGCTGCAGTCCCCAGGGAGCCATGGGATAAACCCAGAACAATGCAGGGCAGCTTCATTCAGGCTTTGCTTTTTTCCCAGGGGCAGGTGGAAAAAAACCATTTCCTCTGTAATGCCTTCCAATAGCCAAGGTATACCTTGACTTTATAGGGCATCTTAGGTAAGTTTCTATGGTATAGCTAGAAATTAACAGAAACCAGAAATCAAATGACAATTTTAATAGACTTTAGAACAGAGTGTACGAGTATAAAACACTGGTTTTGTATTTCAAAAGTTGCAGGAAGATAGCCAGTCATTTTAAACAGTCTTCTACAAAACATATGCCAGTAGATTACATAAAAGACACTATATACAATATAAAAGAGCAGAAAACAATCCTCACTGTAAAAATAATTTAAAACGAAGTATTTCAATTTAAAATATCTCCTATAGCACAAACTAATACATTGTGACATGCAAGTGAAAACTAAACATATTGCATTTTTTAGTGTAGCCAAATAAGAGCTGTATTAAATTTGGACAATGAGACAACATGCCAACATTTCCCGATGAATACAGGAAGCTGTTCTTAAATATTTATTAACTGTTGTATTATGTTCAAAGAACAGCTACTATACACTTCCAAAATGTAATAAATATTAAAGCAAAGTATATGAATAATCTACATCGTAGAGTTCATTTGGGCCAATGTTGAAAAAGTGGTTTATAGAAAAATGCTGTTTCACTTACTACTGCACTGTGCAATTGTACAAAATAGTTCTAAAGGCTTGGAAACAATCTGCACTTGAACATCTGCAACATCCAGTTTTAAGGCAGCCTAGCACTTGAGACGGCAGAGTGGGAGAAGCCGCTTTGTTTTTCGTATCCAAGGTGGAGCTGGCAGTGGGAGAAGGTTTCCCAGCTGAAAGGGACCTCAGCCCAGCAGGTTGGTAATCCGTGTGGAGCAGCGTAAACGGAGGCTCCCACCATTGGAGTCAGCCTCTCCTGGGGTTGGTGCATCAGTAAGTACAAAGGAAGAGCTTCATTTCTGCGCCTTCTTACATGCCGGGAGGAACACTCTTCTGAACTCTGCTTCCACACTGGAGCCTTGGCAATTCCTCAAATGCTATTTATAAAGCAAGCTGCTCTAGATGTGACCTCTGGATACAGTGTGACAGACTCCTACTGGGGGGGATCCTTTCTGTTTAAAATGCCAGATTCTAATTGCTAAGGAGCCAATGTACACATCGCTTCATGTCCACAGGAAATAATACACTCAGCAACCTAAGCATTTTCACAGCACTTCTTGATCAGTCTAACAACCATTGGATTCCTCAGGTGCTGCTGTCTTGTTTCCATCTCACTATCTGCTCGCAATTATGTGTGTCTCAAACATACAGAGTAACTGTTAAAGCAAAAAAAATTAGCTGCCACAGTAGGTCTTAGAAAATGCCAGTGTTTAATGACAGACTAGGTGTGAATGAAAAGTTTAGCAGAAGCAGAAGGTTTTAAATAAACCAAAGTGTTACAAAGCAAGAGGTGTGAAGATACCATTCTTTGGTCTAAATTAGCTGTTCCCTTTACATTAGTTTAACATTCCAATGGCTTTTTCAAAACTGTTTAAAAATAATATAAGCTGAAATTTATTAAGCAAAAATATGTATTATATACATGGATGCCTGATCAGACAGATGAACTTAAAAGTGAACATAGTGACAGTTGTTTAGATAATCCTAGTACCTTAAAAAAAAGATGAGTTAGTGTTGAGTGCGCAGTAATAGATTTTTATTGAAAAAGGTAAAAAACTAAGCATGAAAATCTGTTTTAGTTATTTATAAACACTACGTCCTTATGGTTTTGTTGCTCTAAATTCAGACGTAAACATTCATTCTGACATGCCAAAGATCCTAATGCTGGTGGGAAGTTCCTGTAACCAGTCAGCGATCACTTTACAGCGCATTGCTCGGATGTTCAGTCCCTGCAGCTTCATTTGTATCAGCTGATCCCTCAGCTGCCAATTCCTCCTGTTCAGCTCCATCCTCCCCGAATCCAGGCTCCTCTTCCCGCTCGGGAGCATCCTCATCCTCTATGCCATTGTAAAACTCCTCCATCTCACTCTCGTCCTCCACATCTAAGCTCTGACTGCGGCATGAGCCGCTCTCACTACTGCTGCCACAAGAGCTGGAAGATATGATATCGTCTTCAGAATCCGAGTAAACCTCAGCACCGTGGAAGATATAGCGGTTGGGTGGCAAAAACAGATACTGAGTACCTGGAACAGAATTTCAACAGTCAATGACAGGCTGAAGTAAATGATTCATGCAATATCTGCCAGACTGGTGGTTAGAAGATACCTGCATGTATCTGTTTTCAACAGTGGCTCTTAACTGACAAATCAGATGACATGAAAATGCATTTATGTTCATGTATGCGTATTTATTATGAAGGACAAAAGAAATGCTTCACTGGAAAGCTCAGTGTTCCTCCTCCCCCTCCCTCTGACACCAAAGAGAATTTATGCTGATTGTTCAGCAGCTTTTCTCATGGGAACACATACTCACAGCTAGACTTCCTCCACCTGTGACAGAATGGGAGCCCCCTGCATGGAGTATCAAAGTCTAAACCCAGCCTTTCCTATGGAAAATGGCAATTTAATTCCTTACTCCTTGCATCAGTTACAAGACTGCACACTTGGAGGGGCTCCTTGGAAAGTCTAAAGTTTCCTTCAAAACATGCCTCACTCCAGCTGTGAGATTTTTAAGTCTTGTCATGACTTTGTCTTCCAGCTCTACTGCCATACCAAATCATTCTCTACTGTGACCAGCTTCTGAACACCTCAGGATCAAACTAATTTTTCTGAAAATGCATTCGAAAATGTTACAAAGGGATTTATTTTTTGATACCTACCTTCAGCCTCCTAAACTTTGATCTTTTAGGTGAGGATGTGATCACTGATTTTAAAACCTATTATGAAATACAAAAAATATTTCCTACTGGCTTCTCCAAAAGAAATAAATGGTTCAATGAGAGTTATGTAGACACTTGTCTGAACAAAAATAGCCACTGAAACCCACTGATTGCCTCAAGAGTAACTTATTTATCACTTTAAGTCTAGCATAAACCTATCAGCCAAAAGGAAGCAAAATACTGAAAAGCATTAACACTTACCGTCCAGCCTTTTGCTAATCTGTTCTTTTGAAGATCTGTTTACCCAGCACTTCTTCAATATTTCACTCTTTTCTTTATTTTCTCCATCATTAGATCCATTTTCCTTCATTGTTTCATAGTTCATTAGCTCACTAGCAGGATTTTCAGGGTTTTCTGATGCCAGCTCTGTGTCCTGAAGCGTCTCCTCTGAGCAGGTCCCTTTAGTTTCTGAAGCAGGCTCACAGTTTTCTACCTTACATTCAGGTGGGTGTTCCGAAGACACCACCGCAGTATCAGGTGGGGTCATCCTTTCTGGTGAGCTGGAGCCTTCTGAAATGTTCAGAGGGGTTGGCGGGAGCTCAGCCGAGAGCGCTTCGAGCTCCTTGTGCGGCCGTGGAGGCTTTTCTGTGATTTCTGAAAGTTTTACCGAGTTGTAGCAAAGTTTTGTGTATTCGCTACCTAACCTCTGACATAATTCATTGATAATAACATCACAGTCTCCGAGAAGCTCCACGTCAAAGTGTAGATGAGGCAAAGGTTCCCTATTAATTAAGATCTGAGGCACTTCATGGGGGATGGAACCTATATATGGAAAAGAGAATTCAAAGGTAGTCACCTGGGTTTTACTTTCATCAGAGACCTACTGAGAAAGCTCTGGCTTCTCTTCATGCCTTCACTTGCAACAAGACAAAAACAAGCCAGATCATGAAGAAGCCAAGCCAGTCCCAAATTTAACAACAGCAGTTTGAGGTGCTGTGCCTACTGTAGCCTGGTTAAATGGTTTTTTCCCCCATTTTTTCCAGTAAAAAGCATTCCTAAATCACTGAGAAACATATGCACAGAAATATTTGGTCAAGTATTAAAAAGATTAAAATTAGTACTATAAACTCTTTGAATTATGTTGATTTTGTGCATTTGTTTTATGTACTTAAGTGCACATGAGGAATATAGTGCTTTTGAGATGCTTCTGTTCTAATGCCTTCAGGTAACTTTGAAAGCATATCGCAAGCAGGGAGAGAAATGACTCTTAGAACAAAGTCATTCAGGTTTAAGAGCAGTTTTTCAGATAATAATTGACTTACCTTGAGATATACCTGGAGTGTAGAAAAAGCACTTAGAATTTGTTACTTTCTCAATTTTGCAATTCAGCTTTACACAGGCAAGCAGCTTTTGTATTAGAAAACGTGGTGCTCACTGAATTGAGCCAAGGGTGTTTCTTAGAGCTTGGAGTTTCTAAACTGAGAATTCCACTTTTGATCCAAATTTTTTAAAGAAAGTATTACCAGAGACAGTCACTTACTTGGGATCAATGCTACTGGTCTTACTTTGAGCGAAGACCCAATGACAATAAGGAGATCCACTTCATTTTTGTCGTACTTCATGGCACGGTGGAACTGCTCGGGCAGGTTCTCCCCAAAGAACACAATGTCCGGCTTCATGATAGCCAGCGGCTCCTCGGGGGGGCAGCGGGGACACCGGGGCACCACCTGCACACAACACCTCCTGTTACTGCAGTGCAGGGCTGGGCCTCTGAAAAACTCACGCTTTGATACTTCACAGGCATTTATTTTGGCAGAGACAGGGAAGTTTCAGTGGTATTTCCTCATGTCATTGTTCTGTGGATGTACAGACAACTACAGCTTTTACTCCTGCCTGCAGCGACTGTGCAGGGAAATGAAGCTGCAGCAGGAATAAAGAGGGAGAAACCAGGTAGGTCTACACCACTCAGCACCAACTGAGCACACCTCCCATTTGACAGGATAGTATTTTTCTTAGTTTAATCAGAGCAAAAAGTTAGATTTCACTGTCAGGTTCCAGTCGAGCATCTGATACAAACCCTTTCCTAATCCAAGAATCTTTTGCAGAGCTTTACCTGGAGCTTCTCCTTTCCTCCAAAAGGTTACATGTGTTACACACACAAAGCGACAGAGCACTTTGGGAGGCAGCTGGCTAAGAGCATACAGAACAAGAACAGAGACCAGAACTTTTGCTTGGTCTCCATTTTGAACTTTTCTAATTCCTCCAGAAACAGAGCAGAATCCTGTTTCACTAACAAAAGTGGACATGAGTTATGTTTGTGGAGAAGTAGATTCCCTTTTCTCCTGAAACCAGGGAGTTTTCTGATCTTTGGGACCTCTTTCAACTCTTTCCTATCTTAAGACTTTTTAAGAGAGGAAAAGCAAGAAGGTGAGTGATAGATCTACAGACAATACTGAGCAATTTTCCTTCTAATAGTTCAAGTCTTCTCAGCTGAAGTGTTAAAATATAATGCTTCACAATAAATCCAAGTAGCTGCAGTCATATAGAAACCATCACAGGCTACAAATTAGAGCTGTAAAGGTGTGAAGATATGTGTATTACCTATTGCAATAGAAAAACATCTGAAAACTGTCATTTAAATGCATAACAAGTCCATCCTATACAGAGAACAGCTGCAGAAAAAAATAATATAGAATGTAGAAAGTTTAAATCAAACAATTAGTTTTATGGATGCCTGCAATGGGACAGAAGACAATACTCTCCAAATTAGGAAACATCAAAAGTAGAAATCCTTCCTCTAGTGTCAAAGGATCTTTCCCAAAAGTTAAGTCTTTGAACAAAGAAAAACCTTGTGGGAGGGATGCCTAAGAAGCAATTTGGTACAAGATCTAGGAACTGTTGTGGCAGAAACCTTCACCCTGCACCCGAGCAAGAGAGCACCCAATAATCCCACAGTCAAGGGAAACCAACTAAAGAATTCCCCAAAAAGGAGAAGATAATAAAGGCTAGAATGAGTCTTGAATTTTTCCTCAGATCTTTATATATTAGAAGGAGAAAATCTAACTCCAGCCAGCTGGCTCTGGAGGTAAAGGAGAAAAAAATATCTGTAGGATGTTCTCAAAAATAATATTGGTAATAGCAAAGTAAACCAGATTTCACATTCAGTATTTCAGTGTTACAAGGCTTCAGGCTTATGAAATTCACATTTCTTAAAGCTTTAACTCAAACATCTCTCCTTGAAAGGCTTTCATTGATTTCCATTTCAAATGTAATGCCTGAAGGATTTACATCCCTTCCATGTTTCTTGACTAAAGTTGCAACTATGGACTCTGAGGCATTTATCAAAAAAACCAATGAGCCTGCAGAAAGAGTCCCCTTTCATTTGCATAAAGAAGATCTTTTTGACTACAGAATCATCACCTCTGTTCCTTCAAAAGAAGGGGAAGAAAGACAAAGGCAGAGAGGGTCTCTCCAAGTCAAAGGTTCATCTGCTCTGACAGAGCAGAACCAACTCCTGCCTTGGTCCCAGGTCACTTGACACCCAGACCTGGGGAGTTTGGAATATGGAATAGTTCAGGAGTCCTAGAAAGCAACACCCACATCCCATTTGATCCTTGCTCAGAGCCTGCTCTGTGGTTAGCAATTTCTCCATTTATCAGCTGCTGTTTGAAACACATTTTTAATACAGGTAAATGCTCAAAGAGCAGCCAATGTTATAGAAGACTAAGAACGCTTTCTCAGTATGACTCTAAATTCAGATAAACACAAACCAGGTATAAATCCAACTTTCCACTTACCATTTAACCTCTACTTTTTCTCAGAGGAGCCATTAAAAATGGACTCTTAAGGTTTTGTTCTGATTTTTGCCATTACCTAATTTTTGCAGTACAGTATTTGAGTATACTTTTAAATACCAGAGGAAATGCTAAAATACAGAGAGGCACTTTTATGAAATACATGCAGAGATATGGAGGCTTTTAAAAGCAGATCTTGTAAGCAATCCCAGTGTGGTGTTTCAGGGTTTGGTTTTTTGAGTGAATTACTTATTAGAAAGCTGCGGTGAGTTAAAGTAGATTTTTTACCTGATTGAAAATATCTCCTCGAACAACTTCACAATCAACTTTGTATTTACAGATCAGGCAGGAAGCTGTTGCAAAGGAACCTGAGGGGAAAAACCCGTATGGTAGCATCAGGATTTTCAGTCATTCAGATTTGGTCTTATGCCCAAGCTCTTTTGACAAAAAGGCTGTTACATTGCAGTGCTACAGAAATCAGGCATTAAAAAAGGTAATGTAAAATTAAGAGGAGATACTTGTAATACTATAAGTTGTTCTTGTAGGTGTTAGTCAGCAGAAATCTTGTTTTAGGAGTAGCAATATACCACATGCATGTCAACACAAATGATTCTGTGTCCTCTCATTCCCCTGACCTGTGCAAGCACAGACAAGGAGCAGAGAACAGAGAACTGCTCTTCTCATTACACAACAGTGGTGCTGCAAACAGCATCAGCAGCACAGGAACCCACAGCAGCTCAACAAACTGTAGCACAGAATAACTAAGAAAATGCACTAGTAAAGACAATATGCTTTCAGGGTATTGTATCTGGGTAAGACAAAGAGAGTGAAAGCACAGAAAAACCTGGAGCAGATCAGTTATGAGCAACTGGCAGCTCAGGTCTGCTGATGACTGCTGGCCTGCAAACTGCACAGCTTCTGAAACCTTGCTAAGCATTTCAGCTCCCCCAGCATGAGGGATTCCAAGGACTATGGGAGGTATGACAGTTATTTGCTCATTCTGATTAGCTGATAGTAATAATTCAGAGCTCCATACAGCACCTTAGGGACACGTCCGTCAGGCTCGCAGACCCAACTCTGAGGCATCTGCTGCTACCTCCCTGCAACTCTGTTATGTGAATTATTTTTCACCATCAGAAGTTTGGTGCCCATGTATGAGCCATTCCCAGCCAGCAGGCCACGGCCTCTGCTCACTCAGCTCCAGCAACAGCAAGGAATACAATCTAATTCCAGACGCATTGGTTGAATGCAAGAGCATTTAAAATACAGCAGAATACATCTCAGAAACCATAGTTTTCATAGCAGGAACTGTACTGTAGGTCTGCAGTGACAAATGGGTCTGAAGGTTCACATATGAACTCCCCAAATCACTGCAAGGCTCTTTGTTAACTGCTCATGATTAACTTGCCATTCCCCCAGCCAGAGGAAAAAGTAGGATAAATACAGCACTGTGAACCCCCCCAGAAGAGTTACGGTTTCTCTTTAGCCACCACTATTAGGCAACACCCATTTGGTAAAGAACAGCAGCTGTACGTCAGATGAAGCTTGATGTGCTCAAAACAACCTTTGCTAATTTCCAAAGGCCTCAAAATCTCCAAGTGCACAGCATGTTTTTAAAGAATCTGTTTCATTTAGAATCACCTTACACAGGACGTACACTAAAGATGGTCTGTGATCCCATCCCTAGAGTGTGCAACTGGAAAAATGGGGAGCTTGAGCAGAGCAGTGATGTACAAAATCCCAGCCATGTAAGAGGTTTGTGATAAATGCCTCGGATAGAATGCCAACCAAAAGAAAACGTGTGACACACTAAGCACAGATGGAAACCAGCACTGGGGTTGGGGAGCTGACAGGCAGATGCTGCTGGGTGCTGCCTGGGCCCCATTCAGAGCACTGTGCTTGCTCTGGCTGGAGAATGAAAACCTATGGATCTGCCACTGAGCTAAGCTTTGTAGGTATAGAAACCACATGAGTTTGGCCCCTGGCAAAGGTGCAATTAGATGCATGGGCCTTACAAACATGCCACACTGCTTTTAGACAATTTATTTGCCTGAAGTTTACTAAATGATCCAAACATGCATTTAAGAACTATTTTTCTGCATACTTTTCTTGAAAATTAATCCTTGGACTTTCAGCTTGACATGTGCAAGTCCTTGGAAATGGAAAGCATATCAAGCAATTAAAGCAATTCCACTTAATTAGGCATCATAATTACAGAATGTGTATGACACTGAAGGTGTAACAAGATGATCTTCAGTTCAACTGAACTGGTGATTAATCCTCAGTGTTTTATACATAAGGTGGAGTCACTGAAGTGTCAGGATGTTTTAAGATTTCAGCGGAATATAACCTAAATAAAGAGTCAGATAACACCCAGACTCCCATTCCATTGATGGGCAGTGAGAGGGACCTGTGGCAAGACTGGTTTCCATGTTATGTTCTCACACAGATCAAGAAGCACCAAATGCATTTTGGAAGTTACAGTCTAAACTTGTGCCAACAGGGTGTGGATCTTCACTGATACACAGAGACTTCATCAAGCTCAATTCCTGGAAGGAGTTATTTCCACTTGAAACACCTCTGATTTAAATACATAAGCTGTCTAAAACAAAATTTCAACATTTAAAAAGCAGAATATTTGGTGGCAAGAGACAGGAATTCAAGGAAAGAAGGTTTAATTCCAACAGCAATTACCTTGTCACATGCACCAGCAAGAATTCCCACAAGGAAAGTAAGTGAAACTAAACCCACTAACCATGACACTGTATTATCCTTTGGATTCCTGCAACCTGTTCCAGTGTGTCTATGTTCTGAGTATAGTTGCGAAGTAGTTTTCCTTCTTTATCCATCAAAGCGATGAACTTGTGACACAGAGATGGCTGGAATTGTCCCGGGTAGATTTCCTAGGGAATTCAGAATTCATTAGACAGTGGAAATGGATACAGAGTCTTTAACTGAGCTGAACCCTGTCCCCAGCGATCACAGCAGCTGTTACCGTGGGCCCTCCCTGTGCCCTTTGCCACTGCTCTGGCATCCAACTCCTCTTCCCACAGCTCAGCTCCTCATCGTGGCAGGATGAACTGCTCCGTGAAAGCTGGGATTTTGTTCTTTTCACAGCATAAAAGCAATGGTTAGATCTTTATCTGGTTTTGAGAATTAGGAAATAGGAAAGCTTTTTCTCCTTTGTAAGTGTCAAGTGACCTCAACATTTGTTACTAGAAACATATATTCTGATGGACAGAAAGGGAGAAGGAGGAATGAAAAAGTATAAAAAGTATCAGCTAAATTGGATTTGGATTTTTCTGGTAAAACCTGTGTATAGACAGGCTTCAAGTAAGTTGTTGTTGCTGCTGTGGTGTTTTTTGATTTGGAGTGGGTTTTTTGGGGGTGGGGTAGTTTTTTTTAATATTAAAACCCAAAGGGACTGGGTATACTAATAAAAATCAAAATCTGCTAATATCTGGATAGGAAGCTGTCAGAGAAAGCCAAGCAGACAAAGAATGCATTGGGTTTTCTTTTCCAGTCTTTGTAACATGACAGACCAGTAGTATAAATTGTGAGCAAAGGGAAGAAAGAGTGAGTACAACCAGTAGTGATTGATTTTCACGAGTCCTTACTGGTCCTGTAGAAATTCTTATATCTTGGGTTTGATTTTTTTTGTCCTAAGAAAATTGAAGATTAAATTGCTTTTTTTTTTGTTTCTCCCTATGTCTACAGCTTCTACAATTCCTCCTTGTCTAAGAGATGTAATTGCTGCGTTTGAAACTGTTAATCTTACTGAGATCTTTTCAACCATCTGAAAGGGTTTTGTGTATCCCAAACTTAACACAGGAACAGTAAAATAAGCTTAGAGAGAGAGAGAGAGAGAGAGAGAGAATGTTGCTTAACATTTCTAGTTTTTATCTCAGTTATGCATTTTAATATTGTTATCTGTCTTTACTGACCAAGACAAGAACTGTTGGAAAACCATACCTTTGCAAACTTAAAAAACGGCCTGGGATCCTTTCTGAAGTATTCTATATCAAACATTGCTTGAGGGTCTGGAAGGTCTGGGAAGTCTACAGCAAGGCGTGCATAGATGCCATCTCTGGATCTAAAGTCAGGTATTCCACAAGACACAGACACCTGGAATATATTTTTGCAATCTGAAATAAGTGAAACTACATATTGGACTATAAAGAGTTGCTATGATACAAACTCCGGGAAACAACATTTCTGTATGCTCAGTGCTCAGAAACATTAAGAACAAAACCAGTCTGGGTTCTCTGTATTTATTTTTCTTTTCTTTAATTTTTTTCCCTGTTTTTTTTTTGATCCAATGTAACAATTCTCAAATCACAAGCAGAAGAAACAGCACAGAAACAAAATCTGACAAGTGGACAAAAAAACCCTTTACTACAATCTGCACAGGCAGTAACAGGATAACAGAACTTGCTTTTACCACTGGAAGTTTTGTAAGATGTGAACAAAAATTTAGAATATTACTGCATTAAATTTAATTAATAAGTGTTCACTGATCTGCCAACTCAGGCTTAGATATGGTGGTTGATACTTTTGGTTTTTTACATGCTAACACAGTAACAGAATAGTCTTACTTCTGAAAAATATATTCTTACTTTTTAAGAATAAATCCCTTTTGATAAAGTTGTTTTTTGATAAACATTGCTTATCACAGCATTGTAGTAGCCAATAAGGACCAAAATTATTGTCTCAGACTACCCCAAAATAGCATGGGAAGAGGAGGAGAAACAGGTGTATGAAAGTATGGAAAGAGCAAGATTGGGAGTAGCAGTGCTCTTCTAAAAACTGATTTGAATTACTCATCTGCTCTCAATCGTGACACACCATCGGTGTGTGAACAGAAGCAAGAAATGATCTGGTGCACAGGTACAGAGTTGCAAATGTGCAGCAGTTCAGAAATGTTCTTTAGTCAAACAGTGAGTAGCTGTATCACCATCACAGAGCAGCACGTGCCGAAAGTAACATTTGGTCTGCTGAAATCTGATCAAACTGTCCTTATGATCATCCTCCTCCTCTGTCCCCCAACTCTTTTCTTTTCTTTTCAAATCCTGTTCTTCTAGTCCCTCAAGCTCCATTTGGTATTTTAAGAGATGCAGTGAGATTTTGTTGAAAAAAGTCATCACCTTTGTCTGAAGACTAGGATAGAAAATGTTCTGGACAGGTAACGTGTTGTTACTCCGTAACTATTTTGCGTGAAAGCAGCTGTTTATGCGTTTCTGTGTCTAAGAATATTTTGCTATGAGAAGAGAGATGGTGTCCCCTCCAGTCCTTGCAGGGGACTGGACTCTTCCTCCCCAGCACAGTGATTTGGTCCCATCCCCTGCATGCTCTGCTGAAGTATTGAACCAACCTGTCTCCATATTTTCACACTGCTGTTGCAGCAATACCTACCCCAGCTCCAGTCAAGACCATGATCTTCTTGCATTCCTGCAGAAGTTTCACAGCATCATCAATGGTGTTAATATCTTTCCTCTTCTTCCTTTTTGGTGGCTCTGAAAGGATGTTTATCACAATTTGCCACAGAGTCATGTCATCCAGTTCAGGTGGGGGGATCGTTTCTGGCAGCAGGTCCTTCAGAATCGTCCGTGGGTCTGTACCTAACATGAGATGCTGCTGAACAAAAGTGTAGGGACCTAAGAAAATTAAAAAAATATAGATATTTCAAATAGAGTCAAGTACTGCTGATGATCATGGTCATTGTTCCATTTATTAATGCTTGCTACTACAGTTTCACGAATCCAGTTTAATGCTCCATTCATCAAACCCCCTGTATTTTGGTCTAAACTCTGAAGTGAGAGCTGGGCATTTTATTTATTTATCATTATTTTATGTTAACCCATGAAGGGTTTCATAGAAAGTCAATCAAGGTTGAAATCCCAGTTCACACCAAACTTAATGGCTTTTAGAGGTGCAACAGGATTTTCCCAACATTTGGTATTTACAGGAATAAGCTGAAGAGACAATAAACAGACATATACTTTCTAGTGGTATTATAAACCATCACACTCTAAACAGATGCATAGAGCCCAGTAATCCATGGATTTTTGTTGCTCTTTTGGTCATCTAACATGAATTATTTAAGACATGACCTTCTAAAGCCATTAAATCAATCTTTCCAGAAACATTTGAGATTAGGGCTCACTGTCCTAAAATCATACAGGGATCATCTTCTTGTTCCTTAAAGAATTAATATTAAGTAGGCAGGCTACAGAAATATGCCATAAACCAGTTTAATTTAGTGAGTCTGTATGTATGCTTTTAATTGGGATCATGGCAGGATTTCTACACAAGAAAAAAAAAAGACATCGACAATTTTAATCAAAATACAGCAAGTTTGAAAGGCTTCATTTTTAAACTCCTTAAATAACATAGAGAATATAGCCAACACCTCTAAGCTGTTCAGAAGCACTAATTGCCAATATTTTTGCAACAGGAAAAATCATTTGAAGACTGGGGAAAATTAAGTGACTGTTTGAAGGCAAAGAACATCTAAGAACATGCTCCAGGCTTCTACCTATACGTGGTCTTGGGGTCCAGTCACTGGAACTTGCATGTGAGGCTCTGTCTTCTTCATCACTGTCACAGGAGTGAAAACCATTGGCTATGATTTCATCGCTGAAGAGGAAGTTTTCTGCAAGACAGCACGACCAGGGGGTTACACTCCAGCCCAAGGGCACAGGTATATCTTTAAATATATCACAAAAACTAAAATCACATGCTCAATAGGCAGTTTTGTCCCTTAGGCATAGAAAATGTCTATTTTTCTTCATGTTTATAGAAACACTTTCAAGCTGTTGGTAGATTTACTGCAGGGTTTGCTATCTTAATGCTGGGCTTTAGGGGGCTGTATGCTGACCTTGGTGAAATGCCATTCTCTAAAGTGTTGGGCATTATAGATATTGCACTATAGAAAAAATCCAAATGTTTTAAAAGTATAATTAAAAATGTCTTTCCCTCACAGTTCTCACTGCATTCAGCTCATTAAAAAACTGGGTAAAATGAAAACATCACCATTGCAGACAGATCTTTGACTAGGTTTTAAGAGCATTTTAACAGCATTTTGAAAGAAACCCACAAATGCACATTTGCTACAACAAATTTACAGAATTTTGTGAGGATGCTGTTGTGAGCAGCTGAGCTGTATTGGTGACCACATACACACTTTATGGTATTTCAGTTGTTACACAAAACATGCTTCTTTGAACCACCTTCACTAAGTTTCTCTCGTCCATTTGCCCCTGCAGCTGGGTTTGGCTCAGTGCCAGAGTCACCTTGGCTTAGCCTGTGGCCTTAAGCCAGAGTAACTCAATCTAACTTCATCTCAGACCTGGATGAACAAGTCCAGAGGGAGAACAATACACTTGTGAGCTCACACTGAAGGGGAAATCTAAATTCCAACCTGAGCAGCTTACTAGAACTTAGATTATTAAACCTTTCTTATTGGCTTTATTAGAAACAGCCTCAGCACCTCTAGCTTCATTTGTTGAAAATCTAAGATGGGAACAAAGAACAAATTTCAGTTGTGCTTTCTAAAGCAAAGAATCACTATAATAGTTCTCAGTCTCTATCTGAAGAACTGAGGAATCCCCTACATTGTTTTAGCTGTTACTCCACTTGATTCTCAAATAAAGAACACCACAAAACACCAGCATTTTTTTTTTATTTAGAAGTTGTGTTGTTCTTTCCCTTCTTGACATAAACATTTTTGATTAGAATAGAAAGAGGTCAATGACAGAAATTTGCTGTTGGTTCTTCCTGTCTTCTTCTGAGACCACAGGTGCTCACGGACATTACTATTTCCTATTAATCTATGTATTTACAGCATTTCAGTTCCATCTTGTTATGCATGAAGTCAGTGAACATATTCAGAATTTTGAAGAAGGAAAAAGTGCATTAGCACACATCAGTAACTATGAGGTACAAGTTAAACTTAAACGACCTTTATGGCTTCTGTATCAAGAACCAGAGCTTACATTGTGAAAGACTGCTCACACACAGGTCACGGTGTCTGGGATTTAAGAAACAGTGACAGATACAAGCAGGATAAAGTAACAGTTTAAACTGTAACACTCCCCGTGTATTCCTCAAAGGACCACAGGCAGTAATGCTTGCCAGAACTAAGCCAGCCACAGCAAAACACACCTGAGGATCTGAAGGACCTGAGCAAAAGGCTTCATGCAAGGCACGGGTAAGAGATCATTAGCTTTGCTCTGAGCTGTTCCAATGGAGTTTTTAAATACTGAGGCTGTTCCAGGTTTATCCTATACCTCTGTTCCTTTTGGATTGCTTTTGCACAGGCAAAAATTTTCTGTAGAGTTTTACTATGGAGTTAAAGATAAAATATCTTTAACTGCATTCCAGGATAAAATGTATAGACTGTACTAGCAGAATGCAACATCTGATACATTTTAATAAGTCTTTCCACTGCTTTAAAAAAAAGCCAAAATTAACAACTCCAACAAGAAACAACTCAAACCTGATCTGTTTGTACTGTGAGGTACTTTCACAGTGATGCTTCCCACCAGTACACTTCAAATATGATCTGAAAGAAACTTTTTAGAAAGATTACAGTTTAGTTTTGTGCTGCAGTCACTGAAATCTTAACCAAGACTGTCAGTTGAAGTTATTTAAAGAACTGGTTAAGACTGCTGTTCCTGAGCTTTATGTGCAAGTTTCTAAGGATCGGAAATAATTAACACGGCAGAGATTATGAAAAAGAAACCGGGCTTACGATTTTTCATTTTTAATAACTTGTTCCCAGCAACACAGCAGAATAAATGTTTTCAGGGCTGAGAGCCGAGCCGCTGTCCCTGTGCGGCGCCCGGCACAAGAGGCCTTGACAAGGACGGCTCGGAGCTGCCTTGGATCGGGGAGCCGCGGCTGCAGCGCTCGCCGGCGTTCGCACCCTGCGCGGGGCTGGGGCGATCGGGGCGCAGGGCCCGCGCTCACCGCAGCCCGGGCCGGTGACACCGCGCCCCGTGCGACACCCGGGGCTGGCGCTGTGCGGGGAGGAGGGACCCGCGGAGGAGGGGAGGGAGGGGAGAAGGGAGGGGTCGGTCCTCACCGGGATGCGGGGCCGGCGCCGCGGCCGCCCCGTTCGAACACTGCGCCCGCCCGCAGCCCGGGGCCGCCTCCGCCGCGTCTTCGCCGGGNCCGCGGGCAGCGCCGCCGCACGTGACCGCGGCACGTGACCGGGCAACAACAAACCAGGACACGTGACCGGGGGCGCTGCCGGCGTCACGTGGCGCTCGTGCCGCCTCACGCCCCCCTTCCTCAGCCGGGCTCCCAACGGCGGCGTCAACACCCTGAGGGAGAGCTGAGGGCCGCGACCTGCCCGGCCTGGCTCGGCTCGGCCCGGCCCGGCCCGGCCCGGCCGTCTGCCCGCAGCTGCCCCCAGCTGCCCTCCCTTCTCGTACCTGCCGTGTGCCGCTCACAGCCCGCCCGCTGACGGCGCGCGGCTCCTCTGCGCTCCCCGGCTCGCGGCTCCCGGCAAATGGCGGCTCCGGTGTTCGCTCCTCGCCAGCCGCGTGAGAAACCCTCAGGGCTCGCTCTCCGTCAGGGTATCGGATAGACAGTGCCCCTTCCCGGGAGCGAGCTCCCCGCTGCAGAGCCCTTTGCTAGGCTGTGCGGCACCCGGCCAGGGGGAAGCCGCCCGTTCTCAGCCGCAGAGCGGGGCCGGGGGGCTCGGAGCGGCCTCTCTGAGCACCCTGAGCTGAGGATGAGGGTGTTCACAGGGCACGGCCGCTGCCTGCCTGCTAAGGGAGCGCAGCGGCACCGCGGGCTCTTGGCAGGGATGCTCTAAGGTATCGCCCCTTATTCTCCGGGTTAACACATTGGCCCCACCTGGGATTCTGCATCGCGGTACTTGAGCTCCCGGGATGCAGGAGCTTTTTTTGGAGGGGGGGGGGGAGCACCCGTCTAAACTACTGCTGCTTTAGCAATGGAGCCTGCGTGGTGTAGGAGAGACCTGCTGGTAAGCGGCGAGAGTTAGGATTTTCTCGAGTAACGGCCCCAACTTCATTGCGTTTCCCGTGCCCTGCAGGGGTGTGCGCGGCTGGTCTGCCTGGTTTCCCAGTGATCTCTTTTGTTATGTGAAGTGTAGGAGCAATCCTTAGTGCCCTACCTGGGCGCTGGAGCGGGACCATCACTGCACAGCGAACAGGAGGTGCCACGCGTGGACTTTCCATGGCGTAGTTTCTTTCCACCTGGGAGTTTGGACTGGGTAGAACTGGGCCTTTTTCCCGGGACTGCCACCAACACAGAATTTTGGTCTAAACTTCGCGGATATAAATTTAAATATTGGTTTGTTGTTACTGTTCAACATCACAAGCTATTTGCAGAATAATTTTAGTGGGTTTAATACAATGGAATTCCTAAATTTAGTGGTAAGACCCAGGTTAGACAGGTAGAATTTCCCCCTTGCTGGCCTTGATAACCAACAGCTTAAAAAAAAACCTTGGGGTTAAAATTTTTGGTATATATGGGTTCAAAAGGGATTACTTTCTGGATAATTAACTTTATAGGTAGTCTTTGTAGGGGGAAGGAGGTCTGTTTTTTTTTGGTTCTTTCAGGTATTAACAACCCTGAAAAATAGGTACATACTGTTTTTCACACTACCTGCTTCTCCAAATAAGCTGCAGAGTAACCAGATGTGAACAGAAAGTTTTCATTATTCTATGCAGCTTTGTATACAAGCATTCTTTTTCCTTCTGGAAGCTGAGGCAAGAGTCATATTTCTTAAAAGCACTTGCAAGATGCTTTTGTCAGCATATAAAGGGGAGCTTTTTGTTTTGGTGGTTGTGTTAAGACGGTGTCCTAAGGATGAAATTAGCCAAGTGATGTAGATGTAGTATCTGAGGCTTTCTGTGAAGGTATCAGTGAGGGAGTGACTCAGGGATCCTAAAGCCACCTCTGATATTGCAGACATTTCTCCACATTAATCATGGTGTTGCAGGAGTTACCCTTATTTTGGGAAGTCAGTTTGGCAGTGCTTGGGTCTTCTTCTGTTTCTGCAGCTCTGAGCTTATGTGAGGACAAGGATGGGGCACAACATGCAAAACTCGAATGAGGCATATTATGCCTTGGACTTCTTGTAGATGTGTTCTCTGCCCTCAGGAAGCAAAACCCCTGAAGTCAGTAGAGAAGAACTGGTCCCAGAAGATTTGAGGTATTTTACAGGAATAAATTCAAATAGAGATTTCCAGATCTTACTGTTTCATTTAAAGGGTCATTTATGACTTTTACAAGTTGTTGGTAAACGTCCTGTTACACTGGAGCAGATTTTAGTCTCGCTCTTGGCTCTAAACAAACAGAATTGTCAGTATATGTTAGGACTGAGAGACACCTTTTATTGGTGACTGGGTACAGAGGACAAATATGAGATTTCCTCACTGCCAGAACAGTTTGTACATCCTGAGCAACACCAACCACAGCATGTGTAGGCAATAATCTGTGGCATCTCCTGTGCTGCAATTCCCTTTTAAATGAACTTTATGTCCTGGGGCTAATATTTGTATTTTTTTCTGTGTATTTCATATGGGTGCTCTTGCTCTCCATTTTGATGATGCTTTGGGAGTTGCCCCTCTGAAGTCAGTAGGAGCAGTAAAAGCCTGAGTTATTATTCAGTGTATTTTGTGTCCTCCAGACACAAACCTGCAGCCAGTGCTGTGGGAGCATTTGTGCCCCAAGCACAAATGGGATCTCGAGGGGCAGGGGCACGAGTGTGGGCACTGCTGCAGTTTGGGTCAGAGCCCTGGTGTGTATGGCCTGACCAGATGAGTACAGGCGGGACTGAGGCTCCAGGGAGCACATTCCCGTGGAACACACAGCTGGCAGGTCTCAGGTTTGTCCCTGGAGTGCAGCCCTCCGACCTGCAGCTGCCTGGCAGCACAGAAATAGCCACTGAAGGCTGGAGGGGAAAAGGGTTAAAGAGCTTCCCTTTCACCTTACGCAAATACGCAAGGAATACTTGGAAAAGGAAGGGATGTCAGGAATGCTGTTGGAGGAGGGACAGCTGTTTGTTTTTTGTCCTCCCCCAGAGTACAACTTATTTAAATATTTGCATGTTCTCTTGTTCAAAGACTTTTTTTTTCTTTCCTATACTTTTCTGGTTATTAAGTTATGAATGATGGAGATGGAGAGATTTGTAATTACTAATTCTTCCACTTGTAGTGATGTTTAAAAAGAATTTATATTGTTTTATTTACTCAGAAAAATATGGTGGTAGAGTTTTCTATCAGATTTAAATGGTTTCACCAAGGCTTGTGCTTTTTTTTTTAAATATTATTCCTTCTTTTATTTACTTTATGTATTTTACAATCTTAGTAGGCTATCTGAACTTGCAGTAAAAGTAGAAAATTTCAGACAATGCGGCCTTGAAGAGAAAGTGGTGGAAGATTAATATTAAATGTCATTGCAGAACATTAATAATGCAGATAATAAAGCACTTGTGGATGCAAAAATTATTTATTTGTTATTCATAAATAGCTCTGAATGGCCACTGGGTCCTTCGTTGATTCACACATGGCCTGTTCCAGCCTTGGTCACATCCTGGGAATCTGTTCTCCTACAAGGTCACTGCATCTAGAACTGTGTAATTACTCACAGCATCTATTTGTAACTGTTAAAGAATCATCAGGATTTAACAACATGAAACATCTTGGGTTACAGAGCTCTTGCAGGGGTGGGAAAAGTAAAACCAGGACTCCTAAGGCTCCAGGGGAAAGACTTCAGCACATGGTTATATTACACTTAGGAAGTAATCTTTTGAAATCAACAGATCATGGGTGACACCAAACATGTCCAGAGTCTCTGTTGGGCTGAGGCTTTCGTACCTGAAAGGTATTTAATCTCAATGTAAAATGAGGAATGTGTTTTGCACACAGTACAGACCTTCAATATGCAGTCTGAAAGTACTTTAGCTTGAGAAAGAGTATTTAATTTGATAGCAGACAGTGAGTATTTCATGTCTTTGGGTAGTTTTAATTTGTCAGACATGCTACTGATGTACAGTTGCTGTTTGGTTTTGAGGAGTAGTGTGTATGTACCCAAGGAAGCCTTCAGAGAGTGAAGATTGCCCCCCTTTTTGTTGAGCTGACTGGCAGAACTCTGAGAGACCTTGGCAAGTTGGTACTTTGTTCTCCAAAGTTTGCACCCTGTAATCGTTATTTTGGAAGTAATTCTTACTCTTTTCTATAATTACCCATTTAATCATCTGGTCAAAGATGGTGGCAAAAGTTGCAAATAAAAATTGAGCGGAGAATGGCTCAGGCGCAGGGAAGTCTCTCGGTGTGTGCCTGGTTTGCAGTGGCTGCACGGGTGATGGCGTGAGCGAAATCTCTGCCACATTTCAGTGTCCCGAACTCTGCGGTCCGGACGGGAGCCGCACGGCAGTTTAACGTTGAGGTCACTCTGGTAACTACAAATCCCAGGGAGCATTGCCGAGAGCAGGGCCGTGCGGGCGGGCTGGCATCGTGCGGGGACCAATGGCAGCGGGGAACTCCCCAGATCCGTGCGTGTCAGCTGCCGGCGTTCAAAAGCGCCGCACGGAGCTGTGCACCGAACAGGGAACTGCCTGCTGCCCTGGGCTACTTCAAACTCCTGTGTGAGCGCTGACTTGACGCTGTATTCAGCAGCCTCCGTGCCGGCTGGAAAAAGCCCGCTGGACCAGTGCCGATGGATGCGATCCTGAACTGCAGCCCGGAGGACCTGGAGGATTACTACAACTTGCTGGGATGCGATGAGCTAGCGACGGTAAGAGCCTCTCCCTCCCCGCCAGCTTATTCACAGTTTGAACGTGCTCGTGTGTCTGCAGGGAATTTGTAGTTGCTTCTCTGCGGGCAGGAATATTTGAAGTGGATTGGGAACGTTCTTTATTGCCACTTGTAGGATCTCCCTTGCAAAGCTCAATTTTCTCTCCTGTGTACCGACATTAAGAGCCTGGAGTAAGGCTTAGATTGAAAGTGCCGTGTAGAACTGGATTATGGAGAGAGCTGAAATAACGGTTTATTTATCAGTGTAGATCAACATGTGAGATTGTTATGAATCGGGAGCCAACTGCATGTGTTTGACAGCATCCAAAAATAGTTTGGAATATGTACTATTGGTTTTGAAAAATGAAAAGGAGCTATTTATGTATAAGTAATACAATGAAAGTTCATAGCTTTAGGGCACTGATAATGCTGCTGAGTTTCTTGGGCTTTATACGTATTCTAATATTTTTTTAAATGTATTCACTAGTTCAGATGAAAACAAAAACAATATCTCTTTATCATTTACCATATTAATGTTTTTTAAAGGCTGTTTTTAATGACATTCAAATACTAATTTTACTAATTTGTTTTGGTAGCAGATACACGCTTTATGATGAGATTTAGCTAAGCAATTTTTGAGTGATTTGCAGCCAAAACAAGTGTGCATCTTGTTAGAGCTGTCCATATAACATTTTTTTTTTCTTTGCTAGTCTGATATGCTATTTTTTTTGTTTTAACTTAGCTGTTCTATTAACTGGAACTGTGTTTCTGATTTGGAAGAGGAGTTTTGATTATACTGCTGTAATGAGGGATGTATTCAGTGGAGATAAAAGCTGTCTTTTGCTCGGTAAATTTAGTCAGACGCTCTCACCTATCCTAGTGGTCAAGTATAAAGACCAGGAGTAAACATCTTCGGTGTGTCACAGAAGGAAATGTAAAGCTTTTCCTGAAGAAACTCCTAGAAGTGATCCCAGCAGAGGGCAGCGCTCAAGTCTCTACACAGCCTGGTTTCGCAGATGCTATTTCTCGTTTTCTACCGCACACTAATTCCTTAAGGGCTTAGCAATTAATGAACAGTTCAAGTACACCTGACAATGATTTTTCAAATTGCTTAAAAATGAAATTAAAAAGCTGGAATAAATGTTAATGGGTCCTGAAAAACAAGCTGTCAAGTATTATTTGTTGGGAGAAGCAGCAGATGTTGCTGCACTGTTTTTGACGCGGGAGAAAGAACTCGGAGATCCCAGGCTGACTGAGCCCCAGGATCGCCTCCCCTCAGGACCCTGCACAGCTCTTCTGGGGTCTCACGGAAATTTGGAGCATTACAGGGATTTTGCAGTCTCACTGCTTTGTACAGGAGTCAAGTACTTGGCACAGGCTGCTTTGGGCATACACAGCACACTCCCAGCTGCAGCACTTTATCTGAGCTGCTGAATATCCTGGTCTTGGTTGGACCTGGTTAAATTTAAGCAGAAATACTCTCAGTTTCTACAGATTTTTTGCTGTATTCAAAAACACAAACTAGGTTCATTGTTGGCTTCTGGTAGAATTGAGCTCACAGACACCTACTTCATCTTCAGATGTGACAGGAAGAGGGGAGATTTAATCTACATCCTTCTTCAAGAACAATGCTATTCATATATAGTGGGTATTGGATATCTTTCGTGGTAAAACACCTCACTATATATTTTATATAAATTTCAAGTATGTTGTATAAACTTCCTATAAACCTTTCTACTGATTTTTCTTCTAAGCTGAAGACTTCCATGGTACCCCTCTGCTACATTTTACCCCTCTGTACACATTTTAACTTTAAAGTTCCTCTTTAAGTAACTACGTTTTAGAGATGGTAGCTGGCTACACAGTAACCAGTCTCACCAAGTTCTCTCTACACTCTATGTGTTTTTAAGTGTCTTACTGACTGTAAATACACCACATTACATCTGTCCCTCTGGAAGAAGCTACTGAGCAGAGTGAAAAGTGTAGAATTCTTAAGATACCACCATAGACCACATTTTTTCCCAGAATATGCCAACAAAATTTGGTCAGCTAGTTGAGTGTAATTTTATTCTAAAGAAAAAATGTTATGAGACTTAACTTTGAAAGAAATAATTAAAATTGTATGTGGTTCTCATGGTTTGACAAATGAGGAATTTGTATAAACAGCCTTTGTATTATGGGAATGAACAGTAATTATTTGATACCTTAGGGCAAATTGTGAAAGCTTAAGCTGAACTGGAATGACATAAAGAAGTTTTGGCTTTTGAACTATAATAACCAGCAAGATACTTGGAAAAGCACTAAACAGCTGAAAATCTAAGCTGATGCCCAGTCCAGTAGCTTCCTGTATTTTAACTGTTAATATGTCTTAGTTTTTCCAGTGGTTGTAATACCTTATGGTTTTACAATCTGTCTGGGAATTTGTTATTAACTGATAAACTAATACATGCTAATGTTCTAATATTGATTATAAGTCTATTCTACTCCAAGCCAACCTTTTTGCACAGAAAATTAATTTGACAGAAAGAATGTGAACTGCTGGTTATCTAGCGAGTTATCTTGGGGTATCCAAGATGGAAAACTCATGTGGTGCTGGCTGAATTTCCTAGGAAGAGGATATGGAGGAAGCCACCTAATCCCACAAATTGATCTTCAGCAATACAGAGGGCCTTTGCTTCCTGCTATGAGACTCTGTTGAAAGTCAGAGTTGATGAAGCAAAGTAAAGAGCAACTGAAGTGCATTTTCCTCTGTGGTCAAATGTCTGCACATTTTTCTAGAGCCATATTTGGATGACTGAGTCTCACAAAAACAAGACTAAGGATGAACACATGGAAATGAAATTAAATAAGCAGTGTCATTGGCAGATGGTTTTTGTTACCTACTTTGCTTGTACTAAGGCTTGTAAAACTGAATAGGACAAAATCTTTCAGCGTTCTTTGTTGTTCTTCCCAGCCGCTTTCAAAAAGAAAATTTGCAAATATTTTCTGTGTTTACTCACTTTGTCTCAATATTTTGTTTAGGTTGAACAAATTCTTGCAGAATATAAGATTAAAGCCCTTGAATGTCATCCTGACAAGCATCCTGGAAACCCCAAAGCAGGTATATATTCTTTCCTATTTAGAAACTATTTTTTTCTTCTATCAGCATGGCCAAGATACTAAATTCAGCCTTAAAACTTTATTTCCCCTCAATATATTTTAATCATCATATGCATTGAGCACATTCTATTTAAATAGCAAGCTTGTAATATTCTTTCTAAGACTTGCACGCTTGTCTGTAATAGAGCAGGAAGACACTTGTTGGATTTTTTTTTTTGTTTTCTAGGACCTTGAATTTTTTTTCTTTCTTCAATAGGACATCTTTTAATACAGAATTTATTTCTGGAGTGTGTCCCTTCCTAGACCTATGCAGTTTGTGCACTTCCATGCTCAGTTGCATTCAAGTGCCACACTTGTGTCAATGAGTTCATTTACTTCCAAGGAACAAGCCTGTGAGGAACCATGAAATGTGCTTTAGGTTTTTTTAATGTAATTTAATGACTGGAAGTGAAGAGAAGCCAGCCGCACGAGGAGCCTCTGTTTGCAGAACAGCAGCTGATGTTAGTGCTGATGAAAGGGTGCAGCCCCTCAGAGATGGGAGGGCTGAGCAGCACCTGGGTTATTTGGAGCCAATGTTACCCATTCATCACCATAGATAGCCCTGGGCAGAGCTCACCACAGCTGAGTAACAAAAGCCAGGAGCCAAGTGCCAAATATCAGAGCAGCTTTGTCACGAAGAAATGTTTTATGCTCTCTTTACCTGAACATGTCTTATTTACTTTAAATACCTTTTTACAGTACTAGCGAGAGTTTACTGTATGTTTTTATTGCATCAGCTTAAAGCTTAATAAAGAGTAATTAAAGTAGACCTTTTATTTGTTGAAAACTAGTAACACTAGAATAAGGAAACCTAGTACAATTGTTCTCTCAGCCTGTTGTCTCTTGTTTGATTTATAGTTATCAATTTTGATTAGTGTTCCAGTGTAGTGTATTTCAAAAGACATCTCTCTAATTCGTAAACTGTAATAAATGACTAATAGTAATAATAATAGATCACTGTAACATAGGTGAGTCATAGATGAAGTCTAAATCTTCATAACCCTTCCACAAATAGTAACATGCAGCTGCATCCTTAGTAACCATTCCATGAAAAATTACCCTGGAGGGAAAAATGAGAGCCTTCATTCATGCAGTCTGGATAACATTTTAGCATATGTAGGAAACACACCTAATAAAATGCACAAGTAAATTAATCTGAACTATATTTAGATTATTCTTCTTGTTTGTCAGTTCCTGCTCATCTTTTTTTCTCCCTGCTCAAGGTTCTTGTTGCTGTGCTCTGCTCTGACTCCTGTGCTGCTGTAGATCTCAGTGTGTTCCTTTGAAGCACTGTTGCTCTAATTTCCCTTTTTAAGGGGTCTGCAGGGGCTGACTTGTGCCTTTCACCTGTGTACTCCGTAAGCTTCACTCAAATTTTGAAGCTGGCAGACAAAGGAACATTTTAGTCCTGATTTGCAAGGGTGCCAGTCCATCAGCGGTGCCATGATCCTAAAGCCAGCCAGAACTGTGCAAGCTGGAACCAGAACCACATCCCTTGGTCACTTGCTTCTCCTTCTGCCTTCTCCTCTACTTAGTTTGCTCTGAGCTGTTGCTGGCAGGTCCCCTTTTGCATCTGAATTCATTTCTTCGCCAAACAAAATTGTCTCTAGTATCCTTTTGGTTTGTGTCCTAGTGGAGGATTTCCAGAAGCTGCAGCAAGCCAAGGAGACTCTCACCAATGAAGAGAGCCGGGCGCGCTATGATTACTGGCGCCGGAGCAAAGTCACCATCCCGTTCCAGCAGTGGGAGGCCCTGAGCAGCTCTGTGAAAACGGTTGGTGGTGGCTGAGTTTGGGCCCTCAGGAGGAGGGGAGGTAGGGCAGGCCCAGACAAAAAATTGCAGAGTGTGAGGGGATGAGTTACAGCACTTCTGCTGCAGTGCCAGGATTTGGGAAGAGTGGAGAGCAATTCTTGCACTATGGATGTTAAGGACATTCAGGAAAAATTGTAGGGCTTCAGAAGCCCATTCACAGAAGGGTAGTTTTAGAGTGAATTTATCAAGTTGCTGCTTTTATATGTGTTACAGGAAGCTGAAGTAACTTAAGGGCTGTTATCAAATGCTCCAGCACACTTTGCTTTTGTAGGAAACTTTCATTTCTTTTCAAAATTAAGTTAAAGCTGGGACCTTTTTATAATATATTCTCCTTTTGGTATATTGCTTATCAGATAGGTTTTCATACTATCTGATTAAATAAAGATCTAATTGAAAAACTCCAGAAGATAGTTCCTTGGAACCCTGGGCTTCCCACAGAGCTTTGGAGGGGCCCTGCTAAGCTAGAGGGGTGACCTGTGACAGAGGCAGTGGTTCTTAGGGTGTTTTCCCTCCTGATTTTGCTATTGAGAAGATTTGGTAGCGTGTCCCTAGTAGATCTCAATTCCATAATATAGAATTATTTTTTTCCTGCCTTATTAGTGTGAATGGTAGTTACAAGGCTACATGGTCATATTTTAAGGCAGGTGAAGAAAAGTTTCCAATGTCAATTCTGCCTGTCTCAATTCTGCTTAGGAGAGAGGTCAGAGACTCCTCAACTACAGCATTATGCCTGAGCTTAAATGTTTGCTGGAAGTATCCAATTAAGCTTAGTACAGTTCCAAACAGATGTTATTTGACAGACCTTAGTATTAAATCTTTTCAAACTGCCTTGCTTTCAAAGGGTACTTAGAAGTCAAAGACAGCTTTGAAAATGAACATTTCTGAAGTCACTCAAGCTCTCTTAAAAAGCCTTCTTCATGACAGAAGAAACTGGACAAAAGGCCCTTAGAATTCTGATGTACATTTTGTTCTTCCGCCCCACCCCACATAAAGTGTCCTCTCCAATGCTGTTTGTGACATGTAACCATGCTTTCCCCTATCCTATTGACCTGCAGGCTTCTCAGTCTGCTTTGTTTAACCATTTATTACAGCAATATAAGAAAGAAAAAGTAACTAAAAAACCCCTTAAAGCATAGGGCTTAGTTCTTTGTTACTTTTTCATTCCTTCAGTCAATGCACTGGGCTGTCCAAGGTAAGAAGGACCAAATGCTGGAAGCTCCTGACTTTGGTAATACCAACAACATAACTAATGAGATGTGGACTCAACAGACTGAAAATAATGAAGATGCATTGTTGGAAGGGAGCAGGGAGCAAGAAGATGTTGCAATTCCTGATGTGAAACCACAGTCTTCAAAGAATTCAGACTCCCCAAGTAAGTAAAAACAGCAGTTACAGAAAATTGCAGTATTCAAGGATTGGCCTGAAATGGGGGCTTTCAGTTGTGAGAAATTCCTCTCCAGAACAGTGTGTTTAACTTGTAGCTTTTTTAATGTGGTTTTGGTTTGGGTTTTATGCTTTTGATTATTTATTTAATTTTGAAGTTTTCACATGCTTCTTCCTCCCTATCCCAAGTTGCCTTGTTTGTTTGTAGTAAAACCAGAAACTGGAGAAGAAGAAGAAAAAAAAATGCTTCAACCAAAAAGGAAAGATTAGTTTTTCTGATATATAAAAATACAAAGTAAAAAGAGAAGGCAGGTATTATCAGTGACTTTTTTAAAAATAAAGTTTAAAACTGATAAGTAAAATATTTAGGTTTGAGATTTTTTATCCATTATTCAATATTTTTGCACAGTTTGCATCTGATGAGTAAATGAGGTCTAAAATTTGAGACTTGAAGGCTTCTTTTGTATTCAAACAGTTTTGGTTTTTTTAAACAGTGTATGCACCAGAATAAAAGTGTATTTCAAAAGTGTCGCCTACCAGTCAGCACTTCCTGGCTCTGGTTTGGGTCATTGTGCCTGATCAAAGCACAATCCTTACTACCACGGCCACCCTCTGTTCTGCCCAATCCTTCAGGAGTTTCATAATCTTAGGCCTATGTTAGCAGAGAACTATTGTTAAACAAAATCCTTTCATTTCTCCCCATTTTGATTAAACAGGATATTAGGGTGAACTGTGAGGGTAGCAAAACCTAATGTAATCCCAAACATTTGTGGAATGCAGAAAATAGGTAAGAACATTCTACAAAGAAGTGTATGCAAGGCATAACTGAAAATTTGATTTTGAAAAATTATGATCTATAACTTCATACTATTTGCTCTTTTTTTGGTAGTTAAATAATCACTGTATCTTCTGTAGAACAGTAAAATTTTGAAGTAAAGAAAACATCATTTGTTCCTTGTAATGGTGAATTTTCTTTGCAGACATCTTCTTGCTCTTTTTTTTTTAAAGTTTTAATTTAAGTTCCAGGTATTTGAGTGGGAAAAACAAACTCATCAAGTGCCTACTTCATTTATCCAGTGGCATGTATTTACATTAATAAATGCTAATATTATAATATATTTGGCAGGGTCTGTAAGCACTTCGGTGTTTATATTTGATGTTAGGATGTTGACAATGCTTCTTTTTTTTGTTCAGCAAAAATTATTAAATTGGGTTCCACTTTGAAACTGTGGCATTGTCTGCTCCTGTCTGCTGGCCTGGATGAATTCTGGACTACCACCCTACATGCCTATTTCAGCCCAAATAAGAGATTTGAACACTAATTCTGCTCATAGGATTCAGTTTCCTGTAAAAGGAAGGTCACATTTTAGTATTAAAAGGCCCCAGATCATGTACTTGCATATTTATCCTATCACCATCTATCTCTTATTCCTTAGATTAAGCCAATGCAATTTGTTCAGTTTTCCTTTGTGAGTCCTCTTTAGGGACTGCCATGGTTCTTGCTGTTCTCCTTTGGACCCTTCCCAGCCGATCTCTATCCTGAAGGTTGGTGTTTGAGTTCTTGTTCCAACATGCCAAGAATTCAGGGTGCTTGTATTTGTCAGTACTTAGTCAAGAGCACTGGAAGTGACCACTTTTTTGCTTACTTTTTTTGGGAAGACTATCAAGGATTATTTCAGAAAATATAATTTTATGCACGTTTATAATAATTTACTTGTCTTTCTCTTTTTTTTCCCCCTCAGGGTTTTCAGAGGGGAATTACTGGCACTTGCGTTTCCGCTGGTCAGGCGATGCTCCATCAGACCTCCTGAGGAAATTCAGAAACTATGAGATCTAAAATGAGAAACACACAAGAGCATGAGATCATCTGTTCAACAGTTTAGTATTTTTTTTTTGCCAGCAGTTATAAGTTATTTGTATTTTGTATTTTTTGACTGTAGTGTGTTGTTCCAGTCAATGTCTAAATACTGATTTCTCACCCATGCTGTGAGCATTACAGATGGAGGTTTTTCTGTTTAATAAGCAAAGCCCTTTTCAGTATTAACGTAAAGTGATTTTGTGAAGTTATTTAACATCTTATGTATTGTTTCCTGTATTCTCAAATATTGTGTAGTGATTAATATTTCTCTCAATAGTGTGATGTTATAAAAAACATACTCTCAGTAGAACCCTGGACTCCAGGATTCAGCGAGGATCTTTCAAAAGCTCTATGACAATGAACTGTAAATAGAACTGTGCTTATCTCCCAACTCTGTGCTCTGCTTCACTTCTCCATTGCATTGTACTCACTGCAGTGATTTATAATGTACTCATTACAAACTTGTAGAACTAAGACGGTTCTTGTTATCCCAGGTCTCTGTGACAGATCTAGCACTCCTTAAAATCGCTTGTTTTCTACCTTAACAAGAACAATTTTTGCACCAGCTTTTTATTTTGTAAGGCAGTTCCAGAACTTTACTTCTCCAGATAGCAATTTTTGTTTTAAGATGTATTGGTGGAAAACTGATCCCCTCTGTATGTGTGCCAGCATTGTCCTGTGGCTTCATAGCTATTTCCCTCCTTGCTCAGGTGTGCTAGACATGGTTTTATCAGGGTTTTGTACAGTGAGGAACGAAAAATCAGACTAGTCAGCACTAATGTGTACAAAATCTCACATGAAAAGTTTTTGATACTTTGGGCAACTTTTCAAATACCACATTGTTGTTTATATATTTTGTGTTTTTCTTCTTTGGAAACTTGGCTAATACGTCAGGTATTGACATTGTGGCTTTGTGCAGGTAGATAATTCCATCAGCAGCAAATAAAACTGCATGCATACACAAAAGGGGTTGCTTTCATCTTTTTAATTAAATCCTCCACCCACCACAGAGATTCCTTTGGAATTTCTTGTTATTTGTCACCTCAGTGGCTAAAAGCTTAAGCAATCCAGTTATGAATCCCAGGCAGTGCAATGGAAAGTGTAACCTGGAAAGTCCAGTGTTGTTCCCATATGGAAACAATCTGATGTCTCTCTCCCTGGAGTGATGTGTGTGGCTCGGCCATGCTGTGCTGCCTGAGTTACTGTGCTGCTCCTGGTTGGGGCCTGTTTGCCACAGACTGTGACCCAGGTGCTGCAAATGGAACCTGGTAACGGCTGTATCTTACTGACCTCATGGACATCTGTATCCTGGAGCCAGCCCGCCCCACAGGGGCTGCTACCAGTGTTAATGCTGCTTGTGTTTGTCCCAGTTTGTAAAAGTTCGGAGTGCTGGCGGTGTGCTGATAGAGCTACACTGACCCTAGAGGGGATGGCATTGGTACCAATAGCCAGTTTTATAGCACATCATCTTTAATTTTACATGCCTTTCCCTTGCATATTTTGCAGCTGAAAACATTATAGAGATGAGATTAATAATTCTCTGTAACATTTGTTAAATGTAACTACTGGTTTGGTTTTTTTCTAGTGCATTTGATGCTTTATTTCATAAAAAGTTATTTGCTCAAGAAAGACTTTTGGTCCATTTTATAAAGAGGGACTGTAAACAATGTCAAACAGTAGTAACAGAAGAAGCTCTGACCGTATGTGAAGGTTACTAAGGGAACAATTTTCCCTCCAACAAGAAGATGGGAATGCAGCCAGCTGGAGCACTTTGAATCAGATGGCAGCCCAGATTGTCATCTCCCCATTTCACTTGTGGGTAAAGGTAAAAGGGAGTAGTTGGATGGATGATTTAGCACCTAATGAGCTGGTTTGCCTTGAGAAGTGAACATACAATAGGCCTTTGAACAGCAAACTGATAGTTTGTGTCATTAAAACTGATGTCATTATTAGCCAATTATTGCGTGGTTGGTTTTGGCAAAGAACCTTTGGATATTTGTTCTGGATGAATAATTGCAGATATTTGGAAGGCTCTTAGCCCAGCGAAAGCTCATGGCAAAACTTGTGTTTTGCAACAACCTGCTCGAGATCAGTCCTGTAATTTCTATTTGCCCTCACGAGGAGGGCAGGTTATAACTGGTGCTCCAGTACACCAATACAGACCTGTTTTTTGTACTTCTGTATATGTTAAACTTGAAATGGTCCAGTTTTCTGTATTTATTGAGTTGAAATAACCTATTCCTAGCAGAGCAGCCCCAGAGGTATTGGAAAACAAGAGGAGCTTGTGCAACCTGTTTTGCTTTTTATTCCCCAAAACCAGGTGGGACCTGACTTGTTGGCCAGTAACAACAACTAACTGGAATAAGCCCAGTTCTCCCTCATGTTAGAAAGTAAAGAAACAAGCACCTGATGAATTAGTCAGTGTTAGATCATTCAGGGTCCACACCCCAAGCATAAACTGCTTATCTGTTTCTTTAAATATATAGTATTTTTAGAAGTTTTTTGCTAGTAGCATGAAAAGATACAGTAAATGTTCCACCTGACATTTCATCAGCAATAATGTGGTGCTTTGGCCTCTGCACCGGTGAGCACGTAACGTACTTCACATGCAGAAATTTTAACTGGGGCAGGGGTTGTGAGGTAGATCTCAGGCTCTGTGAAGGTGTGATTAAGGCAATAGAGTCGGGTGTACCTGGTTTTCAGGGGCCCACAGAGATTTTTAACTCTCTTTGCAAAGTGAAAACAGCTGCAAAGGGTTGTCTGTGGGAGTGGGGAACAACAGCAACAAACCCAGACACTATTTATTAGCTTAGGGCCTGTGAGCCTCAGCTTTAAGGAGGGCAACTTTCTGCAAGACATGGTAAGCTCTCATTTTCTTCTTTAGCTTCCCCTTGTGAGTTGCTTAGGTGGCCAATAAAGGGTCCTGAATGTTTTGGGTACCTGAGGGCTCTGATTTACTGTGCTTTGTTATAGCTCTGAATGACTTGGTATGAAAATAGATGGAGTTGTGAGGTGAGCCTAGATCCTCTGGAGTCCAGTCAAAAATGTTGGTAAAACCTGGCCGTTACTGGACTTGTGAGGGCTGAAGTTTTCATCTGGAAGGTATGAGACAGTGGATGGGTTACAGGTGTATGGTGATAATGATGATAAAATAGAGAGAATAGGGCATGTTGTTTAATGCTCTGTTTCTAGGGCTTTGAAACTATTTCAAACAGAATTTAAGCAACTATTTAGCCAGTTATTTACAGTGAAACCGAACAGCTTGGTGGGATTCTTGAATTATATAAAACTATTATATCTTTATTTACTGCTGTTATACTTGTGCAAGTGCAGAATATATAAGATTGTCAGAACTAGAACATTCTCAACCTTCTTGTTTTGCCAGTATTTGCCACGTTGCTTTGCCAACATTTGTCAAGTGACAGTGTAAGAGTTAAAGTTTGGATGATGAATACAGACAGTATATGACTTAAAATGTCAGGCTGAATAATATTAAATGATAGGTAAGGTCGTTTCTTGAATGTTTGTTTTCCTCTTTAAATGAGGCTTTTTAAAAAGGCAGTTTATATGTTCTGTAATCGAAGCAAATATCCTGATTATTAAAAGAGATACACAGTACCTTTAATTTCCTGAGCATGAACATTGCTATCTTACCTTCCCAGAAGGCTCATCTCTCATTTCAGGATATGAAAGTGAGGCTGTTGTGAAGCTGATGAAATTACACAGCAAAAGATAAAGGAACTCAGTAGGTTGTTGGGCTCTGTCACTGTCAGATGGGCAAATGCTTATCAGTTAGTTTATGCTGGGTATTTTTATTGCAACCCAGTGCACACACTCACCCTGCTTTGGGAGAGTTGCCAAGCCCCGCCAGTGATGGCAGGTACTGCGTGTGTTTGTGCTTTCACCTTTGCTGTCTTAATCTCCTCTCCCTCCCTTGTCAATGAAGATTAGACTTCGCATGTGCTCTGTTTGTCCCAGCTTTGAAGGGCTTGTGTCTGAGTCATTACAGTGGTGCACAGTATAAGCTGGGAACTCTTTCACGCTTTAGGTTTCTGATGGATATCCTAACCTGTCACACCTGATGGATGCTGGAGAAAATGAATTTTCTTTCCTCCATTCCATCTTTGCAGTCATTTGCTCTTTTTCTCTCCTTCTGGTGGAGCAGTAAGGGAGAGTGGTTACTTCTAGAAAATGAAATTTGCTGCCAGCGTTCAAAAAGTTTCCAGTCTTGACTTGTGTTGTGATTCTCAACATTTTCAACAAAATGATTTGCTTGCTGCTTTGTCAGAAGTGCTTCTCTTGGCACCAAGGACAGACAGTATTTTAGGGAGATGCAGTTTGACCTCTGGGTATCAGTCCTTACACAAACTATGTTTACATTGTTAGGATTGTCAGACCTGCTCATTCGCTAGCTGAGAATTTCCTCAGGCCTCAGATTTTTGCTGGGTAGAGGACTGTGAGCTCCTCTTCTTTCTCACAGAGTTTGTGTGACTGATATCCATGGGTGGGGGTAGGCAGGAGAATGAGCAGGAATGGCCAGAGGAGTAAGAGACTGTTGCAGCTGGTTGGGTCTGGGTGCCTTTGGTGCCTTCTGCTGCTCAAGGTCCTTGTTTTCAAGGGATCTGAGCCTTCCCCAGGATTCCCATGTCCACCCTTGGCTTGCCACTGCCAAAGCTCTTGCATGTGCCCTAACAGAAACAAACACCCAAACCTGGAATCCCTGGAAGCCTTGCTAGGGAGCACTTTGAAATGTTCATTTTGCTGCCAGTTTAAACAACTATTTGTTTGTTCCCTTTTTTATTATTTTGTTTTCAGCAGAGATAATTCAGTGTTTCCTCTTCTTCCCCTGCCTCCGTTTCTTGATTAAATTAAGTTGCACTACCAATATATGCTCAAAGAAATGGGTTTGCATGTGTGTTTGTGTTGAGTTTTTCTCTTGTCTTTAAGAGAGAGGAGTGAAAAGTGGCTGTTTCTGCTCTGGTCTATCTGACCCTCTGTGGAAGGTCAAGCTTTTTTAATATTTCCAGCTTTTTCTTTCTTGACTTTGCAAATTTTTCAGCCCTTCACTAATGCTAGGGCCACACATAGGAGGAGTCTGACACATCTGAGTGGTGAGAGCTCAGTTTAAGCTAATCACAGATGACTGGGGGGGGGATGCTGCCTTGTTTTGTTTTTCCTTGTTATTAGTGGCATAATAACTTTGGTGGGTTTTTTCCCCCTCATCACCATATTGTGCGTGCGTGTGTGCATCATGCATGTGCAGAAGGTCATAAAAGGCAGGAAAAGATGATCCATGGCCCCCCTCACTGGAGGTCCAGGAGAAATCAGAGCAGCTTCCTTCAGGAAAGGGAAGATTTGATGGAGCAAGTCCATTCCTTATGAAGAAGCCTGCTGCTCACAACATTTAATTCATTTTGTATCAGCTGTAGGATGAGGCAGAACAATAGTCCTTTGGGCAAAGCAGGACGCTGTTTGTGTGTAAGCCATTGGATGAATCCTGAGCTTTGCAGTTGGACACTGCCTGTCCCATCTACAGGGCCTGGAAGGTGAGCTGTTGAAAGAACACCGAATCCCTGGTGCCCTTCTCTCACTCCATCGAGGGGTCTTATCACTGGTTGTAGGTGCAATGCTAGAAACTTGCTCTGGGACATTTGCAGTTTTGGTACTACTGTTCTTTGTGGCAGGGGAGGGGCAGGTAGGCATGGCCTGATGAGCTACCATGGGATAAATAGCACAGGGCAACAAAGATGATGAAGGGACTGGAGCACCTCTCATGAGAAAAAGCTGAGGGAGCTGGGCCTATTCAGTGCCAAGAAGGGATGGCTGAGAGGGGACCTCTTTAATGTGTATAAATATCTAAAGGAGGGTGTCAAGAAGGTGGAGCCAGGCTCTGCTCCCTGGTGCACAGCAATGGGACAAGAGGCAATGGCCAGAAACTGATGCACAGGAATTTCCACCTGAACATGAGGAAGAGATTCTTTCCTGTGCAGCCTGGAGAGGCTGTGGAACCTCCCTCACGGGGGATATTCCAGAGCCATCTGGATGTGATCCTGTGCCATGTCCTCTGGGATCACCCTGCGCAAGCATGCGATCCACTGTACCCTTTCCATCCTGCCCCATTCTGTGCCATCCCACATAATCGCTCTTGTTGCTGTGGAGGCCTTTAAGCCGAGAGAGGAGACGTGAGGAGTAAAACTTGCACATGACAAGGAATAGGAGAGGGCGAGGAAAGAACAAAAAAGCGTAGCCCCTCCGGGCCGCAGCGAGCAGGGTTCGAACCTGCGCGGGGAGACCCCATTGGATTTCAAGTCCAACGCCTTAACCACTCGGCCATCGCTGCTGATACAGCTCCTTCCCTCGAGCTACACCCTTACAGCGCGTTCCACCCTCCGCAGGCCCCGCCCCCACCCCCTGTAGCCAATGGGCGCCGCCGGCCCCGGCCCTGCCCCCCGCAGCAATGGCGGCCGCGCCTCCGCAGCAGCGGCGCAGGAGGAATAAATCCCAAGTCACACTNACTACTGTTCTTTGTGGCAGGGGAGGGGCAGGTAGGCATGGCCTGATGAGCTACCATGGGATAAATAGCACAGGGCAACAAAGATGATGAAGGGACTGGAGCACCTCTCATGAGAAAAAGCTGAGGGAGCTGGGCCTATTCAGTGCCAAGAAGGGATGGCTGAGAGGGGACCTCTTTAATGTGTATAAATATCTAAAGGAGGGTGTCAAGAAGGTGGAGCCAGGCTCTGCTCCCTGGTGCACAGCAATGGGACAAGAGGCAATGGCCAGAAACTGATGCACAGGAATTTCCACCTGAACATGAGGAAGAGATTCTTTCCTGTGCAGCCTGGAGAGGCTGTGGAACCTCCCTCACGGGGGATATTCCAGAGCCGTCTGGATGTGATCCTGTGCCATGTCCTCTGGGATCACCCTGCGCAAGCATGCGATCCACTGTACCCTTTCCATCCTGCCCCATTCTGTGCCATCCCACATAATCGCTCTTGTTGCTGTGGAGGCCTTTAAGCCGAGAGAGGAGACGTGAGGAGTAAAACTTGCACATGACAAGGAATAGGAGAGGGCGAGGAAAGAACAAAAAAGCGTAGCCCCTCCGGGCCGCAGCGAGCAGGGTTCGAACCTGCGCGGGGAGACCCCATTGGATTTCAAGTCCAAAGCCTTAACCACTCGGCCATCGCTGCTGATACAGCTCCTTCCCTCGAGCTACACCCTTACAGCGCGTTCCACCCTCCGCAGGCCCCGCCCCCACCCCCTGTAGCCAATGGGCGCCGCCGGCCCCGGCCCTGCCCCCCGCAGCAATGGCGGCCGCGCCTCCGCAGCAGCGGCGCAGGAGGAATAAATCCCAAGTCACACTTGAGAGATTTTCAGCCTGAAACAGAGGCCATGTCTGCTCCTGCGAATTAACCCTGCACACCTGAGTCTGATAGGGAGGAGGCAGCTAGGGACTACTACAGGAGACAGTAACCATTAGGTGTTGCATTAGCTTCTCCAGTGGCGTTAGTATTTTTCCTGGTTTTACTCTTTCAGTTATTACGAAATGTCTCTATCATATAACTTTTATATGTATTTTAATTCGCTGTAGGTAATTTTTTTTAACCTTAGCAACAGTTAATTGTGCCAGCAGTAGTACAGTGGAAATTAAATTTCATTTGACTTTCTACCTATGCTGCAATGGGTAAACATAATAATTTAACCTGATTTTTCATTCCTATAGTCAGAGCTTTTGTTTTATTTTTTGTTTTAAGTAGCTGGAGTGATACTGATGACTGTGCTTCCCTCCCTCCTTTTTTTTTTTTTGTTTTGGTATGAGTTGATCAAGAAGCGTTCTTAATAATTAACTTGCCTCAGCACTAAAAGTATTGCTGGGTTAGTAATGGTCTTAAAATAGGCTTATGAAAGTCGTCTGTTAGGACTTTTCTCTGGAGCCTGACCCGGGGAATGTAGAGGACAGACAGACATTGGGAAGCACCAGGTGTTTCTGTACTTTTCAGAGTGAGTGCTTTCAGTGCACCACGTTATGGCTGATGGGAAGTTCTTAAAGAAAGAAAGGAAGACTGTCAGATCGTGTTTACTGGTGAAGAGACACGGGTCTGGCCTGGGTTCTCTGGGTTCTGGTGCCATGTCCTGTGGAGCACCGGATACTTTACACAGAGTTTTGTGTTGTGACGCAGACAGGGGCCATTTGTGAATTATCCACCTGGAACCCCCTGAATGGCTGATGCCTACACAGGAATAGCCAATGCACCTGTGAAACCACTGAGGGGCTGAGGGTTGGGATCTGGAGCTTGAGGGACGCTCCAGTTCCATTTCCTCCATCAGATCCTGTTGGAAGGTGAAAGCTTAGAGCCCAACCATCCCAGGCCCATGGGCTTCTGCCAGGTTGCAGTGAACACAGTCAAACCACACATGCAACATCCTGAGCTACTGAAGCCTGGTAATAGACTGTGCTCCTTTTGTCTCACAATTTGCAATGTATAACTTCAATGTTCTGAATTTCACAGCCTTTATTTCCTAGCAGAACTAGGAAAAAGCTTACTTTTTTTCTTTAAACAATAATTACTTTGTGTTCACGTAGGACTCGAGATAAAATGTGCAATTTCAGTAAAACATAAATCCCGAGGTGGCTGAGAGTTGTCTGGCAGGCACACAGTGTGTTATATTTAACCAACTCCATTCAACTGAACACAGAGAAAGAAGCTCGGTGTCTGTCTCTTTGGAGGAAGTCGTTGCTTGAGCAATGCTGGAGTGACCTCCAGTGTTCTTAGCGCAACCTGCAAGTGCAGAGCAGAGTGAGCGTGCAGGGACCCCGTGCAGAAAGAGCAGCTCTTTGATGTATCAATCCTCGCAGAGGAGCACTGACAGAAGGGCTTAGGGACACATGCAGAGTGCTACTGGAAAAAGTCTATTTTGAAAGTAAAATTATCTCCCAAAGGAATCCTAAAAGTTTTAATCACTTAAAACTAGCAAGATTTTGACACTGGAATAGGTAACAGAGGTAAGTCTGGTTTAGGACTGTTAAAGGTGCTAGGATAGAATTGCCTGCATTTTTACATGTTTTTAATTTCTTCAGGTAAAGAGGACAGATACCGAAAAATCTTCAATAGCACATGGACAGATTAACTGACCAGTAGCAAAAATGCCCAAGTGATTTCTTTAGAAATACAGGACTGAGCCCCAAGCACTTCAATCCTTCAGGTTTCTTGTCTTTGTTGACCTTAAGTGCAATGTCAATTTTGTAATGCTTGTTCCATCCCTTCTCCACCATTTGCTCTGTGGCCTTTTATTTAATCGATCTCTATCACTTTTACAAATTCAATAGTTTCAACATTTATTCCTGTTAGAAATCTATGATGCCTGCAGCAGAAAAAAATAGATTAGATCCTGCCTAAGCTAACAAGTATTTACAGCAATGTTGGTAGAACAGCAACTTTGTGCTTATGTGCAACTTAGAATATTCAAGAACAAATTTTACATCTCCCTTGAAGAATGTGAACGAAGTAATGGTCCCAACATAAACTGTGTATTACAACAGATAATGCTTGCATGACTAAGACTACAGAATTTCATGTTTTCTCCCTGAAGAAACTAATAATTAACAGTAGGAAAACTAATGGTGCATATTGAAGTATATTTCTTCTGTATTCCTCCTGTTTGTCTATTAGCTTGGTAGATCCTTTAACAAAGCTGAAAGCATACAGACAATGAGAATAAGAATTTACTATGGAAAATTCTGTATGGCTAAAATTTCCCATTCTGTGAATACCTAAGAATGGATTTGGGAACAAGTTTCAGGCAGAGAATCAAAAGTGGCTTCATTCATTTAGTTAGGACACGTGAAACTTTTCCTTGTTTGTTTGTCAATGATGACAACGTTTGTTGTGATATAATAGCTGCTGGGCAGCTTCCATGGAATTAATTGGTATCCCATGGTATTTTTTATGAATGTTATCTAGAAGAACAATAAAAATTTCTGCTAGTTAGGTAAACCAGAGTGTTGTTCTACTGCTGGTCCTTTCTGCTCAAGGATTTGAGGCTGCTGGCAAGGTAATGTTGAGAAAGTGCTGATGCTTTTTAGTGACGTGTTCATTGAAGGCAAACAGAGCTGCAGCTTCCTGTGCATCTGTCTGGCTCTGCTCGCAGATGCTTAATCAACTTACTTAAAGCAACATTTTAAATGAAGGCAGCATGACATCTGTCAACACAAGTGTGTGAATAAACATGGACTGTTTGCAAATCCTGCTTATGCAGCTAAATATTAATTAAGGTGTCTAAACAGCCATGCATCTGCAAAAAGAGGCATACAATTTTATCCTGAAGCTTTCATTTTACTATTGAAAACGTGGCTCTTAAAAGTGAACAGACTGTAGAATCTGCTTTTGCCTCTAATCCTCTCATATGTTCAGTAACAGATCATTTCTGGAAAAATGCTATTAGTTCTACTTAAATTTTATGAAATTACAGGCTTAGTGTTACAAGATTATCAAATTATATCACTGAATGTTGTAGGTGTCAATGCAGCCAAATGTTTTGTTGCATTCTTGTTTTTAATAAATAATGGTAGCAAATTCAGGCACATGTGTGCTACTGGATTGGAACCTTTTTCCTTAATATATTTTTACCAGATTTACTAGTTTTTAAACAAAAAGCATGTTCCTATTTGCAACTGGTTTATCCACACATTTCCTACATTTTTATGAAAACAGAAGGTAAAATATGCTTTCAAAATAGCAACACCATAAAGAGTAACATTCTTACCACCTGTGTGAAAGTAAAATATGCTTCTGGCTCCCTTTCTGTATTGCTTGACTTTTGTCCCCATTCTGAGCACAGATATCCATGTGGATATGGAGACCCTCATTTACTCACCTTTTTTATGCTTCAAATCTTAAAATACATGACTTTTTGTTTAATTTATTTTTCATTTAGTCATATTTTCCACTTTGTTGGGTTTTTTCCCCATAAAAATAATATATGCAGTCTGTTTTAAATAGTTGTGATTAAAAATTGTGATTTTGCTGAGCCTTACAGGCTATTTTGCACATTGTCACTACAGAGAGGAATTATGATATTGGGCAGAACCAGCAGGTGCGCTTTGTGTTAGTACCTGCAGACTCGCAGAAGCTTTAGAAACTAAATCAGAGAGTGGTCAATTATGAAAAATACCCTCCATCAGAAATCTCCCTGTTGGTTAGTGGTCGGCTCAGTCACATCTGTGCATAAACTTTAAATCTGTTTGTAGTATTGGCTGGTTGCAACTATCCTGGGTAAGTGACCACTTTAATTGCTATTACGCCTCAGAGATAGATCACAGGAATAAACCTTCCCAATTCTTGAAAATGAAATACTTCGTGTATTTTGAATTGCAAGACTTTGAACAAAGGAAAGCTAAAACTCGGTAACAAATAGAATAAAACCAACTGTAATTATCCTTTAGAGGCAATTTACCATGGGTCTCTCAGCTCAATGTCCCCTTTTTTCCAATCAAGCTACTACAGATACATGATTTTACAATATTAAAGATGTACTAATTACACACCTCCTGTTAGCATTGCACTTGTGCAGAAGTCTGTGGTGTACAGTATTAGCACTCACGGTTAAAAGTTTGATTTTTATAGGTGTATGTTGGTGCTGATTTCTGTCACTGATGGGCTGCACATGGAGAACCAGTGATAATGTGCTTTTGTTGAATTGTCTGAGAACCTTGGGGTCTTCATAAATAATCCTTTTTAGTCTTTGGTTATTCTCACCTTAACAGCCTACATTTCCTACTCAAGAAAAATATTCCTGGTGAAAATTCCAAAATATAGTTTTGGAATGGAGCAATGGAGGTCTTGAGATTTGTGTAAATCCCAAGAAGAGCTAAGCACAAGTTTAGGAACTTCAGGCACTGCTGTTTCATTTGTGACACTTACAGTGATATAATTAATTTTGCAATTTAAGCTCCCAAACAGCTAATTTCATACTGCATGGTTTCTCAGTAGGAGTGGGTTATTAGTGCCCTGTAAGCAGGCTGTTTTTCAAGGGTCATATCTTTAAGTAACATTATTTATTGTTTGTATAAAACTATGTCTTATGGATTCAATATGGTTTTGACAAGCTTGATTAAATAGTAATAATAGTTAAATAATTAAATAATATTTAAAAAAATTAAATCATGTACAAATGCAAAATATATTAACTTAATGCTTCCATTAGAAATAAATAAAATTGTAAACAACTGAAAATAGAAAGAAATAACTAATTACTGGATTTACTTACACATAATAGCTGAAGGCAGATGGAGAGACAGAATATTGGAATGTGCTCTCTAAAAAAAATAGATTTCTTTCTGGACTGTTTCAAGTCACAGCTAACATCAAAAGTAACTGCAGGAGAGTGAAATTCTTTTAAAGAATCTGATGATAAAATTTTCTTTGGCCTAGCTTAATCTATATAATTTAAGAAAATATGATGACATCTATAATGGTGGGCACAGGGTTCTGTCTAAGGTCCTGTGTCTGGTCAGACAGTCTATCCATGCCCTGATGCCATTCTAGGGCTAGATTTAGCCACTCACCAGTTAAAAATTTTTGATTTGCCCCCTGTGGGAATGAAATCCAGGTACATGAGACACAGAAATGTGAATCAGCTGGGTTCCTTACCTGGATGATCACTGGCGAAGCCTGGGATTGTCTTCATCCCATGCAGATATGGATACTTTGTTTGGTTTAAAATTTGCTTTGTTTTTAAGGGTACTTTATCTGATTCAGTTTTCAACGTGTTTGCCAGAAGTGCAGTGTCTGAATGGGTCTAGCTCTCATTCACAGCTGCGAAATCCTACCCAGAGTCTTACAGCAGAACATAAAAAAGCAGACCCTTGTCTGGTGAACCAACTGGAGGGGGAATCATGGAAGACTGGAACAACCTACCAACCGAAAAAATAGTGTATGTCAGAAGGGAGGATACGTGAACACTGACATAAAATGGTTTAAAATCAACCCCATACCTGTCACGGGGCGAAGGGAGAGCGGCAGGCCCGTCCCCTCAGCGCGGGGCAGGGGGTGGCCTCTCCTCACATGAGGCCAGACCCGTCGTGGCAGATCCCCCTCGGGTCCCCACAGGTCGGACCCGTCCGCCCCCTTTCCTGAGGCCAGACCCCTCCCCTAAAGTCAGGGTTACGCCCGGGTCCCCTCAGGTCAGACCTCTCCCCTAAAGTCAGGGTTACGCCCGGGTCCCCTCAGGTCAGGACCCCTCCCCTAAAGTCAGGGTTACGCCCGGGTCCCCTCAGGTCAGACCTCTCCCCTAAAGTCAGGGTTACGCCCGGGTCCCCTCAGGTCAGACCTCTCCCCTAAAGTCAGGGTTACGCCCGGGTCCCCTCAGGTCAGGACCCCTCCCCTAAAGTCAGGGTTACGCCCGGGTCCCCTCAGGCCAGACCCTTCCCCTCAGGTCAAGCCCGCCCCTCAGGGTCGGGCGCTGTCCCTCTCCGGTCAGGCCGTGGTCTGGGCGTGTTGCCGAGCCCGGCCCAAGGAATGAGGGAAAAGCACCTGTGTCCTGTGGGGAGGAGAAGGAGCGCAGGGAAGTAGAAATGGGGAGCTGGGCATGTTGGAAAGCAAGTGCGCGTGTCTTCAGCAGGCTGATGAGGCAGACGGCCCCTTCAGTGTAGAAACTGGGCAGGATCTCGGGGCAAAGAGGCGTATCAATGTCCTCCCCTCACTGAGGAGAGAACGTGGCTCAGAGAGGTGTTTCTGGATACTCTGGTGTATCCTGGCCCTGGCTGTCTTTTGCTCAGAGCTTTCAGCATTTCAAACTGACTTCTGTGGCATGAATGGTATGAGCATGTAAGTAGGCAAAAATATATTTTGTGCAGGGGTTTTGTGAAGTCTCTTCTAGGGTAATGGCTTCTGCTTTCATTCATCTTGCCAGGGAAATAAATGCAGTTGCCCCCGCTGCCCCATTTCTGGCATATTGGTACAAACACTCCTCTCAACCTTGTCAGCAGCTGCCTCAGCAACATTTGAAAATGCTTTCAGGGTCTTTTGTAAGAAGGTGCTTATTTTTATTGGTCTGGGATGGCAAGAACCTTGTTCAAACCCTGCTAATTTTGACTGCTGCCCTGAAGTTAACACAGCTTTTGAAGTAATCCCTCTTAATAAGTACAAGGAATTGGAAACAGTTGCCTCTCCAGTCGTGAGAGGTGCCTGAACATAGGTGTCTAGCGTCATTTTAGGCACTTTTGGCCTTTTAAAGCATACCCCCATCCAGCCCTTGCATGTGTGGTTGAAGTCTGTGGGAGACCTGTCATGTCTATATAACTTAGGTCAAAGTAACAAAGTGCTTATATAGCTTGGGTTATAAGATATCTGTGTGACCTTAATATTAATATAACCCAAATCATGACTTTTTATCAATATAACCTGAAGAATATCAATATAACCTGAAGCATAGCCTTCTATACTTATATAGCCTGAATCATAACTTCTGTATCTATAACCTGATGCTTATATAACCCGAATCATAACTTTTGATACCCATATAATCTGATATGAATAGCTTTTTATACAATGTAATGGCTAGTATATAGTTAACTAGTTGCTTATGTGCTGAATAGAGAAAAGAAAAACCCCCAAAAAACCCCCAAAAAATAAACTTACCAGGTGTATAGTTTTAGAGATAGGTAAGTGTAGTACCAATGAGAAATTGGCAAGCCAAAGCCAATTAGCTACAAACCAAAGAATTTAGGCTGGTTTAGACCAGATGGACCAAAGAGCATCGTAACTGCGCATGCCCCGAAGATGAAGTTGAAAAGTTCAAGTGCGAAGAAGACTTTAGAAGCCTTCATCAAAGACCCCCGAAGGCTCCCAAACTGAGGAAGTGCATGCGCAAAGAGTTATCTACTAACCATGAGATCGTGCTATGTAAATTACTTCCGGCATGTATGTGATGATGCTGTAATGTCATAGCAACATTAAGCAAAATTTACTGTATAAATATACCACAGCACTTGACAGGGTGGGTGAGTTTGGAGGAAAAATCCCCCTCACCGCCAGCGCTGCAATAAACAAATACCTGCTCTATAGACATTGGTCTATGGAGATTTATTTCCAGCCTATCTCTAAGGCATCACCTGGGGTGTCCAAGAGGCTTTTATGATGGATTCTACAGTATCTAAAATGGTACTAGGTGCTTACCTTAAGCAGCTGAATCCTCATTTGATAACTCAAAATGATGGGACAAAAAGAGGAGTAATTTGCTTAATAAATAAGCCACTGATGCAGTTACAAAGATCCAATGATTTAAAAAGTGTAATAGGGATCATTTACATAACTCCATTTGTCTATATTGAACTTTGCAGTGAAGTGAATTGCATTTTGGTTTTTTCAAATAACATTCATGAGGTAAATGAGAGAGCTGAGAAATGCTAACTGCAGGTGGTGAGATTTAGACTTGCATTGTGTGATACAGTTTTAATACAGTACTCAGAAAATTAAATCTTACTCCAGCAGCTTTTTTATCTGTTGTTGTTCATGTCCTGTAAATTAATGAGTTGCAGGTGAGAAAAGGATTTTTTTTCAGGGTTTAAGTTTCAAATATAAACCTGAGAGGAATGAATTATGAATAAAATTGTAAGCTTAATATGGCAATGCCAAGTACATTTCCCCATAATAAATTACTGTATAATCTAGGAAAGTCTGCTTAGCTTATATGAATACTATTGGATGCTTTTGCATCCATAATCCTTTTTGCTGCATTCCTTCTATGCATCTTTAAGTGCAGAAGACGCTATTGAAATCAGTTGGCCATTGCATGACAGGGCTTAAAGGTGATTGATTTTTTTTTTGCCCCATTCCTTGCAACAGGGCAGTACAGGCTCTTACGTATGTCCAAGTAATTTTTCTTCTCTCCTTTCTTCTGTGTAGTCACAATATGTGCTCCTTCCTTAGGTTTGGGGTTTTTTTTCCCTTATTCCTTGTTGAGTCTCCCCAGTGCTGTTAGGTGGTGTCAGGTTACCTCAACCTTTAGGCTGTCAGTGCCCTTTTAACCTCTAAATCAACTAAAAATAGCCAAACTGCTTTGGTTGAAATTTTCGAAAATGAAAATTCAGCTTGATACATGGACCTCGTATAAAATTTCAGACTGAATGATTTAAGACCTCCAGTCTCTAGCAGAATAGATGCAAATATTGAGCAGCCTCTGCCTTTTCAGAGTTTTAGGAGGGTTTTCTTGTTCTATGTGTATTGAAAACTGCTCTTCAGGGTACTCTAATTTGCTGTGTTAGCAGATTAGCAAAACTTCACTCATACCCATTTTTTAAATGGCTGCCTTGGTGGAAAATCATACAAACGTGGGATTATCAGTCTGGAGGCGTGTTTTGAGTGTTTTGTGAAGGCAAATGAAGGAGATGTACATTACATCTATATTTGAGTGGGGATTTACAGTGATGGCCTTTGCTTTCCTTCTTCCCCTTTCCCTTCTCATGTTCAGCCTAAACCTCACTGATTTTTAAGGGAGCTTTGCCATTGGCTTCCCCGTGTCTGATTTAGGTTCTAAAAGCCCTGTATCAAACCTAGTTTGCTAGGCTAGGAATGAGCTTGGGTGTCTCTCAAGTGGTGTTTTCAGTAGCAAGTTGTCAGTGAAGTCAGGCATTACCACTTTGGGAGGAGTTCCAGTTGAGTGCTGCCCTCCCATTTTGTTTCTTACAAACTGGGACTGACAGGCAACCCTTAGCAGCCTCGCTGTCTGTGCCCGTGGAGTCCAGCTGCATCAAGAGGAGTTCTTCACAGAGCTGTTTCCAGGAACTCCTTTCATTAGAGTCGTGATACGAAAGGTAAGATTGAAGAAGAATCTAGGCAATTTTCCTCTTAGCGGAAGTACGTGAAGCTACAGGTGGAACTATAGCTGCTTCATAAAATAATTACTTCAAAAGTTTAAAAAAAGTTAAAAGGCTGGGTTTCTTAGCCAACTTTCTGAAAAATGAATTTTTAAACATGATTAAAAAAACTGAATATTAAAAAAAAATTCTGAATATTTTAAATCATCATGGTCTTATCACTTTAAGCCAGTAGCCGAAGTTGTGCAGTGTGTTTCCATATTTTCCAAATATGAGAAGCCATTTTTGAATATTGGAAAAGGAAGAATAAAATGTTGCATGGATGCTATTATTTTAAAAAGTTTAGCTTACCTCCTGGTACTTTGCTGGATGTTGCACCTAATTGAAGGAAGGTTTGTGTAGATGTGTGTTTATCACACCTTGGTGTGAAAATAATGACTCACTGCACAATTTTATACCATTTAAAAGTTTTTCTAAATATAAAAGGTTTATTATAATAGAGGGCTAAAGGAGGGCTGTTATATTCAGTGTAACATTCTGCATCTTTCAAAACCTTTAAGTGCACACTTCTGTGTTAAGTAAAATCGAAGGCAAGAGCTGTGTTCAGACCTAGTGAAACCCCAAGGATACCCAACAGCAAAGAATTAGGCCTTGTGACAGGCATGTAGGAAAAAACCACAATGAATTCTTACTCTTTTGCCTAGTTCAAATCCACTGATTGGTGTTGGGAAATTAATTCACCTCGGAACAAAGTTTGGTTGGTTTTGATTTTTTTTTCTTTGTGGTTGCTCTTTAGCCAGATTGTTTTGAGTGAGCGGAGGTCAGAATGGGCTGGAATGTCCTTAGGCTTTATTTCTGAAGCTGTTTGACCAGAAGTGCTCTATCAGCTATCTAGAGTTTTTGTGCTGAGCCATGGTGTGATTTGAAACTGGTTGCATGAGTTAATAAAGGAAATAGGGTGCTGTGCAGCACTAGGAACCCCACTGGAAGAATTAATCTGCATGTTGAGGTTTGTCCATGTTTGCAGGCATGGCATGGTGGGATTGTGGCTTTGCTTAAATACTGTTTTCTCTCCCTTTTTATTAGATTGTGCTTTTGTATGTGCTAGGAAGCTGCTTGCTAGCATCCAAAGTAAGGCAGTTTCTAAGAATAATTTTTATTTTCGTGCATATCTCAGAGTCAATATATTATATATAAATTATATAGATATATATAAAAATTTTATATACATATATATATAGTATCAGTCACAATTGCTACCCTTAATTTTGGGGTTGTTTTGGGCGTGTCTGTAAGCAGTGGGGAAGAAGAATACTATTCTAGAATCCTAAAACACTATTTAGGTCACTGGACAAAACAAGTAATGCAAACCTTTATGTCAATTTGAAAATAGTTACATAAAATGGTACATGATGGTGGAGCATCCTGGGGTAGCGCATGGGTATGAAACAACCAAATCTGTTGGCAAAATCAGTAGCAGCTCTGCAAAGAGAAGAGAAAACCCAGTTTTTTACCTCATTGCAATTGAGACAGACATTTTTTAAGCAAAATAGCAGAGTGTAATGTTGTAATAGATAACTGTCAGCAAGTAGCAAAAAGGGGAAATGGAGAATTGTATTTAACATAAATAAAATTTAAACCCTTTTAGTAGTACATAATGGAATTTTTGTTGTCTATTATTTTAAAGAGTTGAACAATATCCTATTTTTAGTGGAAGGTCAACTTGAACTTTATTTGAACAGAGTCTCTGGTTCTGAACAGAGATAGGAACACTTTAAATGTGATAACAAAAGGGAGGGCTTGGAGCCAGACCTTCTTAACCTATCGTTAGGAGCTCAGATAGCCATCCATGTAAGAACTGTGTGCCACTTAAATAGAGAGGAGTCCTTGTTCTGGGCTCAAACTGCATGCAGTGAAAATAGCACTGAGACTCATGTGAAAGGATTTTGGTTTCTTATTTAAAAATTTAAAATGGGTCCAAAAAGTATTAATGAATTTTTTTTTTTTATTAGTGAAATGCTGCCATCTGATGTCACTCCACCTTTTTTTTTGTGGTTTTCTTTTTGTTTGTTTGTTTGAAGTAAATGCTTTTTCAGTTCCTTAAATATTAGAACTCTAGTTTTGAGACCAAAAACTCCAGTACCGGCAAAAATGTACATGGCAGAAATGTTACAAACGTAAGATTCTTACAGTATTTCTAGCCTAAGCAGTATTATTTTAATTCTGCTGTCACCCATAATGGTGTATATCCAATAAAACTCCACTGATGAGTGAAATTATTTCGTTTACTGGTAATGTAGTGAGATACTGTCAGGTTCACAAGTTTCCACGTCACACTTCACTGTGGAAGATTTTTCTTGCAGTGGCTGCAGGCTCAGGACAGTCATACATTTTTTGGATAGCTGTTGGTTGAGAAACAGTCCAGCATGCCAGTACAAAGCCAAAAGCTGTGGAGCTGCTCAGCCTGTAGGATTCACACTTCTGCTGGAACATCTCCTGGAATTTGTTGGTGTCGCAGCTGGCTGGAATTGTGTGCATTCACCAAAGGAAGAATTCTGATAATATGTTTAAGGGAGATGATTTCTGACCTTCCTAGGAATAAGCAATACTAGTATCAGGGAAACCTTGACATAGGAGTATGGAAGAAGAGATTATATTCTATAGATTTATAGTGTAAATTGTTTCTGAAAATGTTTTACTCTCCTCAGCCTGCTTTTTGGCCTCAGTTAAAGAAAGTGTGAGTGGGGTGCTTCAGTGTCTATTACAATTTTATTCCAGTACTCTGCCACTGGCATTCTCTGTGATCTTGAGTAAATAATTTTTCCTCTGTGATTGTTTCCTTATGTGATACTGAAACACAACCTCTGCTTGAAACAGTGCTTGGATAGAAAACACGGTAGGAAAATTAAACATGATTACTAAACAAGGAGAAGAGAGCTTGTTCTGAATGTTATAAACCTAGGAAAAATCTCAATTTTGTATCTTACTAGATATAAGAAAGTTTTCATGAGACAAGCTTGTTGAGGTGTAATGCTTTACCTCACCTCAAAAGGTTTTTTTCATAAACCTTAGTTAAACCTTTTCATGCCACTAGGTCAATCACAAACCATTGCTTGCCATGGGGGTTCTCCAATATCCATAAAGAACTAGGCTGTTGCTGTCCTATAGCCTAGCAACATACCCCTTGCATGTCACTCACAGAAGTTTCAAGTCCAGTAACAGGCCAGTGTGATTTGAAATACCCTCTAGCTGTCTTGTTACTTGTTAGTTTGATATTGTTCCTCCCCTGAGGGGTCTTTATTGGTTTACTATCATGTACCTTCTTTCATTATTGGTTCATTCTGTTATCTCTACCTGATGATGTAACACCTTAAAACTCTCTGCGAGAGAACAACCGGGGTCTCTCTGCTTTAGCTCCCCTTCAAGCTAACTGGCCCCTGCCCTCTCGAGGGCAGGAGAAAATAAACTTGGAATGCAGCTGACAGAGTTTCCACTCTTTCCTCCGTACCTTCCGCTGCTGGCTACAGCATGCCTACATGCTGTGAGGAGGCGTTGGGCTGCACTGGTAAACTGAGGCACGCAAACCTCAGTTACCATCAATTCAGTCGCTGGTTCACGCGGGCATCGGACCCCATTGACCTGCGAGCCAGGCTGGGAACAGCCTGGCCGGCAGAAATTAACACTAGGCTTAGGCTGTTTTCTTTTCCTTGGTAGATTGATTGTATGGTATGATGTATGACGTTATTTAAGCTGAGAATTATGTTGAAGAACTTGGTGGAAATCTTATGTTCCTGGGAATTTTAGCTGCTCTTCAGATGTGGATTGAAAAAGTGCTCTAGGGAGAAAGTAAACACAGGCAGAACTGAAAGGAAATGTAAAAAGAATTGCTGTTGTTTTTTGGTTTTAATTTTTAGAGCTGAGATAAAAAAAATCTTCCAGTTACTTCATTGCAAGCCTACACCTAAATGCAAAGCCTGTTTAAATAAAGTAGCTTTCAGTGAATAAATGTTATTAAATAAATGGGTCTGAATCTGGCCACCTTCTCCAGCTCTCCTTTGTGGTGTCTGTGCATTAATAGACATGTTTCTTGTTGCTGGTGGTAAAAGTAATGAAATCTGAGATGATTAAAGAGTAGCCTGACTTTGTCTGGAAATTTAAATAATTTAGCAGGTGCGTTATAGGTTTCCCCTGGTGTTAAATGGGCCAGATCCTTCCCAGGTGTCGGAGATGTTGCTCCATTCCAGAGCATGGTCTGGCCTACAAAGTACAGGAGGTCTTCTGTTTGCAGTACAACAGCATGGACTTTTCTTTGCCTGAACTAGAACATTTTAGCATCCTGAATATCTTATTTCATGTGTCAGCTAGAGGATTAAAGAAAAATGCAGTAATTGTTTTTGTGGCTTCTATGAAGTCTGATTTGCACTTGCTGTATTGACTCTGTAGCAAGAATGCTAACAAATTTTATTGCCAGAGTGATGTTGGTACCAATTAAAGCTGTATAGGAAATACTGAAATTAAGAACAAATAATAAAAAAGCTGTGTTGCGTGTTCTCAGCAATGTTTCATATCTTGGAAATCCTCAGGTGCCCTGTCCATATGTATCATGGTAAAAAATACAAATCCTGACTACTTTGTTTTAACATCTCCATTTTTTGGAAGGCAATAGGCCTTTGCATTTTCTGAAATTGCTAGGATAATATATTGTATGTCATTGTAGAGTACCATACAATAGAAAAAAAACAACAGAGAAAACAAATTTGGTGCCAAGTGCCTGGGTGAGAGCCTTATGAATCCCTTTGCTGTCCAGTTCAGGAGTCTGAGAGTGAGTCATTGCCTCCAGACTGAAGTTGGCATACAATCAGAATGCATGGCAAAACAGTTGCTGTGCTGAAAATTCCAAGAATTATCACTAGAAGTATAAGTAATTTCATGCTTCATGTCATCTAATTGTTCAAAACATTTTAAACTCCAAATTTTTTGACATGCTTATGCTCTACTGTATAGCTTTAAGGATGCCCATCCCCCTGCCACCCCTTCAGCAGCCACTGTGTCCTGTCAGTCATCCTGAAATACACTGGAGAGCTTGTCAGGCAGTCCCTTGCAGATGCCTCAGAAGCCCAACAGTGAGCCAAAGCAGTTGCACTGAAGTTCCTTACACAAGGAAATTACATAGACAGTTGCCTTAGTGCTGAATATGGACCATATATTTTCTAGGATAGGTGAGTGATACACTGTTGGCTTTCTAACAATCTAGCAGGAAATGGATTCTAAAGTAAAGGTTTTCTAATTTATGCAGAATGTCTTTGGCTCAGCTTTCTGACACTTATTAGTTTATGTCTGTATACAGTGTACTTACAGATTGTTTAAAACCTGCAGGTGTTGTGTTCACGTTGCATTGCAGATGGATATAGACTTCAGCTGTTTTTCCAGTGTCTTTTTCTTCTTACACCAAAAGACTCAGTAGTTCAGACATCTGATGAAAAGACAAAATTTTCATTATCTTGAGGTCAGTAGCACTTGGTAGGAGTGTGCAGGTGGTTGCTTTTCTGGCTGTTCTGGGACACAACTGTATCTTGTAACACATTCTTAACATCCTAAGTGTTGTAAGAGCTGCTGGTGTACAGTGCTGAGATTGCCTGCTGTAAAGGTTAATCTAACTGAGTGTGAGGTTATACAGCCTTTTACCAAAATATCTCGCAGTCAAGGCCCCTGCTGTAATTAGGGAGATGTTATATTGAAGTAGACAAATGCATTAAAAAAAAAAGAAAAGGAAGTAGACTGTTGATTTTCATTTTCTTCCTGAGGCAAACATCAGATTTGGTCATCTTAATGAATATTATCTGGAAGGACAGAGGTTCACTTAGTAAGTGGAAACGCCAGAGAAAATCCCAGGATGATTTTTACTATGTGTGTATTTTTCTTTCTATCACCTCTTATCCTTGCCTTGATTAAAAAAAAAAAAAAAAAGAATCCAGTTTAAATTTTGATTAGCCAATATGGTGTCTAACAGTAAGGAGAACCTGGTAAGCTACAAATACATAGTCAGAGTATCAAACTAATTTAAGATCTTGTAGTTTTCACTGCATTGGCTTGCAAAACTGTTTCCATCTTTTGCCTGCTTTACGGAAGTTTCAGGAAGCATTTGAATTTTACTTTAAAAATATTGCTGGAATCAGCAAGTGAGCCTTTAAGAGAGTTATTTATACCTTAGAATATAATTGAAATTTGCAGAGACAATATTATTTCCAATTGACTTTCAGTTGATGATTCATTAGGGGCCTGACTCAAGGCTAAAAGCTATTATTGGCTTAACTGGCTTTTGAACTCAGGGCTCAAGCAAAGAATGAAAACGCTGATGATAGACAATATGCTAAGGGTAAGAAACAAACAAAGAAGCAAAAACACAGAACAACCCAGAAAGAGAAAGTCATGACACATGGATTCACGTTTATTCTGACCTGCAGAAATGGCTTTGGATTTGTAACAACTTGTAACAATTTGAGAGTGCTCTGTGGTGGGATTCTGGAGCACAGTGATCCTCTAGTAACAGGAATTGACTAATTAAAACTACATGTTTATCTGCCAAAATTTGTAAAAGGCCTGATTATTGCAGATAACGTGTAGCGTACGAAATTGTGCTGTGAGAATGGAGAGCAAGCAGCAAAGGTTTTATTTCTCTGTTTTGAGTAAAGCAGTTGCTGACACCCTTCTATCTAGGAATTGAGAGGCAGCCACTGCAAGGTTAAAGCATGAGTGTATCTGCAGAAAAATAACCTGAGTCATCTAGTAATTTCTTCAGATCTCAGTAGAAGCATGAAGGGCTGTCTCCATCCGGTTTACCTGTCCCCTTGCAACTGATGTATGTTTGACCAGAAAAAAATTCACAGCACAATTGATACCGTCTGTTTGCCACTGTTGTGATGGATTTCAAGAAGTGCCCATATTTTGGGAGGCTTGTGAAAATGTCGAAGATAAGGGTTGGTAACCAGCAACATCATAAAGTTTTATTTTTTTCTAATGTGAATGAAAAGCAGATTCATTGAAATACTAGCCAAAGATTTAGAAAACCAGTGAACTGCAGATGGTAAAAAAGGGTCTGTCTTTTCCAGAATGTGAAATGATGTGGTTTGATGCAATCCCAGTGAAGCTGGAGGCCAATATCTTGTTGAATTAAAAGGCTTTTTGAATCAGGGGTAGACACAACAAAAGCGTTGCAGGAGCTTCTCTGCCCTGTGTTCACAGACTGCACCGACAGGCACAGCCACGAGCCAGCGTTGGCAGCGCTGCAGGGCAGCCAGAGGTGCAGGCACTGTGGTGTTGGGAGTGGGGAGGCAGCTAAATTGCAATGCACTTTGGGACTGAAGCTCACTGAGGACAGCAAGTGTGAGAATGACAGACCTTAGTGGCTTTCACAGCAAGTTATTAGTATTGGGCAGAAAGAACCACTGACAATTCCAATTTTGGGAGTCTCGAATTTTATTTCCTTAGTGCTTGTTAAAAGCATCTAAATGTTAAATGTGTAAAATATGGGCAGATAATTTGCTTTGACATTTCTAGAGTTCTCTTTCCATTATTCATGTCTGTGGAAGGAAGGGTTTTATTCTGGTCAGTCTGATGTCAAGCTTCTCTTTTCTTTATCTTTTGGCTTGGAATTAAAACTGAAAAATCAGTTCTTTACATATGCTATCACCTGGCTGGATGCAGCTGAATTTGTGGGAACTTAGGTCTGCCACTAGCATAGTTTGTAATAAAAGAAAAACTTGGCACCTGTGTAACCTTTAATAAGAATGGCAAAACCCTAAATTACTTTATACCTTAATTCTTTAAATATTGCTCATATTATCTTGGCTTGTAAGTGAAATATGGATAACTCTCCAGATCCATTTCTACACAACTTGCTATAGAAACCGTAGACCTCCTGTGTTGTATTAAATCAATGCTGGGTTCACTGGAAGGTGACAATATATCTCTTCAGCCTGCACAATTGCAGTACCTTATTACTTTATTATACAGCAGCAATTATACAGCAAGACTTGTAATAAGTCTTGCTTAAAAAGGACAGATATCCATTATTTGTGCATTTGGAGTCTTTATTGGCTAAAAAGGTTTTGCCGAGCTGTGTTTTATGGGAAGTAAAGTCACTGCAAAATTTAAAATGTCTTTTATTTTGGGACGATAATCAGTTGCATTCCAACAAAAGCAGTTATAATTCTTTGTTGACACACACATTTCAGGCTAATGGCCTGAGCCATGGCCCAGTGAACTTGGTGAAAACTATTAATTCACATCAGTAGATTTTGCATCAAGTTCCTAATGAATGATTTATTCACTTTAAAGACCTACTTAGCTTTACTTCCATCTTATTGAATTCTGTAATAGGCTTTCTCAACTTACTCTGTCTTGACACTTAGAAAATATTTGTTATTGCAGGGTATAAAATAACAAAATGCTTCACTTTTTCCTCCTATTAATTTCAGAAATTTTGAGGGCTGCTGTATGTTTTTTGTTCTTAAGGTGTTTATTATAACCTCTGTAATTTGGTACATGGAGTAAGATGCAGATATTGTGCACATAGCATTAATAGTTTTGTTTTGTGATAAAGACAGTAACGGAATTTAATATTTTTGCTTTAAAGCTCCTTTTTGGACTAGTAGAGAACTTATATTCTGTGGTATTCTAATGCAATTATCCTTGTATTTTTTAACATGTGGTCAGTGTAGAAATCTGTGATTGAAGATAAGGAGTTATATGTACTTTAAGTCTATGATTTTACAGTTTATGTGAGTATCAGAATTTTTTTTTTCACAATTTAGAAATGGGGAATTGGAAAAATTAATTTCTTGAAATTGTAAGCCTGTTATGAAACAAGTCCATACTCACATAGACAGTCTCTGGGCTCTGACAGAACAAGTGAGACTTGTAGTCATGGTTAATATTGGCTTATTGCACTTTTCTTGTTTTGTACCCAGGTGAAATGTCAGCAAAAGTGCCAAACATTAAACTGAAAATTGATCCTCGGAATCTGCAGATCCAGACATTTACAGTGGAGAAATTACTGGAACCACTGATAATTCAGGTATTTTAGAGTCGCAGAAAGTCAACTGGATAACCATAGATGGAAGGGAATAAGTCTGAAGAACTTTCACTAAGAGCTCTATTCTGAAAGTCACACCCACAGCTCCTCTGCACTTGTACTTTACTCTGGCTCAGGAGCTCTCCAGAGGCATCCACCTTCTTCCAGATTTTGTCATTCACTTGGTCACTTCCAACTTTGCCACCCAGTCAGTCATAATAAATATTGCATGTTCTAGCTGGTCTCTTCCACAGTGTTATCCAGGAGATGCTTAAATGTAGAATACACTGCAAATGGATTGCCAATGCATGAAATAAGTAAGTCTTTGAAAAGTAAAGTTGTATTTTCCCCATTTGAAGCTTTGCCTCTCCCTAACTCACCCAATTTATTTTCTTTTATTAATTATTCATTATCATATTTGAATTTTTGCTGTGGTTTTTTGGGGTTTTTTTTTTGTTCTTTTCCTCCCTTACTCATTTTTCCTTTCTGGAAGGTTATTTTCTTCAGAAACCTTTTCTTTTTTATCATGACTTCATTTCCAGCTACTATTAACTGAGCTGCCTCTCTCTCATTTTGTCTGCCTTTGTTTATTTGTGTTTTGCTTGGATGATTGATGGTGTAAAAACCCTCGGTTAACAGGTCAGTGGTTTGTGGAAGTTGTCAAGCTGGAGCATGATATGTGAATCGGTTATAAAATTAGTTTCAAAGTAGTAAGAATAGATGTCTTGATAGACTGCATTTAAAAACCTCTTGTAGACTAGTAGGTCAGACTGTGCTCAGGCAGCTGCAACACTGTGGATGTTTTTAGAGGAGGGAAAGAAAAGTAAATTTGGGCTTGAGTTTTGCAGGATCAAAGAAATCTAACAAAACAAAGAAAAGTGCAGCTTCAGAATAAAACAAAGAAACCATCTAAGTTTTTTTTTTTGTTTCCTCCCAGCTTTGCTCAACCATTGAAAAGCTTGAGGCTGTTCAAACTGGAAATGCTTTGGTTTTAAGAGACTATGATTTTGACTGTCTTTTCCCTCTCTTAAGCTTAATGCTTTGCTTGTTTCAGACCCGTGGAAGGAAAACTTATGTTTTGAGTGGATCCTTTGACAGAAAATGTTGAAAATGTAAAAATAGGGCTTAAAGCTAATACTCAATGAAGGGTGATTGAGAGGCTGGAAAGGTAATAAAGGAAAACTAAACTGTGATTAGAAAGAGAATCAGACCAGTCACAGATAAAAATGTTGTTCTTGCCAGGTTCATTTTAGCAACTGCTGCTTGGAGCAGTGTTTAGCTTTATTTTGAGATTTCTGTTGTAATTTATTTATTTAATGGTCTTGTAATGCTGTGGCAGGAAAGAAACAATGGAAGTGTTTGAGGTTCTCTGAAGTCTGTCCTAGCCAATTATGCTAAGTGTTAGGCAATCATCAAGTTCACAGCATCAATATTGGAAAAAATCAAGGCAAAACCAGCCTAGGAAATAACTAGGAAGTAGTTGTGGAAATAGGTGCAGATTACTTGCTGGATTGACTGTTTTCTCTGCAATGTGCAGTTGGCAGTGGTGATTACTATGAAACTCTGAAAATAGTATGGCAACTGTTTTGTGTAAAACCTTCTGTGATTTGGCAACTTCTCTATCCTTGGAATAAAACAATGCCCCTGAATTGCCCTGGGGGTTTCCCTCTGTGTGTGGCCTTAATTTTATTCCGGGTGCTTTGAGGATGTTAGTTTGAAAGGAAGGCTTCTCCGTCTGGTTCTGAATCAATGCATCTGGCATATTAAGAAAGGTAGTTGTGAAAGTTAGCATGGTTCAGCTGACAAATGTGTAGAAACATCCCTGCATTTTGGAGTCCCTTGGATCACTGATGAAAAACAGGCACGTTGAAAGGCTTGTGTTCCTACCTGTCATCCACACCACAGACGTTTGCTCACAGGGAAAACACACGCTGTTGGTTTTAGTTCTACGTACGGTGAGTTTACTTTCTGCACACTGAGTGGGATTAGTCAGTATTTATTTGTATGGGCAGTACTTTGGATTTGAAACAGTGGGCAGGGGTTCTGCTGTTGTCGTTAGGTCACTGAGTTCATGTCTTGTTTTTCTTAAATGTCTAGGGACTGACATCTAGTTACACTGAACTACATTTTTAACAAAAAAGAATGTTTTAGGATTGATGCTTAAAAATATATTTTATGTTAAGATATTAAGATTTGTGTATTAAGATAAAGGTGAACTAAATATTTTGATACTCAAGGTATGAAGACATTGCTTCCTGAACTACTGCAGTATTAGAAGATTGCCTCTAAGTGCTGCCAGTAACTGAATATAGCATTGGAAGAACTGCTTCACAGTTTCCTGGAAACTTAGTATTTGGGGTAACCATGACCCCATAAGAAACCCCACCCCTTCAGCCCAATAAGTAATGGCAATAACAGGCAGCAGCAGGGTGATTCAGCTTTGTATATATGGTGGCTTGTAGCCTAGAAAATGGCTTAAAAACCCCTTGTGCCTTTAGCACAACTGTGTTGCTCCTACCAGAGGTAGGCTGGGGGAACTGCTGTGCATGGCAACAAGGTGTTCATAACCGACCAATGCAGCCAGGCATGAGCAGGATTAGTGGGAATATGTTTTTCTTTTTCCTTATAATGATATCACTTTGACTGTCTATTCTGCCACTACAGTACAAGCTCTGTTGGCAATGGCACACTGTATTAGTTCCTCTGTGGTTCAATTCTTTCTGTGTAGGATTGAATAAATTTTTTACATTCCTCATTGGGGTTCTGTGTCAGAGAATTGAGAGTAGTTTTTCTGTTTTCCATAGTTTCCATGAGCAAAGAGCTATCTAACAAATTTTGACTTGTATTTGAGATCAGCTGCTGCCTCCAATATTTCCTGATAGTGATGCTGAAGATACAGGGTCTTAGAGTCAAGAGTGTTCAACTGGAGGAATGATTATTTTTTTATGCTTTTTCATTTATTTTATTTCCTTTCCTCCTCAACATATGAATGAACAGTACATAGAATGATATTTTAAATTAAAAAAAACTACAGTAAAAATACGAGAAGTAGAATATATTATTTTCTAGTGAAATAGTGATTAAATACTTAAGACTTAAAAAATACCTTTTATTTGATAGATTTTTTGGGCCGCTTCTAATTTTTGACGGTGTTTTATGCCTTTCTTATTGGAAGTATCAGCCTGTAATCTCGAACTCATTCTTAAAGATATGATCATTGAAACTGCCTTAAATGTTCTAAAACTGACATTAGAGGGTTTGTTAAAATAAAAGATAAGGATTTTTATTCCCAGTGAATTCTCTACCAGCTGGCTGATTTATGTGCAATAAGTAATTCCATTTTCTTACTTTGAGTAGCAGTCAGAAAAATACCCCAGCCTTCTTTAGCAACCTTAGGTAGAGTTATTTATGTTGCTGTCTCCCTTGTGACATGCCGAAGCAGTTGATGTCAAGTGGATGGTCCTTTTCCCCCCCAGATTTCACATGAATGGTATAGGGGTCAGGGCTTTTATGTTTCATAGATGTGTTTATAGAAATGTTACCCAGAGGATGTTTGTCAGTTATGTTTAGAAGTAATGATTAATGAAAAGCACTCAAGTGCATGAATTTGTGGACAAGATCTGAAGATGAGCTAAGACACATGTAGCACTGTACTACCCCTGTTCTGGCAGAGAGAACAGGATAGGAGGATTAAAAAGCATTAGTGAACTTAATGAAAATGAGGTGTGCTTTAAAATATCTGTATAACACTTAAGAAAAATGTTTCAGGAGCCTTTCCTTAGTGCAACAGCTCAAGCAATGCCTTAGAGAATAGTCTTTCGGAAACATTCTGTTGGAGTGTGGAGGCTGTACTCAGATCATGAGGAATGTGGAGTGGGATGGTCTATAAAAATAAGTTCTTTATGGGTGCTGAAGTGGATTGTTAAAAATACAATTTGGACAAAGCTGCAGTAAATCTAAATTCTGGGCAGATCGATATACAATTTTAATGTTGAGAGCACCCTGAAGAATTTGGCCGTGCTCTGGCCACTGTAAGAAGTGGCCAGATACTCCTTTGTAAGAAGAGAAGGCGTTTGAAAGGTGTCTGTACTCCTTTTGAGTATTTGTTCTGGGATACCTTGGAAGACTTAAGCAGGAAGTATAGGAAGATTCAGCACTTGGGGGGAGAAGGAACCTGGTGGGGTGTTGGTTGACAGCAGCTGAACACGAGCCAGGGTGTGCCCAGGTGGCCAAGAAGGCCAGGGAAATCCTGGCTTGTGTCAGAAATGGTGTGGCCAGCAGGACCAGGGCAGTGATTGTACAATGGTGAGGCCACACCTTGAGTCCTGTGTTCAGTTTTGGGCCCCTCATGACAAGAAGGACGTGGAGGTGTTGGAGTGTGTCCAGAGAAGGGCAGAGGAGGTAGGGAAAGGGCTGGAGCACAAGTCTTATGAGGAACAGCAGAGGGAGCTGAGGGGGCTCAGCCTGGAGAAGAGGAGGCTCAGGGGCACCTTCTTGCTCTCTACAACTCCCTGAAAGGAGGTTATGACTAGGTGGGTGTCAGCCTCTTCTCCCAAGTAACAAGTGCTAGGCAAGAGGAAATGGCCTCAAGTTGCACCGAGGGAAGTTTAGATTGGGTATTAAGAAAAATTCTTTCCCTGAAAGGAGTGTCAAGCATTGGAACAGGCTTCCAAGGGACCTGGTGGAGTCACCCTCCCTGAAGTATTCAAAAAACATGTGGATGTGGTTTTTTTAGGAACATGGTTTAGTGGTGCTCTTGGTAATGTTAGCTTGACAGCTGGACTCGATGACATTGGAGGTCTTTTCCTACCTTAATGGTTCCATAATTCCTGCCTTGCTGAAACCTCCTCAGATAGCACTGTTCTATTTTTTAAATTTTATTAAGAGCAGACTTTAAAATAAACAGTGGCAGGAGTTGGCATCAGGGTTAATAGAACAGTGAGATTTCTGTTGACTTTGCTTTGATCCTGCAGAAGGAAGAACATGAAGATGATGCATATTGAGTAAAATTGTCATATTGAATTCAATAGTTTTGCCCATTCTCAGTATTTATGCTGAGCTTGTCTGTCTCTCTAAAGCAGAGGAAATCTCTTTGCTTATTCTTAATTGTATTTTTTTATTTTGAGAACAATACAAATTCACCTGTAGAACTTAAACCAATATTATCTCTTTTTTGTCTTTTAAATGTAGGTTACAACATTAGTGAACTGTCCACAGAATCCTTCTAGTAAGAAAAAAGGCCGTTCCAAAAGAGCTCGTGCCTTGCTTGCTTCTGTGGAAGAAGCCACTTGGAATCTGTTGGACAAAGGAGAAAAAATTGCCAAGGAAGCAGTTGTGTTTAAAGAGGAACTTCATGCAGCTCTCGCTGATGTCCGGAAAGAGGGTAAGTACATGGCAAATAATTCAGGCACCACAAGGAATTGGCTTAACCATGCCTGGTGTCAAAGTGAAGCTGGAATATACGTGGGAAATGTGTGGTGATGTGCAAATGTCCGAACTTGGAGTTGTCTAATTGTGTATTCTGGGATACCACCTATAAGGAGGTAAAGTGTGTAAGCTGGGCCCCATAGGAAAAAATACGTATATCAGTGGAAGTTTTGTTGTTTGGAATGTGTTGTTTTTTCTTTCAATGAGGACAGGATGCCTCTTGATCATTTTAGTGGCTGTTAAGCATGACTAAAAGTTAATGTATATTTTAACTTTCTTCTTGAAAAGAACTGTGTGCCTGAATCCCAGATTAAGGCCTTTGAGTTAAAAATTTAAAACCTGCACTCTTCCCTCTTTTGTACAGTAGTAAGGATTTCATTTGGGAAGGTATAATAGTCCAGTGTGGAGGTATGTTTTGAGAGTAGGAGGAAGATGGATCCTTTAACCTACTGTAAGATTCATCCCCTCCTGATAGAGCAGCTCCTCTCTGGTGAATTGGTTCATTCTCTGTTTCCTCCTGACTTCTCTCCATTTCCATGATTCCCAGAACCTGGCTAGTTTTTGTGTTCTGCAGAGGATGTTGTATAGCCATTATCTTGCTGGCTCTTTGTTGTTTTCTTGAGTTTTACTTTCCCCATTAAAACTGGGAATATTTGGGTGAACATGAAGGCCAGGCTCAAATAGTAGTAAGTTGGATGACCGACATCCTAAATGTGTTCCTACAGAAATCACAAGTTAAAGTTCATGTGTGTTTTAATTATATCACCCTGCTCTTACTGAAGATGGAAATGAATCAGGTTTTCCTTTAAATTTATTTTATTTTATTTGGTCTTCTTGCACATGCAGCTGGGGTGGTTTCTGAGTCTCTGCTGTTGTTCAGGGCAGTGATTACTTACTTTTGGCTTCCTCTGAATCCAGAGATGGCTGTGGTTTAGAGTTTGATCTATGCATGTGGTGTCTGAGATACGTTAAGGTCCTTTGTGATTAAAAGCGTTATGACCAGCAACTATCACGGTTATCTGTCACACTGAGCAGCTGAGGCTGTTGCAAAATCATTCATTTTGGAGTACTCTTGAAGTGTTAGCCCATCCATTACAGGCTGATAACACAAGGTAAGAATAAAATATTTAGTTTTATATTGATTTTTATACGTAGAGAAATTGAAAACGTGAAATATTTTTATATTACTTATTGATTCTTGGCCAAGACCAGAGATAACTACAAAAATAAATAATACATAAAGTAGATTGTATATACCTCATACATTTTAAAAGAAAGTTAGGTCCATGTTATCACCTATCATTATGCAATGATGAAGTGAGTGGTTGCAGCCCATCTCCCTTCAAGGATTTGCCAAACTGCACAGGTCAGTTTTAAGAAATTGTTGAAACAATTGTAAAAAAGACAGCAGTTTCTTAATTTTGCAGATATTTTTAACCTTTGAAGCTGTGTGCTATTTTTAATTTGTGGTGTGCCACATCATATGTAACTTTATTGCCTGTTATTCAGGCCACACTCTGCTGCTGTTAAATGTCTCATGTTATTTACTTCAAGCTCTTTGAAAGGATGTGGGTCGTCAGCCATGGTTGCATGCAGTCACCTGCTGTGCACGTCATAGCATATAGTATTTAATTTTCTGTGGGCATAGTTTTCTGTGGTGACTGGCAGGTACTTTTATTAATACAGTCTTAGATTAATAAGAAGGTTTTGCACAGGCTACAGCTTGTATTTACTGGATAATGGAATTTTGAAGGAATGCTTTAGATAATTTCACTCACATCAGCCAAACTCAGATTTGCACACTGAGATCTGGAAAGAATAAAAACTGTCTCACCTCCTCTTGCATTTTACATTGTGTCACTTGCCAAACTTGTTCAGTTGGGTATGCAACATGAGGATTAAACACCTATTCCTTTCAAATGTCAATTGCCAGTGTGAAAATGCTGCTTCATTACTTTTGGAGCTCATTAATAGCGAGCTCCTTTTAAAGGACTGATAAACTTTTTTCAATCTGCTTCTGATAATTCTATTCATGTTAATGTTTTGGAGAAAAAAGGAGCAAATGAATGGGATAAAAATGAACAGTGGTGATAATATTTTGTATTTCATTCATCTGATGTGTGATTCACAGTGCTCAGAAATCATGACATGGGTATGGCTTCCCTGACTACAGCTTGCTCTTGACACTGTCACTAAATGAGACTTTGGAGTCTCAAATTCAGTTGAATTCTGTTGGTGACCTCTGAAAGAAAGTGTTGCTATAAAGGATGACAGAAATGTTACCTGGATAAATACAGTGTCTGCTTTCATTGACATCTGCAAACTTTTACCAAAGATTTATAGTTTTGGAGCCAATCATTTTAATACAGAGGTTCTCTGTGTTTTTATTCATTTCCTGTCAAGAAAGTACTTTTCAAGGCCTATCCACATCTTGATACATCATCTTCTGGAACTCTGCTAAATGGGTCAGCAGGAAGGTGTGTGGATGGTGGACTTCATGTATCATCCAGAACTCCACTGGCTTAGTAACTGAAGAACTGCCATGATTTCCTGTTGATCTGATTTGGTGAAGCTTTGTTAAAGGATACTCATGTCCACAGTTTTATTCTAAAATAGTATCATATACCCCAAAGTAAGTGTATTGAAAAACTCTCACTGAGAGATTTCATATGTATACAGCATATCAGAAGATTGCCTTCTGATTCAATGTACTGTGCAGTAACTGACCCCTATGCAAAGGCTGTAAGAAGCATTGTTCAACCCTGAATGCTTCTGACACTAAACATCAGCCTCTAATTCATGTCCCGATTCTGAGCTTTAATCAATTTTAAGACCAGTGATGTTGTTTATGTGGTGAAGTGTTGCTGTAGAAATCTGAATTTAAGTCTCACGTTATCCTTAGGATAATGAGTTTTTGCATTTATGTCAAGGTGTGATGGCTTACAGTTCTCAAACAGTTGTATGGGCATAGCTGAAATGTTTGGTATTTACTGCCATTGCTGGCTGACTATATATAGTCAGAAACACAACAGTTGTTGTCTGCCTTGTTTCTATTACATTGTCAGTGCTTCTTGTGTTTAGCTGTTATCACGCTCAAGTGTGTTCGCAGATAAGCCTGTCATCACACAGAGCAGTGAATTGAAAGCAAGTTCCTTGTTGGAGTTATATTTTGAGCCTTAAGTTGCTCTTTAAAAGGAAATTCTAACAAATACTTTGATGTTTTGAATGGCCATATTTAATGTCTTTTGAGATAAAATAGAGGAGGCAAGGGTTTGATGACATGGCAAACACTACTGGTAAGAAATGGAGAGCTTACTTAAAAGGGCACGTACTAAAGGAAGGGTCCAGGGATCTTTTGTATTATACTGTATTCTTACTTGTCCCTCCCCTCATCTTAAAAGTAAACTTGACTTTCTTATAATACGTTAAGAGGTACGTGTGTGTTCTGCTTCTAAGGGACTTCTGTTCTGGGAGGCAGAACTTAAATGGCTTAAAATAATCTGTGCTGTACACTCCTTTCATGAAACCAAGAACAGATCCCCTGCAGAACAGCTATTGACATCAGCATCACTGGATCAGGTGTCCCTGAGTGGGAAAGGGGGAATGAAGAGGTGGGTGTAAGGTATGATGGGGATGTGTGGTGGCTCTGGTTACATGTTAGGAAGAACTGGATGAGATGTGGAAGTGGAACTTCCTGGTATGCAGCAGTGAAATAGTTGGAATGCAACAGAATACAGTGGTATCTGAGTGGGGTAAGAGACTGTGTGGCAGGAGAGAAATGTCCTGTAACAGCTTCAGAAAGATATTGTGAGAATCTGACTTATCAGGGTGTTGAATATTAGAAACATGCAGGAGGTATTGATCTGCTGTGCCCTGACATTGATAGTGTCACTTCAGCTGCCTGTGTGGAGCAGAATGCTTTTATTTGCTGTAGCAGATGGAGATGGTATTTGTAGGAGCAGAACAGGTGACTGTACTGCTGACTAGTATTGTTTAATCTTGTGTTTTTAGAAAGGGTAGGTTGTTTTGTGCTGTGATGTGACCTTGACTTGCAGATTTCTCTGGTACTTATCTGCTTAATGTGTTCATGCCTGCAGAATTTGATGCTGCACATACTAGTGTAAGTAAGAGTTAATAAGTATTCTATTATTGGTGAGACCCCATATGGAATACTGTATTCAGCTCTGGGGCCCTCAACATAAGAAGGACATGGACCTGTTGGAGCCAATCCAGAGGAGGCCACAACCATGAGCACCTCTCCTGTTAAGACAGGTTGAGAGAGCGGGCCTTGTTCATCCTGAAGAGAAGGCTCTGGGGAGACATTACTGGAGCCTTTCAGAACCCAAGGGGGACCTGCAAGAGATCTGGAGAGGGACTTGCTACAAGCAGGAAAAGCTTTAAACTGACAGAGGATGATGTAGATTAGATATTAGGAAGAAATTCTTCACTGTGAAAGTGCTGGGGCACAGGTTGCCCAGAGGAGCTGTGGCTGCCCCATCCCTGGAAGTGTCCAAGGGCAGGTTGGATGAGGCTTGGAGCAACCTGGGATAGCAGTAAGTGTCCCTGCACATGGTAGGGGGATTGGAACTAGGTGATCTTTAAGGTACCTTCCAACCCAAACAATTCTAGGATTCTGTATTATAAACCATTGTGGGTTTTTTCTTGTTTATTTGTACTTCTGTTCTCTCAAGTTTGAGACTGAAATGTTTGAGATTCTCTCTTTTTACTTGTTTTGGTATGTCTGTACCCCCCTTAGTAAATGAGGTCCTAGTGACAACTGTGTTTCTCTGGAACTGTAAATCCATCAGCCTCTAATAGTGTAGTTGAGGAGTGGGTGACAGGACTTTCTTGGCAACAATACCTCCTTGTGGGAGAACACAAGAATGGCATAAAATTCACTGCATTCCACGTGCATTTCACACTGCTGCAGTTAAAAATAAAAAAATGAGAGGAGAAAGCCAGTTGTAAATACAAATAGAAGAGAGAAAAATGTGATACTTGAATGGGATTTAGAAAGGAGAGAGAAAATCTATTCAAAGAAATAAAAGAAGAAAGCATAATTTTGTTGATCTTTCCCAAACCAATGAAGAGCATTTGGCTGTTGTCAGCGTGATGCTGAGCACTGTCTCTGAGGGGTGCTCACTGCCTGCAGTTGGTGGTATTGTTGCAGTCTGTACAGGCACAGCCTAGCACAAGCTGTCAGCTAATTGCCAACAGGCTCACAGTTGACTTGTTTTTAAGGGAATTTTCATCTAAGTTTTTGGATATTTTTGGTGCTGGATAAAGTGCATGAATCCTCTAACTTTTAAAAAAATTACCTGTGGCTGAAGAGTGTTTTTATGTCTTTCTGTGCCTGAGCAGAGATTTTTGTAGGCACATGTAACAGTCAGTTGATACAGCAGTAGCTGTCAGTGGCTGATCAGCTTGATGGTAGAATACCATTTACTTTGGGATTATCTATCTGGGTGTGTTGAACAGAGTCTTGGAAATATCTGCCTGACAGTAATTGTGTAGTTATGATATATCCTGGCTTTGGTTTTTGGAATTGCTTTTTGTTTGATTGTTTAAAATAATTGAAATACTATGAATACTGCTGTCTGTCCGAATCCCTATTTGTGCCACTAAAAGGGCACTTTTTGTGTTTCATTGTTTGTGACAAATGTAATTATGGAAGAATAGCCACTTGATGGGAATTACAATAAAAACAGATGAAATTGCATCAGACTATCATGCTGTCTACTGCAGTTTAAGAAAGTTTTAATATCATGTTGTTGTTGGAGCTGTCATTTTCTGCTGTTTGCACTTGTAGCTCCTATCTGTCTAGCCTGCATCTCATGGCTCTATTTTAGGGTTATGATTTTATCCGTGTTTATCTGGCCATCCCGGCTTATGTCACGCTTGTTTCTCAGGGCTCAGTCATATTCAGACTCTTCTGACGTGTGTTTGCTCACAGAATCAGAGAATGTTGGAGGGTGGAAGGGACCTCTGGAGGTGGTCTAGTCCAATGCCCCAGCTCAGGCAGGGCCAGCAGTCTGCCCAGGACCATGTCCAGTCAGGTTTTTAATACTTCCCAGGATGGAGAGTCCACAGCCTTCCTGGTCAGCCTGTGCCACTGCTGAGTCACTCTCACAGTGAAAAAACATCTTCTGATGCTTACGTGGAATCTCCCATGTTTTAGTTTGTGCCCATTGCTTCTGCCCCTGTTGCTGGGTGCCACTGAGAACAGTCTGGCTCCATCTCCTTTTCACCTCCCTTCAGGTATTTATGGTGTTTGTCACTGTTGTCTGTATTGTTAAATTTCATTTACCAAACTTCACGTTGGAGAGCAGTATATTGTTATCTACTGGCAGTCGCTCGCTCCATGGCACAGACTTTGCTTTATGTCATTGAGATGTTTGAGCATGTGAGGTTTTCATTCCATTAACTTATATTTGTAATGAGAAGAGCAATATTTGATTCCGTTCTGTGACCAGGAATTATTTAATAGCAAGGACACCAAAGTACATAGTAATATAACAAGTACTGACTAGAAAAGTTTGACAAAGCCTCTGGCTTTGTTGTGTACAGTTCAGAGTAATAGTGTGAAGGCCAAGGGAATTATTTCAGAATTAAATGATGCAGTAGAGCAGAAAGGGAACATCATGGAAAACGTGGAACATTAACCTGCATGATCTGTAGTAATTGACCTTCATTTCAAGGCATTAGGGCAACAAAGAGATGCCAAATTTATCAGCAATACTTGTGACTTGTCAAATAACTGACGGAACTTCAGTGATTTCTTTTCCCCTGGGTGTTGTGATCCAGCCTAAGGGAATTTGTTTTCCTTTTGCAGGTCAGGCCTTGCAGGTGTCAGCAGAGGCGTTCACCAGTGATCCCTGCTCCCTGCCCAGGAGGCAGGCTGTTGTCCCAGCTGCTCGCTCCCTGCTGGCAGCTGTCACCAGGCTCCTCGTTCTGGCCGACATGGTGGACGTGGCCTATCTGCTGCAGCACCTGACTGCGGTGAGTAACGGTCCCCTCGCTCAGGCTCCTGTCAGCCACAGGTGTGTCTGCCCAGGGCTCTTTCGGCATGGGAAACTCCTTCTGTGCTTGAGCCTTGCGGGTCTCATGCATATAACACCTGTGCAACTGGGGCAAGTGTAGATTCTAGGTGAGATTTATAGAATGGACCAAAAAAGCTCATCTACTTGCAGCTCAGCATACGGGATCTATTTTTGGTTCCTTTTTTTCCCATAATACCTTCAGTAATTGATAAGAGACTGATAAAACCACAACATGTCTGTTGACTTCCTAATATTTCAGGGCAGAGGTGAATAATCAGTGCCACCTCTAATAATGCCTCATGCCACAAGAGAGCACAGTGACTTGGAGTACCATGTTGAAACAAGTTCAGTTTGGTGAGGATGAGAGAATGAAAATTTGGCTCCAAATTAGAGTAGGAAAATTATTTCACGATAAAACGATGTTGTGTGGTTTTCAATACTGGTTTGAAAGATCCACCACTGACAACTGTTACAGCTGCACCACAGGCTAAATGAGCACTGACTTGCAGAAGCTTCAGTGTTGTACTATATGTTTAAATTTGTCAGCTGTAGGAGGGGTGGCCTATGTCTTTTGTACTGTTTGTGGAAAATTTTCTTAAATGATGATATTTTTCAGGGTAGTCTATTACATTTTTAATACTTATTTTCATATTCATAGATGTTCTCTTCTGAGATGTATTGAGTATGTTTTACATGAGAGAATTAAAATTAGGTGGTTTTCCTTGCTAGAGTTTCAGTATTTCTAAACAGCTGTTTGATTCACTTCATGTTTTCCATCTGAAAATGAAAACAAACAATAACAGAAAATGGTGAAAGAATGCAAAGTATCATTCAGGAAAAACTCCAGCATTGCAAGGAGTGCCATTAAATTGTCATCTTCTTCCATACTTCCTCTTAATAGGACCGAGAACTGAATTTGTAAATGAACCCTTAGAATAAATTAGTGTGGTGTAACACTTTCTGTAATGCCTGTGCAAAAAGGCTCACCCTAGTTCTTGGAGGAGGCTGTTACATTTTGCATATTTATTTAGTCTCTGCCCTGGCTGTTGAACTTGCCAACAGTGGTATTAGCTGTAATAGTGTCTTTTTATGTTGATGTCTAATTAGGAAATCAACTTAGTGTAATTTCAACATATGCTATTGAACATCCCTCAGTTTCTAACAACTTTTGATCACAGCTAACTGAGCCAGATTTAAATGCAATTTAAATATTTTAATGAATTTCAACCTGGCTCTATTCTAAGTCTTTAACTTGAATCATTATACTTAATAGCTCCCTTAGGAATTCAATTTTTCTTCAACATGGACTTGCTCCTACAAAAAGCCATTGTATTCACACAGTGTCAAAGTAGACCTTGTCTTTGCTCTATCAGCTCTAATATTCTTGGGTTTTGCATGTTCATATGCCTTGAAAATCAACTCTTTAAAAGTCATTAGCTGTTTTTCTTTGCACTTGTTCTAAAACCTTTAGTAATTCTACCACATTGTCCTCTTCTTCACACATGGCTGTTAACAGCTGTTATCATTTAAGAGATGAGAAATTTCATTGCTCTTTATTTCCATGTCTCTGAGCTCTATCTTTCATAGGGTAGAATGAAGACATTAGAAAGGACTAAGCCAAAAAGAATTTTAAAAGTTTTAAAAAAATTATTAGTAGAATAAAAGACATAAAAATTCTAACCAAGGACCTTTTCTTTATTTGCATGGATAAAATGGAAGAAGGTGGCATCATTAAAGAACTCTGTACAGTATTAGTGGGACTGTGCTCAATATAGAAGTATTTAATAGGGAATTACCAATTTAAGTATCTAATAATTTTCAAACCCATTTATCAAAGACTGCTGAAAGTTTTTAGTCTTGGTCACTCACTAAAATCAGTTAATTCCAACACTGACATTTAAAACGATATCTTTTTCTACTGACAGAATACACTCTGGATCATTAAATTTTAATTTCCTCAGTAACCTGGGAATAAAACCAGAAAGAAAACAATGTAACTGGCTGTCATAGAAAGCCTCATCTAGTGTTACTGTCGCATCTGCCTGTTGAAATACATCTAGGAAGAAAGGATGAACCTCAGCTACCTCCTTCCAGTTTATGTAGTCTGTAAGAATATTGCTTTCTGAACATTTTGCTTAGACTTAGGACTGTTTTTGAATTCTGTGTAAAAAAGTCTTCATATTAAACAGTGGGTGATGCTGAAAATACTGAATATTTTTGTCACAAAAATACTGAAATGTGACTTTTTAAAACTAGAAATAACATGTTAGTGAATTTGAAAGGATTTGATAATCCTGGCAGGAATTTGAAACCAAATGTTCAAAAACCTACCTTTGTGAACAGGAAATTTGCTTTTTTAGAAGTTTTGCTAATAAAGTGGAGAGAATTTTGGTTGTGTAATGAATTCTATCGGATCTTCACCAAGCAAAGTGTGAATAAATGTGTGTGTAAATAATGCATACTAGATGCCAGTACAAACTGTCAGTGACTGATCACATTCTGGCACAGAACACTTCTGGCCACTTGTGGGATTCACAGTCCTGTAAGACTGTGAGAGTGCAATGCAAACAGGAAGATCCTTTTAGAGTTCACTGAGAAAAATGAAGTACATCACACCAAAAAGAAAAGTTTTCCTTCTTTAAACAACTTTTTTTTTGAACAGAGAAGAATTTAAATAAGTAGCTATCTCTGTCTGAGTTTCCATACTTCAAGTGTTTGAAGTCTCTAAAAAAACAACTGAGTTGTGAAAAATGTAGTCAGACAAAGGGCTATCTTGTGTATTGCACTCTCTGATGCAGAGCTGTGTTAGCAGCTCATCCATTATGGTTAGTAATGCTCGATATTATTTAATTAAGTGAATTAACAGACTAATGGAATTGCTTGAATTTATTGATCAGAAGAGAACAGCAGGAAAGTAACAAGTTTGGAGAGTTTCATTCAAAGAGCATTGGCAGTCTGTCTTTCTCTAATCGGTTTCAGATCATGCTGAGCCAACATGTTTTATCTGCCTTTTTCCCCTTCTTGTCATGCTTGTAGATTTACTGTGTAAGTCTTCATATTTTTCATGAATGCCTCAGACAGCATGATCTTTGTAAAATGTTTGCTTAGAGTTATTTAAAACTCTTGCCAGGGAAAAAAAAAGAGAATGGCTAGAGATAAGAAGCAACTGGTGAACTTGGGCCCTGTGAGCGTAGTGCTGTCTCTTCCTCCCTTTCCTGCAGGGTATTCATCAGCATTAAAAATGTTTTGAGCAGGAACTTGGTATGGTTACGTGGAATGAAAGAGGAAAGTCATCTCAGGCTGCCCTGTGCTTCAGGTTTAGGGACTTGGTTCAACTCCCAGAACTGTGCTTAATTGATCCAGGTCCCTGTGTTGAGCCTTCCTACCCTCCAGCAGATCACTTGGGCTTGTGGACTTGTGTGAGTCTTAGATGATGTAGCAGGTCACTAAGCATTTCCCTTTGGATTTGGGGAGATTCCTTCTGCTCCCCATCCCTGTGCTCCACTTCAGGGAGTTGGGTACCTGGAAAATGACTGGTCCTGCTCCTAAAGACTGAGACACAGAAGGCCTTAAGTACCTCAGACTTTTCCTCATTCTTTGTCACTATGTTTCCCCCTGCATCCAGTAAAGGATGGAGATTGTCCTTAGCCCTCTATTTGCTCCTAAGGTGTTCATGGAAATCTTGTCTTTTACAGTAGCAGCCAGATTAAATTCTAACTTCTTACCACCTTCCCTTTGTTGGGCATGGGTCACTCCCATGGCAAGGGAGCATAAGGAGTATTAAGGAGATTGCAGGAGTCTTTGAGAGAAGATTTGGCTTCTCCTTTGGTTCATACTCCTATTTCTTTTCTCATCAATCAAACAGAGATTCTTCCTGCCCATCAGAGGTTGGTATGTGGGATGCAGTTGTTTGGAGTCAGGGCTAGTGTTTATCATCACACTCTGCAAATCAGGACTACAGAGTTTGTCACACTGCAAATTTCGTGGCACTCTGTGATGTGCAGTAAATAACAGAGGAAAAGCAGCTTCCAAAGAATTGCTTTTAGGAGTTGGCTTTTTCAAAGTGAGCGTCCTTTTGAGTGCAACAGGAATCTGGATCTGCTTCCGTGCTTGGTATAGGGGTCTCTTGACTGCTCCTTTGTTACTTGTAAAAACAAATAATTGTCAAGCTGTGGCATGATAAATTCTGATTGGAATAAGTTAAGTTCTAAACATAAGGCATGGGGAGATCTGTAACATAAAGGTGCCTTGTAGCAGAGGTTAATACAGAATGCTTGAAGTAATCAGAAGTACAACTGAGTGTGAGAAATCCATGTTGTGTCTGGTGATGAAGCTGGAAAATTATTTTGGGAAAGTTGGAAAGTGAGATATTAGAAAAGCAGATGCCTATGTGAAATAATTTTTTGGACTGTGCAGATGCCTGCATGCTCCAATCAGTGACCAGGGCTGCATTGCAGTCGACTCTCTTTGGACATGGCAGGGAAAGAACATTGCTAAAGGCTTGCCTTCGGAGTGTTCGTTACTGTCTTTGGCTTCTACGGCAGCACGCCCCTACCACTGAAGTGCAGTGCTTATAAGAGAATAATATGGAAGTGATGGTCTGAAATTTCCTTCTCTAGAGTGCTAATATGGGAAGGCAAATTCTAGGTTGGGAAAATAATCTTGGGAAATCATCTTCTCCTGGCACATTATTTATTGGTGGTATAGTAACAAAGTTGGTGTAATGTAGAGTGGCTTGTCTGATCAACAATTCAAGCATGCAGAGATCATTCTGATCTAGAGAAATTTCTTTTTAAAGTCATTTGTGCTTTGAGAGTCAGAAATGAGGAAATGCATGCAAAACAAACAGTATCTGCTTTATCATCAGTGTATGTCTTCAGACCTTAAAATGACGGCAAAATCATCTGATATTTTCTGAATGGAAAAAGCTGTGAGCTGCTCTCCATAAACCTCTCCAAAGGAGGCACATTGCCCATTCCATTACAGCAAAATATGAGAAGAGCAGCTTTTTTCTCATAAGTATGTGTGTTCAGTAATTGGAATTTAAGAGGCGTTGTGAATGGTTTTTTCCCAACCATATCTCTGGGTAATTTAAAATAGTACATTTGGTGTAATTTAGTCTTTTAAAGAACCAGTACCTTATTAAAACAGGAAGGTGTTTTTCAATGGACAGTGTCCCTATGTCAGAATGGAAGTAAAATTTACTTCTTGTCTTTAATTCAACTTATATTAATCCATGTGAAAATAAAGAGAAATATTTTACCAATGGAAAAAATAGTTCATTGCTACTGTGCTGCCCTGTGCAGTGGAAGATGATTCTATTGATACTCTGAAATACAAATACCCTTTAACCTGTGCAGTTCTAGACAAATAAAAAAGAGCCATTTCTCCTAATCCATGAATAGCAGAGTGGCTTTTTGCAGCATTGCCCATAAATCTGAACCAACTGTGTAGAAGGAAACTAAGTAAAGGAAGTGCAGCAGGCCCATTGATTACATCATCCTTACAACTTAGCTAGACTCCCAGGCAACTGACATTAAAGGTGTGGGGTTTGTCCAGTAGCATCACGAACAAACTGGAGGAGCAGGATCTGCTGCCCCCCATCCCTCTTCCTGTTTATAGGGAGATTGTAAGGTGGTTACCAGGAATATGACTTTGTACTCTGTATTTAATGATGTCCCTTCCCGCATTTCTGAATTGTAAGTAATAAAGCACTTTGCACTGCATGTTTATAATCTCATAATTTTGTGTCCTGGCCTCCTGTTTAGCTGTTAAGCCGTTAATTTTTGTGGCTCACATTGAAGATGAAACACAGTAAATTTTAGCTTAAGTAGTATCAAAATTTTAGTATGATTAGTGAGTTTAATATGATTTCCTTTTGATATGTGCAGCCACTCTCTCAGCCTGTTTTCTTTGATCTCATTGTCTCATTTTCGTTACATATGACAGCAGAGCAGAAGTTCCAAGGCTCCTGAAAGTAAGTAGAAGGATAATGGAGAAAAAGCTCAAAAATGCTACATTAGGAGCTCATAAAGACAGCAGAGGATTCTCAGCTGTTAATCTGTTTTACTGCAGGAGAAACTTCAGTCAGAGCTCACCTCTGGTCTTTGATGTTACAATGTATAAGATGTGACACCACAGGAAATTCAGTCCTGATGCTTACAGTCATACTTACTAATTAGATAAACCATGGTCATTATCTGAGAGGAGGCTGCAGGACTTTACCTTCCCGATCAGGAGCATCATACTTCCAAAGAGGCTGTGTTAATAACACTCTTCTGGCCTGTCCAGATTTATGATCTTCATCACTTTCCGAGTTTTGATGGTATTTGTTGCTTTGTGATACCTAAAGTGGGACTGTGAGAGTTGCTTCACTTAGTTGAAACATGCACTGTGTGTTGGTTTCCAGTCAGATGAGCACGGAGCCTTCCTTCAGTCACGTCTTGATGGTGCATGCTCAGGACATTGGGGCTGCTGTGTTACCCACCCTGTGTTTTAGGGCCAGGGTGCTGGGCTCTGTGATGGGTTTTTTTGTGAAAGGAATGCTGTGATGTTAATGAATATAAAGTCATGTTCTTCTGTTTAAGTTACGAAGCTGTCTATGCAATATCTGTGCTAAGAAGTTATCTATGGGAACTTGACAAACAGAAGCAGCTCTGATAAAATCGTAGAGATATGATTTTATCACAGAGGGAAAATCAGACCAGGTAGCTGCCTAGTAGTGCCGCAGAGAGCCAAAGTAGTAAGGGAATGCTACTTCTCAGCTTCCAGAAACTGTTCAAAGCACTTTGAAAACATGACAGGCAGAAAGGAGCTTCTGTGAATCTCATATGATTATTTATATTTGGTTATTGGTGAGAGAAAAAAAAAAGTGAGGAATTCTAATACTTCTTTTCATCTCTCACCTAGACAGGAAAGATGAGAGAAGTTTTTTTACTACTCACCCCAAAATGCTGGTTCACACCGATAGAAGCATGTTGCAGAAAGATCCAGATGTAGTTTTAAGTTTGGTACGTGTGCTGATAACCTTTGTGTGTACAAGGCACATTTTTCTGATTTCCTGTTGATGGCAGTGGAAAGAGCGTATCTATGTTTCCTTAAAATTTCTTGGTTGGTTTTTTATTTACTTCTGAGTTAAATTTTTAAAAAGTGTTTCTCCCTTGCATCTAAAGACAGATGTGGATGTTCTGGCAGTTACCCATCTATTTTATTGAAGCATGTTGCCCTTACAGTTACACATTTGGTTTCTATTTGCTCACGCTCTCATGCTGCTTCTTATATGTCTTTCCAGAGAGCCAAATGCATTATTGATGCTTAGGTTGCTTCAGGACATAAGGAAGTGAGTGATCTTGCTAGTAGAGCTCCTGCCAATGAAGAATTGAAGCTGTGGGATTAAGTACGTCCTTAAAAGGATGATGATGATTCTACAACTGTATTGTAGTCTAACACGTTGATGATTATCTAAAAAAAACCCAAGAAGACAAGACTGTACCTTATGTTCATTTAGTGAGTTTGGGAATCATTAGAGGCCTTATCCCTGTATTATTCAATCCCACAACAGGGTGCAACAGCTTTGGGATAAGTTCTCGAGAAATATGTCATGGTTTGAAGCAGAATGTGTATGATGAACTTGACAGAGACATGATGAGTAGTTTCTTACACACTTGAAAAAAAGCAAGCACTATGGAGTGCTTTTGGGCACTATAAACTGAACTCAGGTCTTGTTTGCAAATGCTGTAATTAAGTTGCTTCCAGCTAAGGGGTTAGCTAGGAGTGGGACCTGATGAAAGCAAACAGTGCAAATGCAAGGCTTTGAGATCAGCTCTGGAGCAGAGATAAAATATGAAAACAACAAATCATACAAAAAATGGAAGATGACGAAGTCAAACAGAAAAGAATACAGAGTATTGCAGTTTTGTCTTAGCGTGTGTGTCTTGTCAGCCACGTTGGTACAGAATTCAGGAACGTACACTTTGGGTGAGAAAGTTTTATTTTATTTTTTGGTAGTAAATGTTTCAAATGCAACTAGAAAGTCTCCGGTTAACCTCTAGTGGTGCTGAATGAGGTAGAGGAAGATAAATTACAAATAGATATAAATACTGCCTTAACTTGCCTTTTGGTTATGAGAGCAGTGAGACTGAAATAAAGGCTGCAGAGTGGCAAACAAGAAATGCTAAGTTGCCTGAAGGTTCCAGGCAAGTTGTTGTAAATTGTCAGTGGAAATCCACTGCAACTGCCTATTATCCCCAACAAGAAATACCTGGGGGCTGTTCAGCATCAGGTACAGCTTGGGCTTGAGCTCAAATGCTCAGGAATGAGGGGCTCTGGAGCACTCCACATCCATGGTCAGCATTGGCTGTCAGTTATGTTGTCAGCTTCTTAAAGAGACAGAAGATGAGTGGAGGTTTGGCTTTGGGTATTATTTTCCTTCTACTCCTGTGGTTCATTTTTCCAATTCAGTGGTAGTAGTTTAACCAAAGGTATAGAGAAATGTGTCCTATAGTTACTACTGAAGTGCTTGGTTTTCCAGAACTGACTGGAAAGCAGTCCTTTGCCTCATTCCCTGGACATAGGTACCACATGTGAGCTTAAAGTAGGTACTTCATCTACAGGGCCTGTAACTGTAGTAGGCTAAGTCAATATTTCAGAAGGATTTACAAGCAAGTAGTTCATCCTGATTGTATCAGTGTAAATACATGTTTATAGACCTGCTTCTGATGGTAACCACAGTGATAAAATATTACTGAACTCTACCTACAGCTTTGCAGCTGTCACGTGCTCATGAGGTGAAGAAGAATATTTACAGCTGGGAAAGCAGAGAAAGTCAGAGGAGAAGGCTTGTGATTTCCTGAAGGTTGCAAGGAAGCTGGACCTCCCATTCTCCTCTCACACAAACCTTAACCTTTCTGTTACAGTTCCTACAACTGGGCTGGCATTGTGCATCTCTGAAAAATACCAGTCCTACTTTTAATAATAGTGTATGCATGAAAGAAGTTTTACTTTTAAAAGTAAGGTCTGTAATGAGGTATAATTGGAATTGTCACAGTTTTCATGCAGAATGTGAGCACATTGCCCAAGGTGATTATCCAGTCTTAAATTACTCTTAAGTAAATTAACTTGATAAGAAGCACCCTGTGATTTCCAAGTTCTACTGTTATGCTTGATAGAATGAGTTCATGGCCTGTATAAAGTTGCATATGCTTTTCTTAGTTGAAAAGAAAGTATTTAAATCTATGTGAATATATTTCTTCCTGGAACTTGGTGTAGAAAAATGACTGCTTGTGTTTTGTCTGACCTATGAAGTTAGAGGACTTCATTTAATTGAGGAGGGCATATGTACAATGCTTTGAATTCTGTGATTGGTTTCAAAACAAAACTGTAGGAATAAGTGGAAGGTTAGAGGTGACACAGCTCAATAGCCTTAGCATTTAGTAGAAAATAATAGTAATACAGAGTGAAACACAGCAACTGTATGAATGATAATTTCTTGTTGGTTTTGTTTTGTTTTTTGACTCACAGTTTCAAAGAACATTTGAATCTTTAAGAAATGTATCCAGTAAATCTGATCTACAGAAAACCTACCAAAAATATCGAAAAGATCTGGAAAATCTTGATTATTTGGCATACAAACGTCAGCAGGTAAGACCATGGAAGCTTGTAAGAAGACAGAATGCTAGGCATAGACACGGTGGGTGGTAAAACTGCTGTGTTTGATGAAGTTATTGTTCTGTTAGTTGGGTTTTCTGCTTTGTGCAGTGTCAGGTAAGGCAACAGGAGAGGGGCCAAGTCTACTTAATGCATATGATGCTGGACTGCCTGGATTTTGATTTCTCAGCAGAGAGGATCACAGGCAAAACAAGTGAGACTTAGCAGACTATTAAACGTGGCATTAACACATAATTTTCTAAATGGAAGTGTATAGAAGTACTATTTGCATTCCTTTACTTGAAAAATGAACCAAATTCCCATAAGTTAATGGAATCCAATGCTTACTGTGCATGCAAACCACTAATTTTTTCTTCTTTAGAAATGAATTTATGAGGTTAGTTTGCATAAAACTTTGAAGTGTACATAGTCTTTAACTTGTGTTTGCAAGATCAAGGTTAAATTGAATTGTTAACACGTGTTTAATGTTGATTATTCTGTCACTTATACATAACTTATGTGAAAATGTCAGCTCTCATTATGGGTGTTCACTGATTTTTTTATCTCTTGATAAAATAAGACTTTGCCCCTTCCAGAGCATGAGGGTAAAATGCTGTGACATTTCTGTGTGTGAGTCCTTGTGGTTTGTGTTTTCCTGAATTCTGTCACTTGGTGTCAGTGTTGTCAAACAATTCATGTGCTTGGGGCAGATCACTTGCAGCTGTTTATATCAGGTAATTGATTAGATTACCTGTGTCTTAGGTAGTTTGCATTGCTTACCTGAGCAGTAGTTATGGGATTATGGTGGAGGAGTATTTTACCTGCCTGTTGATACCGAGATTTTAATTTCAATAGAACTTGCTGCAGAATCTGCAGTGAGGGATTTGAAAGGTGCATGTATATATGTATGCAGTGTAGAAGATGCTTTAAATTTTGGCTTGCTTTAAAAAGAAAGTGACCTTTCTGGGAAAAGATTGAGAATTGGTTTAATTACTGCGCAAAAATCATAGACCTGTTTTGGGACTGGAGCTGTTATGAGTTTGTGACATGTTTGTGGACTGTGCACATTTAACTGATAAAAATCGATACTCACTTGTCTTAGGTTACGGGTGTATTCATAGTCCCACTGGCAAAATGCTGAGTGAGTGCATCTGTTTGGAGACAAACGTTTGTATATAATATGAATGTGAATCCATTCGTGCTAGAATAGGTGGTTTATGTGCTGAAAGCAATGAATGTTGCTTTTGAAAGTAATACAGTTACTTGCTTCTGTCCTTTTTCTTCAGACGTGAGCCATGAAGTGCATTATAGCAATGTACTTCTTCAGTGGCAAAGTTTACAGGACAGATGGGAAATCAAAACTGTGCTTTTAAAGGATGTTCAAAATGTCCCACGGTCGACTAATAAATATAGACCAAACTTCAGTGAGTGGTAGCAGCATACAAGTGGCAGATTTCTTTGGGGTGATGGTTGGGCTGCATCCATTAGAGAAATTCCTTTGCGTTGAGAATATCAGTTTATAGCCAGGCTGCCATTTTGAAGCCTGCCAGGAGCTACCTGTGTCTGAGAAATGTAGATTTTCTTTCTTGTCCAGGAGATAATCTGGCAATTCCTTTGATTTAAAACAAGATTTTAATTTCCTCGATACTGTCTCATCTCTGAAATGTGACTAAAAAGAATAGCTACGTGCCACAATGAGTACTAAAACTTGTTCTCTTGCTCTGTGACTTCATGGAATGTTTCCAGTAAAAGCTGAATAAACATTACATTGGTTTGTATCAACCTAAATATTAACACCTTTGCAATATGAGTATTTTCAGGGGAAATGAGAGGAAAAAGTGAAAAAGTATTTGGGGATAAGATGGGGCTCAGTGATAGATCCCAGCTCTGCTGTTGGGATACCGTAGTAGGTGCACACTTCCTTTTCTCTTACGTGTGTCTTTGTTCCTATTGAAGGGAAGTTGTCCATATATTGTTCAGCTGGAATGGCACTGGTTTAAGGCCGTTTATTATAATTGTCTTACAGTAAGGTCATTTAAGGAGTGTTGGGCAATAGCTACAATAAAAATGGACTTATAATGAAGTTCAGTGGTATTTAGCACCTGTCAAACTGAAAAATTGCCACTGCTGCTGCTGTTCTTAATACTAACAGTGCCTTTAAGATGCCTGCAGCAGAGCTGACTGTAATCCTAAGACACTCAGTTTTTGACTAGAAGCCTCCATCAATGTGGTCATCTTACAGTTGACACCGGGACTTTAGTGTGTGCACACACACAAAGGCAGTATCCTGTTGTAAAGTATTCTAATTTAAGGTTTGCTTGTTTCATGTTGATTGTATGCCCTCAAAGAAATTGTGTGTTAAAGGACTGAATCTATGGGAAATCATTTTGGTTATTTCATTTAAAAAATCTTTTCAGGATTTCTTTTTGATGATTGTGTTATTTAGAAATGTTGTAAAAAGTTGTGTTGGAAAGTGAAGGAGTTAAGGACTGTATCAAAGATATTTAGGGGGCACACAATAATTTACTTAGCTCATGGGAAATAGTGCTTCCAGTAGATGGAGCAGAACCAGTCCCTGTTGTTTCACACAGTCCCTTGTTATCAGTACTGCAGGTGGCTTCATGTTCATACAGGTCAAATTTGCATTTTGAAAGTTTTAATTTTGAATGATGACTTGCTTCTTCAGTCAAATGGTATTTCTTTTTGTTAAAATGGATTAAATGCACTTTTTTTCTTCACCTTTGATTGTTCGCTTTGCAGGGAGAGAATCAGAAGAGTGAAAGTGAGAAAACTTTTGGGATGAGAAAGTCATTTTAACAGATAAAGCAAACGCCGAGCACACAAGGAAAGCAGAACAAGGAATTCGTTCCCCACTTCCCATGGTTGGGCAGGTGTTCATCCATCCCCAGGAGAGCAGGGCCCCATCATATGTGACAGTGACATGGAAAGACAAACAGCATCTGTCTGAATGTCCCTTCCTCCTTCTTCCCTGAGCTTTATGTGCTGAGCATGGCCCCACATGCTCTGGGACATCCCTTGGGTCACTTGGGGTCAGCTGTCCCAGCTCTGTCCCCTCCCAGCTCCTTGTGCCCCCCCAGCCCCTCGCTGGTGGGGTGAGGGCCAGAAGAGATCTCGGCTCTGTGTAAGCTCTGCTCAGCAACAACCAAAACATCCCTGTGTTACCAACACCGCTTCCAGCACAAATCCAAAGCACAGCCTATACTGGTGTGAAGAAAATTAACTATACCCCAGGCAAAACTAGCACAGTATGAGATTTGTTCACCAAAGTGCTCCACTCCAGCAACTGGAGTCAAGTTTTCAAAAGAGATTATCACTTATCTACTGGCAGGTTTATTTTGTGGCAAACCCTTTAAAAGTATGCAGAAAATTGGAGGGAGTTCAGGGTGATTTATTTATTGTCAAGAAAACAAGCATGATGATAGAAAAGCTACATGACTGAGCTCCTTAAGTTATCTGGAGAAGGTTATGGCTTAGAAATGTCAGGAACAGAGGTACTTAACTAAATCTTTATTCTAGTACACAGGAATATGACAATATCCAATGGATGGGAGTCAGACAAGTTCAAACCAGAAAATGAATGTTTTTGACAATTAACTACTGAGATGGCTTAGTTAAGAGGTGCAGTACATTAATCACTGCTTGCAGTCTTTCTGTCCATTATCCATGCCTTTTGAAAAAAGGTGAAAGAACTGAAATGCAAATCAAAGGGCAGGAATTACGGATATTTTTATGGCTTGTGCTATTGAATGAATTTGAATGAGATTTCACTTTTTTCCTCCAGACTTAAAAATGACAGTACATTTGGCTGTGTTTGAGGGTAAAGGCAGAATTACTTCCTTTGAATTGCCATCCTGGATTAATAAATGGGTGAATTTGTTCACTTTTGTATTTACCATTCTACCACTGCCTAATCTTTCAGATTTTCAGGTTGAATGTGTTTAGGAATTTTCAAAGAAGCCTAGTACTTTACTCCAAAGTAATTTTAACATATAGGCATTTGATTCCCATTAGTTTTCCGAAAATGCCTTCTTTTGTTTTCTCCTTTAATATGTAGTCACACAATATTAATTATAAAATGAGACTATAGATTCTATTTCCAGTATTCTAGATGCTCATCTCCCCTTGACATAGGAACAACATCTATCATGTTGTTGTGTAATTAAAATAGTTGATTTATGCACTTATTTTTAAAAAAAGCAAACAACAAATTAGTCTTGGTAGCTGAGAGTGAAAAATTATGACAATTCTGTTCTCAGCCACCTGAGTTGTTTTAGTTATTCCGTGATTATAGCTCTGTCATTTGATCATGCTTTTGTCTGTCCTGTGTATCTCTGTGGTTTGCTTAATGAGCAAAGAGGTTTTCCTTTTCCCTGTGCACCTGAAAGTGCTCATATTCCCTGTGCTTGGAATTTTTTTTATGTATTCAGAGTGGTAGGGGGAAGACTTTCAAATCCCCTATCAACATTTTAACAGCTCGCTTGTTCAGCTGGATTTGTGTGTCTGTCAGTGCCAGGCTTGAATGATTTTAATTTGTATCTCCACGTGTGCAATTGTTCTGTCTTTGCATAGATGCAAAATCTCTGAGGAAAAAATTCATGCCTCCCCTCATCTTTCCCAAGTTCAGACTGTTGCTGTTCCTATGAAACTGAATTGGTTTTGGCTGTGCCCAAAATATCTTCAGTTTGGATAAAAGATTTCAGTCTAGTCTTGTCTCTGATAAATGTAGCTGTAATGTCTTGGGAGCCAAGGATGGATTATGCTTTAAGTTCAACCAAGAAGTCCCCAGGTAACTTAACAACAAACAAACAATACAAAATTGAGTGTAACAGTGGGAAGGAAATGAGATCTTCAGCTAGGAATTAAATTACAGAGACAATGAAGTAAGTAATGTTAAAAGGGCATGACTTTAAAAGCTGTAGAGAATTTTGAGTGCATTCCATGGGAGACTTGGAAACATCACTGATTTTGTACGTGAAAATTTGCTATGGTACCATCTATGTCTCCTGTATGAAATTTGATGTGTTGGGAGGTTTATTTCAGTGGTAAGTAGTGCCTAAGATTAGAACTCTATTCTTTCAGAAGACTAGAAACCAATTTACTTTTTTTCCTCTTAATGAAATAGAATGATACTTCAGGTATGTTTATTCTAACGTGGGACAAAACCAGAATTTGGGGATTGTAAATGGGGTCAGAATCTAAGGAGAATGATTCTTAATGACGCAGTGATAACTGATAACATGACAATTGCAGTATTCTGTTAGGCAGCCGTGTCTCAAGGAATAAAACAAAACTGCAGTTTTATACAGTTGGAGTGAGTTGAGCCTTTTCACTTTCCTGTGAAGTGCTGCCTGTTTGGTTGTTTTGCGTCATGCTTTGTGCAGCTGACTGTTCCTGCCTACATGGGATGACTTGTGCTTATCCTTACTGTATCCTCTGAGAGCAGCACACCTCTTTATGAACATTACTTTGAGTTCAAATCCTGCCCTACAGTGCACTAAGGGTTCCTTGTCCTCCCTTTCTCTTTTCTTATCAAAGTTATGGTCCATAATGAGGCAACCAAAACATACCCCTGCAGAAAATGATTCAATGCATTTCTGTAGTTGCAGAGAATCATTGGTAACTGTTCTGAAGAAATTTCCGTTGATTCCATTGATTCCAGTGAAATTTAATCAATTTTTTCCCCATTTATTTATGTTGAAGTCCCACGAGACTGTCAGAATCTAGTCATATTATGAGATATTTGCTAATAATCCTGACTCCAAACCCAGACTGATTTGGTGAGACTTAATGTGGACAAACCCATGGTGGCTATTACTCATTCCTGGATTTATTTCTGGATGACTAAAAGTGTTCTTCATTATTTGCTGTAATTGTTTTTCCTCAGGAATCTAAGTGTAGCTGACTGAACTAATTGCTTGGTTTCTGTCTTTGAAAAAGGACCAGTCAAGTTTGCTTCCTTTCAGTCTCCCATTGTCATGCAGATCTCCATTCTTGCACACTGGATCATTGGTAGCAAGGAGTGTTCAGCAGCTTTGTCATCGATCCCTGAGTGCTCTGTCATCGAAGGATGAGTTCATTCAGCCCACTGAAACACATTGCTGTTTATTGGGCAGGTTTTTGTCATGCCTCTCCTCTGCCATCATTAAACTGCAGTGGCTTTCAGAACTTCACATAGTTCCTCCTCCTTCATTAAAATCAAATCTTATAAATGTTATAAAACATAACACTTTCATAGTTGTGCACAAGAAGCAGTATTTATCTTTGGACGAAGTCTAAGTGCTGACTTTATATCTCTGGAAATAATTAAGGAACGTTATTTTCAAAGACTGTGCCAAGTTCTTTGTCCATCTCATAGATCTACAGCTTTAAATGTTTTTATTGGTTGAAATCATCACTGAGTAAAGTGATATGTGATTCTTAGCCATAACTGAAGTAGAAAATACGTTCCCTAATTTTCTGAGAAGTAACATATCTGCATATTCTACAGAAAAAGCAAGATTTAGAGAGGATGCTTCCTCTGTTGAACGCTATAAAAGTGATGTGTGTGCTATTTTGATTTGACATTCTGTTCTTTCCCTTTTTTTAAAGTTAAATGGCTTGGAGCAGGAGGGAGTGGTGACTGTAAAAAAAATTTCTTTACTGAGTCATAAAGGAAAACAAAGAGAAGAGGGAGATATGTATATAAATGTCTTGTAAATATTTCCAAATTTGCTTTCTCACAGCTTTCTTGCGTGACCTTGAGCAAGCCTCTTAGTACCAGATCTACTGGAGGACATCACTAAATGCCTCCATCCAAAAGTTAAAGATTTATAGGAGTATAAGCACTTGCCAGTAAGGTTCTGTGGATATTTGAAGTTCCTTTTGTCAGGCTATGACAGATTTATGTCAGAATAGGTAAGAAGTTCAGTCTGAGGACAACTGACATATTTTTACAGGCTCAGAGGCAATATATAGCATATAGTCTGAGCTACTGTTTTTGTTTGTGGTCAGAGGTTTTTTTGTTTGGGGTTTTGGGTTAGTTTCTGTGCTTTTTTTTTCTTAGTATGAGAAAAAGCTGCTATTTAGATGCTGAAATACTGCAGGTTAGAAGTGCAATAACAGTTTGGAATGCAGAGCTCTGATTACTAAAGGGTGGCTAATGAATGATGTTATGTCCTGGTGAAAATGACAGTAATAGTAGTTTGTGAAAGAGTTATCTGAGAGGAATGTTATATTGTATTGATCCCAGCCTGACAGACATACACCAGCTTCTCACAGAAAAATAAATTCTCATATAAAATGTTTCTCTGCTTTGGCGCTTCATAAAAATGAGATTAGATGAAATGCAAAGCCTTGCAAAATGACTGAGCTGTGAATGGAAAATGGTTTGAGAACATAATGCATGAGAATGATGAACAAATCCTGCAGGAGCACTGCTCCTGATGCGCTTGCTCCAGGAACTCGTAGCAGGCAACAGCCAAAGCAGGCTCTGCCAGGAGCGGTTGTGTCTTGCTGTCTTTATCTGAAGGCTGAGCTTGTGGTGCAGTTACTATGTCCCTAAGTACTTGGCCCTACTTCAGTGCTGTACTAAATAGAACATTCATATACGAAATGGAAAACTGGAATTTCATCCACTCCTTGACTTAATGCAGGATGTAGATTTTTTTTTTTTTTCCTCATGTGGTAGCAGGTTAGGAGGTAGAGGTGGGGATCTCTGTGTCTCCTGTGAAACTCTAGTTCTGTAACCAGTTAGGATTATGTATTCTTAGCTCTTCCCTGGCTCACAACCTTGTTTTGAGGGAAGAACTTGTTACCTCTGTTTATGAGGGTTCTGACCCCTGATAATCATTCAGCCTTTGGATTCCAGCTGTTCTGGCTAAGATGGAACAATACTACACAGGGCTGAAGCAAAAACTTAAAGAGAGAAACCACTGTTGCATTCCCTGACAAATTGTGTTAGTCTTGTCTGGAAGCCAAAACAATATTCCTACTTTGTAGTCTCAGTGACCTCGTCAAGTTGGGCACTTAGTCCATCTTTTTGTGTTGTCTTTCCTGCACACATCCCTACCCCTTCCCGGCACATTCTGCATCAAGTTGCATTCTGTATTTTGCAGTTGCATAATCCCATGTGCAGTTTCCCTCCAAAGCTCACTCCAGTCATTTAGCACTTAAATTTCTTATCCAGTCACTCTGCATCAATTTTTCCTTACTTTGTCTCCTTCTTCCTCCAAGCCTTTGTCATCTGTCATCCACACCTCATTTCTATTGGTGCATTCTAAAGGTATTGGACTCATTCATTTTGCTCACAGAAAGATGCTTATCACATTAGATTCAAACAAACATAACAATCCCACCCCCACAGATGCTGTCTCCTGTTTTCCTGTCTGTCCATGCACAAACGACACCGTACTGTCGGGGAGGTTTTTACGTAGGGTCTGAAGGATCACCAGGAAGCATTGGAGCGTGCGCATGTGTGGACAGACAGGTCACAGGGACATTGTGTATGCTTGAAGGAGGGCAGGGGATGGGTCGTGACAGAAGGCATTGTCCCAACCTAATTTTGGCCTTCTTGACCTTAACTTCCTCCTTTCCATCCCTCTAGAACTCCAGGTTGTTGTCACAGCCCAGCCAAAATACATCTGATTGTCTGTGATATATAGGCCTGTCATCATTGGCTCTTTTTCTCATCAGGGACTTGGGAGAGCACAGTTAGACCTTGGCCTTGCTTGATGGGCTCACCGGGCTCTAATATTTGCTATCTAGCTGTTTTTAGAACATGAGTCTGTATTGTAAGTTCTTCATGGTTTGAGAGTGCTACAGCTGGTTACTTTTCAGCTATCAGTGGCTATTACTCAGCTGATCTATCTTGAAGTTTGCCTTCATGTGATTTAGTGAAATTGTGCCTTTATAGATGGTCATTATGGAACAAAACTTTCTTCATAGGTAAGATTTTGAGACTTGTAACAGTGCTTTTATAGCTAATAACAATAAATTCTGCTGGCGGTGGGACAGTGAAAGCTTTCCTATGTTCGATTTAAATTTAGGTTTATTTCCTTGAGTAAGAATGTTTGGTTTTTTCTGCATTAATTTAACCATGGATATAACTTTTTAAGAACAAGAGATAGTATGTAATAAAATCTTACCTCAGTCAAGATTTACATATGAAACAAGTTATATTCATTTTAGCTGTAACTTGGTTGGTTAACACTGGAGGAAAGATGATCCTTTTTGGTTTGTGGGAGAGCAAGGTACAAACTGTACCACAAGACAAGTAGTTTATTTTAGCTAGATCACAAATTGTTGCAAAAAAAAAAAGTGCATTTGTCATCTTATGTTATCTGCAGTTATGAAATTCAGCACTGGATTCACTAAGGTGGAAAGGTTAAGAGACCACATGGTTACAGAGTACAGTTATATATCTTTTCGGGTAAAGAGAGCTGGAGGCTACCATCTCCCAGTGATGGTTCCCTCTTTTGTTTCTGGGAGCTGGGAAGGATGTGTCTGAGCAGTTCCTGCAGAAGATGTGTCTGAAGTGCAGAGTTACTGTACTAAAGAGATATATTTAATTTGCACAGGGAACATGGCCCAGAAATGGGGAAGGAGGCCGGGAAGAATTGCTTGTAGGGATTGGGGGGTCTGGTTAGCAGAGCACAGGTTGGTCTTACATGAGCCTGACATAGTCTAGTAATGTGCTGTGAGTAGAGACTGAATATATGAAAAGTTACTATTATTGGGAAAGTACTTCAGATTGTACTGGAGTGCAATCACTACTAAATCTAGCTTAGAACAGTGAGTTCAGGCACAGTCAGTTCTGGAAAGATTTTAGAATAAAGTGGCTGTTGCAAGTGCTGCTTGAATAGGAGATAATAAAAAAAAATAAAATCTTGGAGAAATCAGGGGTTTGAGGCATATTCAGGATTCAGTTTTAGTATATGATTTCTGATCAAGAACTGAAAAACCTTGTAAAATGCTGAGAGGAGGCGTCTTCCAGATCTTTCCATGTGCTGCTGTATTGAAGAAATGCTAATCCTGAACATAGAGTGAGAAAGAGAAAGCAGTCCTGTTTACCAACAGCCATTTCACTGCCCGGCTCCATCCACAGTGCATTCTCTGCACATGGACTTCAGTGATCTTACAGGCTTGAATGAACTTTTGCAGTGTTAGAGTGATAAATGAGTGCCGTAGCCACGTTTGGTGGTGGTGGTGACTGGTATTCTCCAGTCTCTTCTGTAAGTAAGCAAACCTGCTGCTGAATGTCTTGTGTGCAGGAGCCTGGCTGTGCTCCAGCCCAGTGCCTTGCTGTGCTCAGCAACACTGGTTGCTTTCCCTGAGCTGTTCAAGTACTCACAAACCATTGAAGGAAGTGACAGAGGGAAAGTATGAGGCAGGACTTCTGGGACACGGTGGTGTCAATAAATTTGGTTTACATTTTGAGTGATAGACTGAATTTCTTTACTGACTGATACAGGTATTATATAGACACTAAAGAGAAGTATTATACCTTTATTCATTTCTTCAGATGAGTCAGTTACTGTTAAGTTAGTCTTTGCTTGAGCATCTTAAGAAAATACTGCAGCATTTCTCCTCTTCTGCTGTTAGTAGATGTCTATAAATTATTTCAGGATCTGAAAAGATTATGTAGCCTTACAATAAAGTTACTGATTATTAGTTTGTAGACAAATAACAGATGTGCCAGGTCTCTGGGTAAAATTCCTGGCAAAAGTGGCATTTTCACTAAAAGCCAACATTTTTAGAGTGGTACTTTGTATGTCAAGGATCTGAACCTAAATGGAGAGCTAAATTCCTTGGTAACTAAAATTTGATTGCAGACCAAAACCTTGGAGATGCTGATGATATTTTATTGCTGAATTAATAGATAGAGAGGATTAGAGAGGATAGGTACAGAGACAATATAAGGAGTAATANCCCGAAATCTACAGGTAGGTTATATTTTTTAAACACAAGGAAAATGACAGCCAAGTGTCCTGCTACACTTGAGCCTTTCCCCTGTGAACTCACTGGGACTGCCTGTGGGAGAAGTGAACTGCATTTCATCATAGAAGGGTGGGTTTATTCCCTGCTGTGGTGTGAAGAGAGTTGAACCTGGGTCGTCACGGAAGGGAGTTAGTGAGAACAATAATTGAAAGCATGCTAAAGAGCTCTTGATCTTGGCTTTGGCCACTTTCTTGACTTACTGAAAATGAAATGGAAAGGTTTTTATTTGCTTTGGAAAACGGTTCATTAGAATTGCAAAGAGCTAGCTGAGAAGCTGTTAAGAATCTTGAAAAGGTTAGAACAAATGAAGATGAATTTAAAGAAGTGTGTATACCTGTGCCTGCATACTGCATGAATCTCACCTCATCTTTTTCCATCACTTATTGTCAGTTATTTTGTCCAGAAAGGCAATGTGCTCCCTTTCTAAGTGTCTTTAATAGTATAGGGGAGAAATGACAGATGCTTCTGACGTAGTTACAAAATTAAAGCAGTTATCAAGGGAGGGAGAAAAGAAAATAATTCTGAAAATAAAATATAGACAGTAATAATGTAAAAAAAAGATGTGAACAATATTGGAGTCCTCCAAAGAAGATGCAGAAGAGAAGTATTTTAAGATAATTCAAAATAACTTCAATAAATTCTCTCTGTATCCTTCATTCACTGCCTTTAGTAGCTGATTTCTTCACTGCTTTTAGTAGTGTCAGTAAAACAGCTCTTAAAGTCTTTGTCCTTGTAAGTAGAGATAAACCTTAACCCATCTTACAGGAGTCTTGCAAGGGGTGTTACTAGGAATGAGATTCTAAAAAATGATGTTAGAGATGGCACTTTCAAGCATTTCTGCAGGGAGCTGTCACCTCCCCACGGAGTGCTGGTACCCCTCCCTGTGGGAAGCAGGACCCCCAGAGGAAGCAGAGGTGAGGACACTGGTCACCCACAAAGCTGTGCAGTGTGTGGCTCCTGGTGAGCAAGTGTGCCATAGGTGCCATTGTAGAGTGACCTGCAGGGTTACTGCTCCAGCCTGGATTGCTGATTCCCCAAGTTCTACAGTAGCAAATACTCTAAAACCCCAAGCAGAAAAGCCTGACCCTGGTGCATTCATCAGTACTCTTGGAGGCAGCTGTGACTGACGTGCTCCTGTTCACATGTGGAGAGGTATGACCATGGAATCACAGAAGGCTTTGGGTTGAAAGAGACCTTTAAAGGACATCTAGTCCAACTCCCCTGCCATGAGCAGGGACATCTTCAGCTACATCAGGTTGCTCAGAGCCCCAGCCAACCTTACCGTGAATGTTTCTAGGGATTGCTATCTGCTGCCTCTCTGGGCAACCTGTGCTAGGTATTTCACCTTCTTTGTACAAAATTTCATCCTTCTATCTACTCTTAAACCTACCCTCTTTTAGTTTAAAACCATTTCCCATTGTCTTACTGCAACAGGCCCTGCTAAAATGTTTGTGTCTTTCTTGTTGGGCTTTTAAGAGGTGTTCCATCCTTCAGGGATGCTTTACTAAATATACATTTAGTCTGATCCATATAGGTTGTTTTCTATTTTTTTTTTCTTTATGGATATTGTATTGTGCATGTGTCCTGTGAAAGTGAAGTGCTCTGCCAAGATGTTGTTGTATCCAGTCTTTTCTGATGCAGAGTTTGACAGATGTAGGAAATATAAGTGTGTGAACATGACTGCATGCTCTCAAAAAGCTGCCTCGGGGATGGAACTGACCCATGTTTTGTGTAGTCAGATATAAAACCACTAAGGCACATCTCACACCATTTAATAAAACAAAAACAAAATCAAAACAAAAAATCCAAACCACAAAAATCACACAACAAAATACCACTCTTCTGGTGGGTCTAGGTCAATTGAGGTTAGCCTTAATTTAAACAAGGTTTCAGGTTATTGCAGCACGTTTGCTGTTCTGGTAGTTAAATTAGAATGATGGACATAGGGAGCAAAATGAAAAGTGCTCCTAGTCAAAGAATCTAGTTTGAATTACAGCTTCCTTTGAGATTGTTAATGTGAGTTCACTAGAGGCAGTGCTAGCTCTGGTGGGAATTGTTCTGTAAAGTTTTCTGGCACCTACAAAATTTATTTAGGTAGAAAATCAAAGTTAAAAGCTGAAGCATGTCCATTACTTAAATAATAAAATGCATAGTTGCCTTTTAGCAAGATGTACTTAATTGTAATACTTAATCCTCTTTTTTTGGAAAGAAGTAGTGCTAATAAAATGTAACTAGTTAAATCTTACAAAAGTTTTAAATTAGACTTTTTACCATGCATATAAATTTTACTGTGTTTATGCATACTATAAGAATGGTTTATGAACCTTCATATAAAGACTTTATACCCTTGCATAATAATTTTGCTGCAATATTATTTTATGTGTCACAAAATGACACAGTGATTTATTTATGACTATCAGTTCCTCTGCTTTCTCTTTGTAATTATAGAATTACAGAATAATTTTGTTTTGAAGAGACCTCATGAGGGTCCTGGTACCTCCTGCTCAGCTTGGATCAGCTCAGGGGTCAGATGAGGTTACTCAGGGATTTATCCAGGCAGGTCTTGAAATTTTCTGAGGATGAGACTGTTCAGTCTCTCTGGGCAACCTGTTCCACTGCTGGGGTGTCCTTCCAGGGAAAAAGGTTTTGCTTTTATCTAACCTGTACCTTTCTTTTTCAATTTATGCCTGTTGTGTCTCATTCTGCTACCATGCAGTGCTGTGCAGACCTTGACTCTGTCTTATTGCACGTCTCTCCTGTGCAAGATGCATTTAAATAAAGTACAGTACATAGACCCTATAAATTCTGTTCTCTAAATAGAATGGTATATGTGTTTATGGTTCAGGGCTTGTTAAAGGCAGTATCATAAAGCTGTTTTTTGTATTTCTTTACACGTGAGGAAAGTTTTTCTTGCAACCCTGTACACTGCTTTCTTTTTGTAACTTGCAGCAGTGGCAGACCAAATGACTTAAAATTCAGTAGTTTGGTAGAATCAGTTGTCAGTCCAGCATATGGTTGTTTTGAGTGGAAAAGGCTTTAATCTTTTTTAATAATTGTTTTTTAATTGTCTTAGAAGATTAATTATTTTGCAGTATGTCTAATCCATGGGTTTTTTGAATATAGAGTAGGTTAGTGTAGTTTGAAAGAACTGTAGAACTTATAGCTGTGCAGTTGTAGATCTATTCACACCGCGTTAATGAATACCTTGTGAAAGTAATGGCGTTGTCATAAGACAGAATTTCTGCCACCTCCAGCATTAAATCCTTCTGTAGATGGTGGGTAGAGACTTGGAGAAGTTTTTTAATTGACAGGTTTTACCTGTACGCTGTAATTCATTTAGACATTGATGTGAATTTTTATGTGGCAGAGTGGAAAAGTTATTTTTGTAATAGAAAATGTAAAATTGTATTTTCATATGATGTCCATTCAGTGCAATGGTGTCGTGACAGGAAGAGACAAATGCGGCTGCTGCATTGTAATGGAAGAGTGAATGGTGATAATCTCCCTGCTACAGAGAATCATTCACTGTTCTTTTTAGTACAGTTTATAAAGAAGAAATCAGAAATTTTAGGTGTGGTTTATGAACAGGATTTTGGGACAGTTCTAGTAGTCATCACACCTGTTTTCCATAAGCTTTGTACTCCATAGACTCGGCAGTGGCTTAGTGAAATGACATTGAATACATTTTAACAATTACTTATTTTTGTGAGAGACAGACAGATGCTGTGTGATACACACATGCTGTTAATTCTAAATTTAAAGACAGAGAAATGTGTACCTCGTCTGTTTTGTCTTCCACTGCCTGTTGTGTACAATTACTTATTAGATTCGTTTTTGTGGTACTGAATAATTCTGATCCCATAGAAAGGTCTTTCAAATGCAAACTATTAAAAAAAGAATATGTAACTACATAACTGGACCAAGTTAAGCCTTCTGATCTAAGGATTCCAGTCTAGCACTCGTTTGCTTCTAGGAGCAGAATGCCCATACTCTCAATCACTGAGCTTACGGAAGCAATCATCTATCTTTGTCAGTCCTTCTTAGGGTGAAACTGCCACTCCTGTGTTTCTTCTCATGTGTGATTCTGTTGATCTGAATACTCTTAATGCTGAGGTGGGGCTGTGTGTGGGAGTGAGTCCGTAGGGTCTGCTCTGCTGGTGCTCCGGGTGTGTAAACACCAATTGTTTCCAGAGTGCCTGAGGAGGCTGCCAGACCAAGCCAGGGCACTCCCCTTTTGCCATCATAAGGGTTAGCAAACTTTCCTTGCTGTTTCATTTTAGCAGCCTCAGTTTGCTGTGGGTAACGTTGCTGAAGTGAAGGGCTGGAAGTACAACAGGGAACAGTAAATGTGGTTAAATTTCCTGCAGAGCCTGGTCTTCAAAAGCTTGTTGGATATATTGAGTGTCACTGTTGAAAACCAGCACACACATCCCCTCCCCAACCCTACAAAAGCATTATATTATGTTAACTTGTTGTCAAATACTGGGCTTTGTTATGATCAGATTTAATGATATTGCATAAATGCTAAGCATACACGGTTCCTTTAATTTTTCATTTATTTGCCTTGTGGCACACAATATTTTCACTGTTCACCTGTAGGGCTTTTTCCTTAAGATTAGGGTCTTTCTTCACTGTGAATGGTTGGAAAATACTTTATTTTCATACCAAACCCCTAAGCCAGATATCAGCTTTATCCTGTGATTGAAGGTACAATGCAGTTACAGACACATTTCTGTCTGGAAAAAAGTAATTTTTCATCTGGAATAATTCAAGTAGGATAAACTTTGTTCAAGGGACCTTTTTATGACTTGTATTTTTTTTTTTTTTTGCAATACTGGTAAAACTCAACTGAATTTATTGTGACTATTTAGCACGTTACAAATTATTGTAATCATATTTAAATGGTTTATATGTTCTTGGGAATTTAATTATGTAGGTGGTGCTGTTGTAAGAAATTCAGAAAGGAATTAGGAGATAGTGGCAGAATAAATCTTAGATGGTAAGTGTTCTGTATTTTCAGATGATGTCCTCTCCATCTGGGAAATAAGTTGTTTCAGTGGCCCCTAATTGCATTAAGCAGTATTAATAAACAAAACCCCGATGTTTCAAGGGGATGAAGTGGAGCAGTTTTTCAGGTACTACAAAATCTGCCATTGAAAAAAAAGGCAGCTTGTTGGGCTTACAGTTTTTCATCATTTGACTCTACAAAGATTTTATTAAGGAGTTGTAGGAGAAATCAAAATGTGAAGAAGCAGTACATTTTGAAGGTAAAATATGAGCAGATGCTCTGGGCAATAGGAGGGCTGCATAAAGCAGTCTGCAGGTGTACAGAGCAGCAGGAGGTTTGCACAAGTCAACATTCATCTTCATTCTGAGAAATTCAGCGATGAAAACTGGAAGAACTACGCTGTTGTAACATGGCAGTCGTATTACCACTGAGTTACAGTGCACTGGGGAAGGCTGCTCTAGAAGTGAAGTGTGGGGCTTTTATAAACTTGAATATTAGTGGGGATATAAATGATTCAGACTTATTTATGACGGAAGTAAGATCACCAGTTTAGAAATATGATCTGTTGTCGCTCGCGAGCAGGGACCGGACGAACGACATCGACGACTTCTTGTGATATAAAGTCGACACTTTATTCAGTTACAGGTTCACTTATATACCTTAGCACGCTGGACTGGCATAAGGTCATTGGTTCACTGACCAGCCACCCCTCAGAGGGATTGGCCGGATCCCAATAACACTTACTTCAGATATTTTCTCTTTCTGTATCAATAACAATTCTATAGTTTACAAAATCTCCCAGCTGTTCTCCCACAGCCCGTGAGAAAGCAATCCTTTCTCACAGACACTGGCAGAAAGCTGAGATATCTCCCTGCTGCATGCTTTCCGTATCCACAATCTGTTACTTACGTTCCTCTCTGTCTGTGAAGCCTGTGGGCTGTTAATGGTTTGCTAATGAAAGCATTACGCACACAAGCAGTCTTATTGGGGTCCTGTGTTAAGCCACCTCAGCACTGTGGAACAGCTGACCTCCAAACTGCTTACTTGAAGCAAGAGGTTCTTTTCATGTCCCTGTCTAAATTTGTTGGTGTTGAGTTGGAGTTTGATGGTCCTTGTGGGTCCCTTCCAACTTGGGACATTCTATGATTCAGTGATAAAGAACGCAAACCAAACCCATGTCAGCACATTATATATTGATACTGTAAATTATTTAACTGTTAACAGTTTTTACCATTGGACTGAAGTCCGGTGCTGTACTTCAGAAACACTTGTGAAAGAACAGGCTTTGTGCTTTTAAAGAGTCAGCTCCTGCTTTTGGGCACAAATATTTCCTTGGGGTACTCATATTCCATGACTGTGTTAATTCACCCTTAGGAGAGTAAAAAGGCAATACTCTTATGATTCTGTAATCCAAGCCAAAAGGCCATATGGCTTTGGTTCTGCCATTTTTTTAGTGGATAAGTATCCTGTTGAGTCAAAGGAGACTTCTGTGTGCAGAGACTTAAAGCATCAGTCTTCATGGCCATAATCCAGTAAAGCTATTTAAATGTGTGAGTAGATTCACATGCATGGAGTGGTGCATAAGCAGGAGCTCTCTAAAAGTTTATGACTTGTTTTTACCTTGAAAAACCCTGGAAGATAATTTTGTTTTTAAAAGCGTGTTTCCATTGATACTAGCTTGCACAACGTTATTTTAATTTTGTTAACAGTTCGTCTCTGAGAAGCTTTTTAGAAAAGGGGGAAAAAAAAAAAAAGGCAGGGGAGGAGAAGGGAAGAGTTTTGACCAGGTAGAATTGCTGCATATTGACGCTTGTTGTCGAGGTAATGTTAATCAGCTGCAGCAAGTTTGAAAGTTCTGTGCAGCACAGCTCAGTCACTTACTGAACAAGACCAGAGTCAGCTGTTCAAAACAAGATTCCTTACTAAGTCCTTCCTGACATTCACAGAGGTGCTGTGATCTTCAGTGCTCTAGGTATTTTTTTATTTTATGCCCTGGAAGCAGATATGACTTTATGTGGACTTAGGGATTCTTTGGGTCACTTCATTGATCTGTCTTGATACATCTGCTTTGAAACAAAGGGGAACAGAAAGAATGGAGGTTGCAATACTTAAATACATGGTAGATAATAAAACCACAGTAATATAGAGTAGATGCTAACAACCATGCTGACTGATCAATAAGATAATTAGTCTGTAAGATGAAAACAAATCTAATTAATCCATCCAATGGTAGCAACATTTTGTGGAAGTAAGGTTCTCAACATAGCTTGAGATTCTAGACCTGTTTTGTTAGAACACAAGTCCATATCAAAGCATTTTGGACCATCACTTCCAACAGAGTGTTTAAAGCATCCTAATTCTTTATGTAAAGATTAACAATAGAAGAAAACAGAAAAAATTCATAATTATTTCTAGGGGATAGGTCAAGAAAGAGTTTTTTGAAATGCATTGCAAAATGATATTTCTTCTTCCATGATACTTCCAGCAACAAGTAATAGCGACACAGACAATATTCTTGCATCTCCTGCCTTGTATCTGCCGTGCTAAAAGCATTTTCCTCCTCTATTAATGTCCAGTAAATGGCAAATAAACAAAATAGTCTGCCTCTTATCCCCATGTACCTGTCACTTGACAGTTGAACCCTGCTGCAAAGTCCTTCTGGTGATCCTGCCTCAAAAGATGCATCAAAATATCTCAATTATATAGTCCTAAAGAACTTCTGTAAGATTAGTAAGTTTAGTAGGAAATTACTACTGTCAGCACACAGGCGTGTACAGAGTGACAACTGTGAGAAAATTATTTTTATCTATTATAATCTTCCATTACAGGGAACAGGGAAATATTGTGCACTTCTGTATTTAGTCAGACAAACAAAACCCTGGGTTGACAGTTGGTTAGATGGAGTAAATAGAGGTTACAACAGCTGTTAGATTTGCTAGACTTGCTTCTGACAACTGAAAGGATGTAAGATTGTAAGTGATAGAAAAGCAGTGATATTGTTAGCATTTTTTACTGTTAAAATCAAAGCAAATTATTGTAGCACTAATTCATAGTGTGTAGTGCTTGTAGGTTTTGTGCTTTTTTTTTTTCTTTTTTTTAAGTTCATAAACTGTGACAAGTACCTGATGTTGTTCTTTAGCACATTTGTGGGGTTTTATCACAGGATGCCACTTTGAGCTGTCAAGGTATTCTGGAAAGGAGCTAAATCATACCGTGTGGTTCTCTGAAAAGTGATTCAATAATAATGGAACAGTACAGGTGTGCATTTGTCTCTGACTTCTGCATTGAGTATTCTTACTGCAGAAGTAGAAAATTCACCAAAATAATCTCCAGTCTTAAAACTGGCATTTGGTTGGAGTTTGGTCCTTTAGATGTTCATACAGTAATAAGAGTGCACCGCAGTGCAACAGACGGGTTTCAATCTGTAGGAGTTGCATACAATTATAAAGCCAATGAATAATGAGTCAGTAAGTAAAAAAACCAAAACCCTACAAACTTGTATCTCAAGTATCAGGTTGGTTTTGTTTTGGTACCTGTAACTATACCATTAAATATGCTGAGGTGAACAACTCGCACAGAGGTGTTGGTTCTTTCTCTTTTCCTTCCTCCTCTGCTGCAAAGGGCTCTGAAAAGCCTTTGGTGACAGCATTCAGTGGGTTCACAGGGATTCCAGAAGGTGTAATTCTGGTGATTGGCAATGAGTCCAGCTCTGAAATCGAAGACTTTCTCTGACAGGACTCTTCTTGCAAGAAGAGTTGTCAGGGAAAGGTGATTTTTAGCAATAGGGGTGTTCCCTCCAGCCAGGGCATGGTGGCTGCAGCAGAGGTTGCGCTCAGCGCTGAAGTCTGGCTTGTGTCTGAAGCTATTTTTGATACAAGATACAGTAAAACCTGTGTTTGGTAAACTCCATCCATGCATTTAATTATGTATAAATTTTTGTAAGAACCAAGTGGGTTAGCACTTGTTAGTGCAAACAGTGGAGCAAATGGTTTCTTTAAAGTGCACATTGAAATGAAAAATATTTCACTTTATTTTGATCTTCTCTTCCTGCAGATCATTCCTGAAAGAGCCTGAGCAGAAAGAGTTTTCTCCATGTTTTTGTTTTTGATGTATATATTGTACTTGTGTTGTATTTACCATCAGCAGTGAAATTGAAAATGTATGTGAGGAAAATGTACAGAGGTGAATGTGTATACTGACTTTGTACTTGAGAAACTACAGCTTTAAATGAGTCTTGGTTGGAAGATTTTGGTTCATTTAATTGCAGCATTGGAATGGGAGATAGTAATCCTGAAATGGTATAAAAAGGTTTTAACTAACTAACTAAATAAAATTATACTCTAGGTTTTTCAGTTTATTTCCTCATACAGAGTGAACTTTCAGGCTATAATCTTTAGAACAGAAAGTATGAGAGAAAAATTTCCTGGTCTTTGCTGGGGGTTGTTAAAAGAAAGTGCAAAACAGACAAGGATGTAACTCATTATAATTCTCTATGGGGAGAAAAAAGTTACCTACAGGCTATTAATATTAGTTCTATAAATAAGTTCTGTAATAACTGTACACATTTTTTCCTTATTGCATGCAGTTTATCTTGAAGATGGGAATTAATATGTCCTTGATATAATTATTTAAACAAAAATATTGTATTTTCCAAAATGAGTGGCTTTTCAAGGGAAATAATTTCTTTTCAGTCACTACTTTTAGCAAGGAAAAAAAAATTACAGTAGCAGTAAAATATATTTCTCCTTCAAAGTTTGTTGGTTCAAAATGCCAGTCCATGGTTTGAGTTGCAATACTATTTTTCTTTTGGCACTGTATTTTATACACTCAGAGCTTTCAAAATATTCATCCTTAAGGCTGAAATTTTTCACGGATGACCTATTCTCAAAGGTGAACTTATTTTTGAATTCAGGGAAAAACACTGTCTAGTCCCTTTATTCATAAAGTTATGGGGAAGGCCAAAGTTTAATCTGCTCTGTGGGATTGTTAAAAATTAGCTTTGAGGGTGTCCTACACTCACTATAGAGTCATGATATCTGCTTTGGTGCTTTTAGGATTAAAGTTTCTTTTTAAAATGGCAGACAATACATACCTTGCAATTTTGTATTACTCTTTCTGATATGATTTTAACCAATCCCTGAATTCTTAAGGAACCGTAACATCCACATTTGGGCATAATTTTAAGGTAACTTTTTAAAAGAATTGCCTGCTCCAGTTTTCCATCTCAACTGACCCATGTAGTACTGGTGTTTTTATCACAGCAGCTTCTGCAGACAGGCAGATAGAGTTTCCCTTTTCAATAAATTTCCCCAAAGCTATAAAAGGTCTCATTATTTATCTTTACAGCCCAGAAATGTGGAGACTCTGGTTAATGTTTGTTTGTTTGTTTGTTCTTTGAAACTACTGGGATCCTGAATGAGTCAATCATCTGGGTGCCTTTTTAACCCCAGACAGACAGGTGTTCCAGCTGATTCCTAAATTATGTCCTTCACAGGTTTGCTGCTGTAGACCATGTCTGTGCAAAGCTAAAGAGCAGAAGGCAGGAGGTGCGGAAGGAACAACAAATTTTTTTCCCCCCTTTCCACAGAACTGAAAGGGTGGGAGATGGTGATGAAGTAATGAACAAAAAATCAGTGGTAAATGAAGAACATTGAGTAAAAACGTACTTTCAGAACTTAGAGCTGTGTTACAGGAAGGTGGGATTTTTTTTTTAAGTGGCTTTTGAAAAGCAGTGCTGAGTGACATCTGTATGGAGATAACGCCTTATAACACAGTTATCTGCGGTGCTAATTGTAATGCTTTGCTGCACAAGTTCGCAATAAGATGATTTTTCATCCTTGGGGACCTGTTGTGCAGCCCTTTCTTGTGCTGAGCAGCAGTGCTGGATGCTGACATCGACATGTCGTGTAGCTGGTCCGCCTACTTTTGATGTGCTGGCCTACTTGCAATTACTGAAAAATTATGGCGAGGAATCTGGATGTTTCAAATAGATGCAAATTTCAAACAGCCTGCAGGCTGTAAAATCAAAAGCTTTGATTTTACATGGTTCTTTAGTTTCTGGCTTGTTAGTGAAATCAGCAGAAACTTTATTAGCAATGTTAAAGCTGCAGCAAAATGCAGTGAGTTTTGACTGACGGTGAGACTTGTGAACTGAATTTATATTTTGGATATAAGGAGTTGTTTCCTTCTCTAGAATAAAATCAAAGCATTGACCAACCGTTTCTGATTTAGGTAAAAGAACACCATTGAAGTTTCAGCTTTAGCACCGTGTGGCACTGAAAAGATATTATTCTGCAAGTCCATTGCCATGTAGCTGTGCCAGCTTGGGACTGGCAATGTGGGGAAGCAATAAGTTGAGACAGAAATTTTTTTCCCGTACATCCTACTTCTTCAGTTACTTGAGTATTTCCTGCCATCCCAGACTGCAGGTATTGTAGCAGTTCTCTTTAATACTCCATCACACACTGTACTCATGACTGCTGCCTGATCCTGACCTACTGAGATATCTGTTAATGCTTGTCACACCAAAATCACTTTTCACTTTGATCAGGGAGGATGAGACATCACTGAGTAGTTGTGACATTGTCCATCTGCCAGCATTTTAATGCAGCCAATTCTAAATCTGCAGAGAAGGGTCAAACATGGACTTTTTCTTGTCATTGTTGCTTCTGGCTTATGCTGCCCCAGACCTTTCAGGCACTGTGCTTTTCTCCTGGGAGTGGTGTGGAGACAAAATGAGTGCTCACATACAAATGAAAGAGAATTAATGAATAATCTTCCGGCAAAAGGTTGTGTGGTGCCTATCTAGAGTCACTTCATGTCTGAAAATAGGTAACAGCAGACAAACTGCTGCAGATTCTACTTCATTACTCCCAGTTAAAGAATAAACAATCAGGCGAAAATAATGCAGCTCTGTTCTGTCAGTACCTACCTTTTGCATCAACAGAATCAGACAGGATTCCTTCAGGTGTTGTAACCCAGAGCTTTTGGAACAACACTTGAAATGTAAGAAGTAATCCAGAGATTTTATCTGCAGGTATGTTTGAAACATATTAATAAACATTTCCTTAATTTAGTGTGTTTGGTAACTTCTCTAATTATAGTAATTTATGATTCCTAGTCTAAAGGGTCATTGTCTCTTGGCACACACATTAAGCTGTTCTCATTCTCCTGAATTTTTTGTTTCCTGAAACAGTAGCCAGAAGAGAATATATGTGAAATTTACTGTGATTTTGGTTAGTAGCCCTCCAGGACCTTGATAAATCAGTTCTACTTGAACAAATTTTAGAGCCACTGCTTCTGTGTGACCTTGAGACATCCAGATCTTGTGCTTCCCTGCAGCAATTGAAGCTTTCTGGGTCTGTGCTTCAGGCAGAGATATTTCAGCCATCCCAGTAACTACACGAGGGGTTTGTCTGATCTCTCACTGTTGCAAGAATTGGACAGGGTTTTGCTCCAGCTCCACTGTGTTCTCTGTAGGGTGAACGTACCTCTCATGGAAGCCTTAATTCTCTTCTTTTGTTGGTGATATCCATCAAAGACATGAGGGCAGAAAACTTAGTTTTCTCTACATAAAATAGATAGAGGAGTTTAGATAATGATAGTTCCACTTTACTTTTGTACTCACAATGTTTTATTTAGGAAAGTAGTTTAGATGGAGAATTGGAGCAGCGTTATCTTTTAGTGACATTTGATGGAAGTATATTTCTAAATCTGCATAAATTCTCTTTTTTTTTTTTCAGCATTTCTCCAGGGGTAGGTCCTCAGCTCATAGAATCTTTGAGTCACAGAATGGTTTGGGTAGGAAGGGACCTTTTGCATTTAAAACAGACGTGACAGCTGGGATCAGATGGAAGTAAGATCCTAGATCTAGCAGCACAGATTCTGTTCAGTGCTAGCACTAATGGTTTTAATTGTTTGAAAGATGTGCTGTCTTGTGACAACAATTTTGAAAAAGAAATTGGAACTGTTCTTGGTTATGAAAATATTTCAGAGCATTCACTCGGGAATGGCAGTAGTGCCTAGAACCCATGAATGAAGCTAAACCTGTTTGGAATAGCAGAGTGTAGAAGAAGTGTGGAAGAGGGCAGGCATCTGGGATGAAAAAAGAACTGATTCTAATGCTTTTGGTGGCCATGTGATACTGAAAATTGAAGGGAATGGCATATCCTGGCAAGAATTCAGTGATCACTGAAGGGAGAGCTCAGTGTGATGCCAAATGACATAGTTACATGATAGTCTTCTACAAAGAGAAAAGATTTTGGAGATTTATAAACATTAGGACCTTTGACCTTCTCTGAAAAACCCATTTACTGTTAAAGGATGGCATGTTTAATTATGTCCTTGAAAAATGCGAAAGTAGGGGCAGCTGTATAACTGTGGGACTAATGCAGAATCTGGTGCTCTTAGAGAAGGCTCTGTCTGTTGGGGTTTGGATCAAACTGGGTTTAACAGGAAGTTGCCAGCATTCCTGTTTGTACTGGCCTAAATCCTCACGGACAGCATTTCAGAAGCTTGTGAAAAGAAGAGTTGGAACATAACCCGTTCTTTCCAAAGCATTCTCAAAAAGTAAATGAGAGCCATTCAGTCAATACATGATGTGCAGTGGGTATAAATCTTTCAGTGCTTCAGATGAAATCCAGGGTGAAAAAATCTGAGAGTTGAGCCACACAGTGTCTGGTTCTGTGTGAATAGAAGTCTGACTGTTCCTGGGTGCCATGGGATGTGGCCGCCTTCCGTTTTGTTAAGGAAAAATTATTTTTGCTTTCACAGTGCTTGATTTTTAAATTAATAAATTTTATTAAAATGAAACTGCTTCAGTATTGTTGCAGTAATACAGAAGTCAGTACATTTCTGTTCATTCTAGGGTGTCAGAGAAAATCTAAGATTTTTAACATTACCCAGCTCCCTGGTGCATGAGAGGTGTTCGTTTCCCTTCTAGCTCGTGACCTATTTCAAACTGAGCAATGTGATGTGCTTTACATATCCCTTCTGGTACAACCACAATTAATCTTATTTTTTTTCCAATTTCAACATTTGCTGCAATAATTTTCACATGGTTGATCACAGCAGCCATTAGGGGAGGTAAGGTTATAGGATCTGGGAACGAAAAGCTAGTGAGATAACATTATAGCAGGTTGTTTTCAATGACAAACTGAAAATAAAAGGGATGATGAGCAGTGATGTTCTGAGTGTTAACATCTTTGACCTGCAGATTCAGGTAAAGTCTAAACACTGGAAGAATAGAGCATACTTTAAATTTTTGTTGCAACACAGAATTGTAACTTAGTGTTTGTAGTGTTTGGGTGTATTTATAGATCTCTTTTGAGGTCACATATTTTTGCAGTTTCAGAAGCACTTTCAATATCACAGATGATTTTATGAATCAAATGGAAACACGAATTTAAATTCTGGTGAATAACATCTCAGGTTTTTCCTTGGCTTTGTGAAATGACACAAGCTCTTTTTAATGTATTGTTACATACATTTCCGGCGTTCTTTTTAAAATTCATATGACTGTAAAAGATAATACACACTGATGAAATCTTTTAACGTCCTTTTTGTATGCATAATTTATTCAGAAAAAGTGGCACCACTGTGCCTTTCCTAGAGTTTCTTTTACATAAATAAATTTGAAATGTATTTATGTAAATACATAATTATTTAAATCTTAAATGCCTAATTATTCCTTCCACTCAGACAGGAGCACTGGGTGTTTATACAGGCATCCTCCCTGGGTGCATTGTTCTTTGGGGAGTGCTGGTGGGCAGGGCATGCTGACCCCGCTGCCTCCCTTCGTGTTGGCTGCTGGATGCAGGCTGGAGATGTGTAAACCTTCCTTCTTCTGTGCAGCTTGAAACATGACTAGAAATGAAAGATGGTTTGTGTGCCCTGCAGCCCCCATCCCTTTTTTAATCCTTGGTGCAGTAGCTGGGAGATAGTGTATGCTAGCCTTGGCAACTGTGGAGAACTGAAGCTCAGTTATCGTTAATGTGTGGTTGCTAAGGAACTCCTGACAGTTTCCCAGCTGTCACCACTGGGACTGCTGGCATTGTTCTTTGGCCCCGCAAGAGAATCTCCCCATCTAATACAAAAAAAGACAACTACTTGCCTTTTTTTTCTCCCTCAGACTTGCTGAATGGTCCATTGAGGTAGAGGAGGAGAAAATAGGGCTCCAGGAGAGGATAATTGCTCTTAATTACACTGCACCGTGAAGAAACTGCTTGATGTGTAGGAATGGCTTTCAGGTCTGTGGGAGCAGGGATCTCCTGGAGGATTCTGGCATGTCTGATGTAAGGTGTTTGTAAATTCCAGAGCTGGAATCTGCACTCCTCCTTAAACCTTCCAACTGCTTCCTAAAGAATGGACATGTATGGTGACAGGGTGTGTTTCTGACAGCACTTCAGGAAGAATCCCTTGTGCAATGGTTATTATCTGTCACTCACTGGATTTCATAAATACTTGCTTGTCTGGATATTCAGTAAGACATATTTTAACCTTAGTAGTTTTATAATGTCCAAAAATTGCTTAGCTCTGCAGCTTATCAAAGAACATGCACTGATTAAATAGGCCTTTCTGGTTACCTTACTGAACATAAATTTTTATCATATTCACCAAGTTTTCAAGGAATCTAACGTTCAGCAAACTAATTAGTAAGTATATTTTCCATTATTTACTGGAAGATTTCCAAAACAATGTCAAAAAATTTCTATTTCTTTTCCTAATTCTTCATCTTTTTTAGCACTTGTGATGGAATGTGGTGTTTATTCTGCTGCTGTAACATACTAATTTTAGCTTGAGCTGTATTATTGAAGTAAGACCTTTTGAGGGATTTGAAATTCTGTTGTGTCATAATTGTAGGGGTTGGACTGAAGCTCTGTGTGGGTTAACTGGAATCATTATTTTCTAGAGATTCTTTGGATTTTATAATATTTGTAGGAGTAATTTTTTTAATTGAAATGCTGTCTCAGTAGTGCTGCGGGTATTTCTGCTTTTTGTTTAATTGAGCAGGCTTCACAAATTCTGGAATTTTTTTCTTATGGTCAGGTAGAAGAAAGTAATCTTGGCCTTTTTTTTGTTCTTCTGCAAAATGTCCTTGTAACCAACAAGTATTTTCCTTTATAAATGACATTTGAAGTTAATTTTTTATTTGAGTCAGTGCTGAAACTCTGATGGGGCCAGGGTGCCAGCACAAGTATTTTAAATGTGTTCATTTAAAGCTGTTGCTTATCCCTGTACGGAGGTGTTATGGAAATTAAGGCAATAAATTTTTTATTAATTAAAAAAAAGGAATAAGACTGCAAGTGACAGACTGCTGAGCAGTGACTGTTGTTTATGAAATGTCTGGAGATGTGTGAAGGCAGCTTGTTCTTTCCAAGCTTGAAAGTTGTATCAGAATTTCCACAATGACAACAGTAACTTCACTGAAGCTTTCATTTTAGGATATTCAGCTCCCAGTCTTGAGGCCACTATGGATAGGGAATACAAAGACCAAATACAGGTGAAATTGGTTTTGATACTGCAGCCACTCTCTACCTTTTCTGAAAAGTTCTTTCCTGCTTTTTGTAGGCTGTGGGTTGTGTGTCAAAGTAAGGATAACTTCAGGGGGTTTATATGAACTCTGATTTCTGTGTGAAAGGCAAGGCTGGGGTATTGAAGAGTTGGGTGTTCTTCAAGGCTGGATTTGATGTTTTTGTTTACCCAGACTGCCTCACTGTATTGTGTAAATGCTGCAGTGAAGTGAATAAACTTGAACTCCTGCAGTGAAACATGATTGTCTCCCCATGGTCAGCCATTGAGCCCCTTTCATGTGGGCTCAGTAGTCATCTGCTGTGCTGCACTGGAGAGGGGAAACCGAGAAGACAGAATTCAAATGGATAGAGAAGAGGCTATGCTGTGGAAATCCGAGCTTGGGGAGCTGACTCCCAAACTGGGAAAAGCTATCTCAAAAGCAGTTCAGTTCAGGAATATGAGATGTTCAAATTAAGAGGACAGGTTTTCACATTTAGCATTGGATTTACAAAATCAGTTGCTATACATCCAAATAAGGAGAAAAAGAGTATAACAACTATTCAGATCTTAGTGCAAAAAGTATGTCAGTATTTTTGTTGATTTAATGATCTACCCAAAGTTTCTGAGAAATGGAAATGAAAGGTGACTCATTCACTGGAAACATGACATTGAAAACAAAAGATATTAAATGCTCTGAGTCTTAGCCTTCTATCCTTCCACATGTACTTTTGAAAAAGCAGTCATTTTTATAATCTCATGCTGATTTATTCAGACATATAGTGGAGAAATGCATGTTATGTGATTTAACTGTCCTCCCCTTTGTCTTCTTTCAAACTGTTATGGTGATGGAAAATGTGAGACATATGGGTTGATATGGCTTTATGTATGGGTGTGAAATTGGGGGGCAAGAAGATACTTGAAAAATGTTGTGTCCGAGTATTAGAAGGTGTCATGAATTATGAATGACTAGGGATATGCAAAAACTCATTTTAAAATAGAAATGGCATAGACTAAGTTGAGCTGTTTTGTAAAACAAAGCATGATTCTCTAGTTGCCTTGTGTGCTGGAGCATGAATGAGTTGATGCAGGGCATTGCTTTTGTGGGAGGCGATGCTCTTTCTCTCCTCAGCCGTGAGCACTTACTGCTGGACTTGTTTGGGGTGTTCCATCCACGCCTCTGACTGCCCTGGAAGCACAGAGCTCCTGAGATCACTCACTTTTCCAAGGCAGGCCCTGCCATCTCTGCTGCTGGGTACCAACAAGCTGAGTTTTGGAGGCTCATCAGTGTCAGTAAAGCAGTTCCTGAGCCTAAACCCATGTTGAATGACACTGTTTGCAAGAGAGTAATTGTGAGAGGTCTCACAATCACTAAATGCAGAACTGCCCTGGGTATGACCTAAACATGCTGTGAGAGGAGGTATTTCAGGGTGATTACTGGTTTGGTGTAGTTAAAAAAGACCCGAGGTGGTCTAAACCAGTAATAACAGACAATTGTAAACACTGTGTGTTAGAGGCTTGCAGGGAGAGAATAACAAGGCTGTGAAACCTGCGTTGCCCTTAGAACAGATTAATGCAATGTCTGTAATTTGCCTGCTCACTCACAAGACCAATAAAGCAAACAAAGAAAGGGCTCTTAGATGAGGAAATTGGAGAGGAGGGATGATGGCAGAGGCTCATGAGAGACACGTAATTTTAATCAGTGAGGAGAAAAGGCACCACTTGATGGGGATAGATGGCTGTTGAATTCTATGCAACCTTTAACATTTAGCAAAATAATTTTCCTGCTGATGTTTAACCAGTTCTCTCTGCTGCTTTTCAGTTTGTATAGCACTAATTACAGCACTCTTGTGCCATATAAAGATGCTGTGGATTAGTGGTGTGCAAAGCTGTGCCAAGATTGCACCTGATTAATGGAATTGTTGGACGCACTGTTTTCCAAGAGATTTTCAGTTAAAAGTTTTGAGATGTGTTCAGGAATGTTTGAGAAGCCCTTAGGCCTGATAGAGTGTTTGGAGCTAAGCTTGAGAATTGTTGTAATATTACAGATTCCAGAAAATGAGTAAGAGCTTTTGAACAGATTACGTGAAAGGTTGGAAGATGCATCACTAAATTATTACTATTAATAATAAAATGAATATTACTATGAGTCATTAATTATTTTTCACAGGTTCTGTGAAAAAAAAAATACACCTCTCAGCAAACATGGCTGAGGTGTATAGTATATATGTATGAGTATATATGTTTGGTAAAAATCCTGGAATTCATATTTCAGGGACACAAAGTATATGGAATGGTTTTCACATGTAGGGAGGAAATCAGAGATTTAACTACAGCTAAGCAAAGGAATGTAGGTGGCACACCCCCCAAGAGAGTGATGATTCAACTTGTCATGTGTGTGTACAGTTGTACAGAGGTGGTCAAGAATCCCAAAGTTGTCCAGCCTCATCAGCACAAGGCTAATAAAAGTGGATTTTCTGTCACTGCCATACTGATCTTGGTAAAACAGCCCAAAATATTAATCCTCTGTGTCTGCAGGGGTTATTCTGGGCCAGGCATTGGCATGGCACAGCACTGTACTAAGCGTGCTACTGAAGTTTGCAGTGAGAGTGTTCTCTCTGCCTGTGTCTGTGCTGTGGAGTTGTATTTCCCTGGGTCAGTGCTAGTGCAGGCATCTCTGCACTGTGTTTCACTGCACAGGATGAGCATTCAGGCTTTTCAGTAACACTTGCCAGGTGCAGTTGGAATAATTTCAGGTGCTCTCTGGGATAATTTCAGATGTACTTGGTAAAGAGATTCGAGATGTGAACACTGCTGAAATGAGGATACATCAAGCCTGGAACCAAAACACAGGCACTACAATCTGTGTTAGTTTGTTCTGCAGATTAGGAGCTTGCTCAGGCACAGTGAATGAAAAGAACATGTGTGTTTAGTAAGTGGCTGTTTTTAATGTCTGCTTTTTAGGTTATTGTACTTCACCTGCAGCTTACTCATTAGATTAGTTGTAATTGCTGTGCTTTGTAGCATTTAATTTAGTGCTGTATAAGTTGCTGCATTGAGCAAAACTCACATGCTCGGGTCTGTTTAGCCACAAAACTGTGTCTGTCTGCCCAGTAGAGCAGAAGCTCAAAGCAGAGACCCTGTGTGCTTCTGGCTTGTTCTGACAACATGGCTGATCTTTTTACATCAGTCTGTACAAGACAGTTACTTTGGTCATGACTAAAATAACTTAGATCCAGTTTACTGACCCATAATGAAAAACACTTTATGCCTTTGCAACTCTCTTCTGTTGGTCAGACACATTTTTTTCTGTACTGGTTGTGAAATCTCTCTTTGCTTAGTCTGGTGGAGAGTTGTGGTATTTGTTACGAAATGTGTGTTCGTAGAATCAGAAAAGTGGTGTGAAAGGAGTGCAGAAAGTCTTCCAGAATCCATGCATCCCAAACCAGAACCATTTATTATAAGAGGGCAATTCCAACAGTTGGTGTCTTTTCTTTAGAATGTCTATCCCTATGTGTGCTGTAACCTCTCAGTACAATCTATACTGGTATTTCACTATCCTTCCTGGTAAAATATTTCTGCTTTTATTTGTTTTTCTTCCTTCTGTTTAAATATTTTTGTTTTTTATTTTCTCCTGTCCACAGAGAACAGATGATTCAATTCTTTTTTATATATTTGAAAATGACCCACAATTTCTGTAACTTTTCTCTTTGCAGCCTCAGTTTCCTCATTTCTCTAAATTCAAGTGCTCTTTTTTGAGAACTCGTGTGCATGTCCAGTGCCCTTCTCCCCTCTTGTTCTGGAAAGAGGTTTTGAGTGGGGCAGAGAGAACAGAGTTTTTAATGTCCACAACTATTCCACATCACTTCAGCTCTGGATTTATCATCGTTAAAGATGATTAAAGGTAACCAGATGTTTCTACAGGCTAAAATCTATTCATTCACTTCTCTTCAATATTGTTTGTTTCGGGCAGAATTGGAGATGGATTTACAACAGAGCAGCATGTTTCCATTGCATTAAAATGTGAATTCCCTTTGTGATTCTTTTTTTGTAGGGCTGTAATACAGCCAGCAGTTTGTTTTTTCCCGTTTGAGTAAAGACATTTGTGCACGTTGAAATGTGTGTTTTTAAATTGCTTTTAGGTGTAGGTCTGCTTCTGCTAGTTATTGAGACTATTTCAGTTTTCATCTTGCCCTTTGTAATCTTTGTTTTCTCTTTCAGCTTTCTCTCTTTTTCATAATGTCAGTTGAGAATATTTAGGGTTTTTTCCAGTTGCAGAAAAAAAATTCTGATGAGCCTTAATTTAATACCTATTTCCATTTGATAGTGGTCCTTCATTGTCTGTTCCAGAATGTTTGCCCTGATGATGTTTTTGTACCGTCCTTACACTAGTTTTATTTAGAGCGTGTTTTTTGAACCTGCTTTCTGAACCTCATTTATCATGGGGTTAAAAGACATGCTAGAGAAATGTCATATATTATTGTCATCTGCTTTTAGTCACACTCCCCTGGTCTTGTTAGAGAAAGAAAGGAGATTGTTTGACCCAGCCCAAATTAATGTAACTTATTTTCAGTTTTCTTTTTCTGTGCTTGCAGTGTTTGTTTTTTTTTTTTTTTTAAGAGTTATAGGTAGATTTCTATTCCATTACTCTTCCTTGTTTCCTCTTTTTGTGTAATCCTCACTTCAGGGCTGTATTATTTTCCACTAGTTCTCTAATTACCCCATCAATACTCCAGCGGGGTCTCAGGTGTATCACTTACAACTTTCAGGCTTGATCAGGCTAAGATGGGATGAAACTAAACAGGTTTGGCAATTTGAAAGATACCAGGTTGTCTAAAGTATTCTTCAGTGTGTTCTTTTCCAGTATTATTCTGAAATCTTATATTCTTTTTTGATTTTAAGTTATTGTTGCCTCTGATCTTTCAAGTAATGTCTGAAAAAAAAATTCAGTGAACTTCTTATCTTTCATAGTAGAATCTGACTCTAGAGATTTCCCTTTAGTGCTCCAGCATTTACTTCAACTTCCTCCTACTCTATCAATGTTTCCAGAACTTTTCTTGCAGTGTTTGGTATCCCTGGATAATTCAAATTTTTTTTATGTTTTGCTAGTGTTGATTTTTGTCCTTTATGTGTTTGACTTATTTTATATTTGATTCTAGTGTCTGACAGAGTTTCTGTTTTGAATAGGCTGCCTTCATCCTCCTGAGAAAGGAAAGAATTTTTGATGATTAATCCATTTTTCTCTCGATTTCCCATGGTGTGACTGTTTGTCATAGGTCACTCTGTGTTCGCCCAAGTCATCTTTCTTCAAGTCCATCCTTTTTACTTTGCTGAAGGAAAAAAGTAACTGAAACTGTATCATGGCAGAGGAAAATGTATGAGTCAAAAGGCACCCTGTGTGCATGGGATGGTGTACCCTGGATGCAGAAAGCAACAGCAGCTGTAACCCACAGGCTTTTTTTGCTCCAAGGGGGCAGCTGCTCGAGTAGAATGGGGCTGCAGGAGGACCAGCAGTCCCTGACAGGAGAAGCAAAGCTTGTCATTTGGAGAGTGAACAGACAGACCTGTGACTTGCCTGATCTGCCCAAGAAAGATGAGTGGTGCAGAAACAGACTGAGAACTGTGCTGTGGTTTGTTTGGAAGCAAAAAACAGTGGATATCCAACTTGTGCTGAAGTGAGGTGACCTGGAAGCACTTCTGATGGGATTGGTTAGTGCAGACTAAATAGCTCCAAGGTGCAACACCCCCCAGCTCTTGGTCTGGTTGGTAACAGGTGATGTGCATCCACCTGAGAATTATTTCATGGAGAGCTGCAGCTCCTTGTTGCTAATGAGGAGCCTGTTGGGGGGTGAGTGGTGCAGGTCTGGGGTATGTTCTGGCTCTTCTGCTCACCAAACAGCTTCTGTTTTTCCGTGCAATCCCAGTCGTTGTACAGCAACAGTATGGCAGAGTGGTATATGTAACCAAGTGCATGTAGTAGCTTCATTATTTGCACTTAGCATAAATAATGGCACTCTTCCTCTGTCGACTTACTTGTTTATTCATTCATATCTGTTTTTGCTTGGCACCGAAGCTGCTGCAACAAATTAAATATTTTTGCTGACTGTCCTTAGCAAATATTTTTGATCATGAAACCGAGAAAATGGAACTGTTCAGAAATTCTCTGATTCAAAATGAAGACAAAATGAGTTACTGGATCTGGTTTTTTCAGCTTGTTTCTCATTACTCATTTCTGAGTATGGTAAGGCTTTTTTTTTTCTTTAGTGATTTAAATATTGTGAGTAATTTGTTGCAACATGACTGTGCATAAAACTTCTTGATGAAGCAATAGCATAATATAATTTAGTTACTGTAGCTTCTCCATTTGACCTTTAGTGTGATAGTAAACTGCATATGCAAAAGTGTAATATTCTTCAAAGCATATCCATGTGATTTAGAGAATTGCAGATGACATAAATAGAGAAGTAGTTCTGTATAGCTATTATTCTAACACCCTTATCCTCCTTTAACTGGATGTTTCACCAAGGAACTGCAAGCAAAGAGGTTTCAAAAAGGTTTACAGAGTTTGAGTGGAGTATTGAGTCCTACAGAAGTTAATCTATTTGTGCTAGTATATAGAACTATAATCCTGACAATAAAAGGTATCTCTGGCTGTAAGAACTGGAGATCCAGAGCACTCATGTGGAAAGTAAGGGAGTTTAATTTTGACGATTTCTTGATTTTTTTTTTTTTTATCTACAAGACAGGCTGCTTTGATCTATTGGCTGTGTTAACTACGCCATATCGTGATCATTTGGTTGTTGGCTTTTTCATAACTGATACCATGAATTTTCTACTCATGAAAAGCTGAATGCCTTCTATACATTTCAGTGAAATGTCTGTTTTTCTTTATCGGCTGGACAACAGAAAGATGATGAACTCATTACCTGTGGTATTTCTAATGGGCTGATTGCTTTGTGGTTTGTACAAACTATCAGTTTGAATCCCTGCATTCCTTTAAAAAAATTAAGTCTTTAACCTTTTCTAAAATAGAAAAATCTGGCAAATTCTGAGAAATCCATCTAAGTGATAGAATGAGTTCTTTTAGGATGCATTACTGACTAGGAAGACTTTATTAGAGTATTTGATTTTTGACATATGGTATTTGATGAACTGTATAGTCCAAGGATTTGATACCAGCGTATGGGGCTTCATTTGAAGTCCAGAGGTTCAAATCTTACTTTTTTCTGATTATTAGAGATGACACATAACAGCTGTTCCCTGTCCTACCGACAGTCTGTCCATTTATTAGTCTACCAACGCCCACATCATAATTATTTTAAATTAAACACCAGGAATGTTGCTAGTCCCACGAAGGCTGGTGGTGTCACTCATGTTTTCAGAGGGATTTCTGTGGTCCTTTGCTGAATCAGAGCCTGAGTAAGAGAATGATCCCAGCAGCGAGTAGGTGCAAAGTACCTCATGAATCAGGTCCCTTTGTTATCTTAAAGAAGTTATTTCTAAAAAAAGTGCTCCTTGCAGAAAAAAAGAATGAGTTTTAATGGCTTGGGAAGAGTTTTCCCCAGTCTTAATGGACAGATAGATATTCTGTGGGAAAATTCTGTACCTTTCTCTAGAGAGGAACTGCTGAATAAATTATTACTTAACCTAATGGTAAAGTTTGGGTCAGTTCTTTGAAGATAAATTAATCCTCATTTGAAGGTCATGCTGTGGCTGGTATTGTTTCCAGCTCAGTGATTAAAAGCTTAGTCATCCTCTTCAATATCTCCTGGATTGGTGCCCTGTGAGTAGGAACTGAGTCTGAGCTTGACAGGGACCAATAGGCCAGTACATTGGTCTGTGTATTGCTAAGGAGCTCTTACAAAGAGCAAGAAAGTAGTCACATTCATCTTTGGGTTTGTTCTCTTCAAGAAGTGAATTACTGCATTTTTGAAGCAATTTTTTTTTCCACATCAAAAGTAGCTAAAACTTACTTTACTGAAGTTCTCATTTTTTCCTGTTTTATAACAGTGAAGAACATTGAGAAATGAAAGCTTAGGGAAACATGGAGCTGGGCAGGCATTGCTTCTGTCTGGATTTCCAGCTCACAGTAGGATTCTGGGTGGTTCCTTCACTCTAGGCCCTCTTCTTATCAGAAGAGGAATGTCTTCAGGTGTTGGAGATCAGAGCTCTCACTGGTTCTCCAGTGTTAACCTCATCCATGTCCCAGTTGGAGCTTAGGGAGCTTTCATTCCAGATGATTTTTCATTGGAATGTGGTGGGAACAACAGGCCTGTTTTAAACAGAGTATGAGGCTGTTCGGAGCTGCACCTGTGCAAATAGCTTTCCAAAAGCTTCTAATTAGTCCCTGTAGGTTTCACTGAAGTGCTGAGTAGGAATGTTATTAGCAAGGTTTTGTGCACTGTGGTGCTCATAAGTACAAGCTCTCAGGGGAAGGAGGAGGAAATCTGCAATCTACATTGGGGAAGTGAAGCAGCCTCATTTGGAAGTAATGATAATTGTCCTGTTATATCCAGAGGGCAGTAGGGAGTGTTGCAGTTCTTCCAAGCTGGCAGCAAGACTAAAATCTCTTCCACAACCAGCGTGACCCAGAAGTTTCTCTTGGGGGTTCTCTTCAGCCAGGCAGTCTACAGAGCACCACACTCCTGCAGCAGTGCTGTCCATGCAGCAACCAGGGAGGGAAAAGTGCCTAGAGACTTTAACTGGACAGATAATGAACTTTGTTCCCCTTGTCATATAATATATTGCTGGTTTGCTATGTAGTTTTCTCATGCTGATTGCTTTTTCTCTGGCATGTAGATCCACTTATACCACTATTTTTGTAACTTACAGAAACTGTAAGTTTAGCCAGGTCAGATAAAATGTGTATTTTGCTACTTATTGTGTAATTACTCTAAATGGTCATGAACGATCAGGAAGTTTCCTTGCAGTGTAGCACCCACTGAATGCAACATCCAAATGTTATATGGAAGTAATTTTGTTATGTTAGGAAAAAAATCATCTTATAGAGATTGTAAGTTGCTTTTTACTTGATTATCTGAGAAGACTGTAATTATCAAAATTGTTTTCCAGGGTAACTGTTATTATGTGGTTGGCTTTTTGACAGTTTTCTATTACTGTGGTATTAACAGGCTGAATCAGCAGCAGATGTGAACACTCTTCAGTGACTTTCCCAACCTGAGTTTTCAGGGCTAGCTGTTTAATACACTGCTCTAAAGAATTTCAAATGTTTTGAATTGGGGACATTTTTCTGTGCTGAAGTGATTGATGAGACTAATTTTAAATCTAGAAGTTGTCATTCTGTGACTGCTTAACAAGGACAAATTATTTTTGTCTAAGATGGAAGAAGAGTGTCTAAAAAGCAGGAAAAATAGTTAATAACAGACATGCCACAGCTGCTGTGTGGGTGTTGTAAGATGAGTAAGTATACAGAATGCAGGTGTATGCACTTGTTAAATAGCTTTCTTGGGTGTTTTTTTTTCTTGTTGTTGCTGTTAATATATGACTACCAGTTTAACAGGAGAATGTTTTCCATGCTACACTTTCCCAATAGAATTTCCAGTTTGGTCATAATTCTGTGGAGAGAACATGTGATGAAGAACATTAAAATTACGCTGAAGACTTGGGCAATTTTGAAATAGATTTCTTTGGTTTCAGAGAATGGTTCCTAAAAAAACCAAGCAACCCAACCCAAAATGGCAGAAAAGCCTCAAGTAGAACAAAAAACTCACTAAAAAGAAAACAATGCAGGAAGAACCCCCAAACCCAGGACATACATATGGCTTAGAATGAGATAGGAGTAGTTTTTACTGATGTTTGCTTAGTGTGAAAAATGCTTGGAGGGAAGGATTACTTGGCGTGGCAGGAGCTGGTTGCCGAGGTGCTGTGTGTGTCCATGTGCAGAACCTTCTCCACTCTGTTCCCAAGCTGTGGGGTGAGCTCTCAGTGTGGCTAGCCCCTTTGGAGCCCAGACAGGCTGGGGGGCTTGCAGGAGGCCAGGTGGCTGCTGTTCTATTGTGGACACTGTTCTTTCCTTCTCCATTAGGTGATCTTGTGCTGTTCTTCCCATTTCTGTAATTGTTAAAAGGAGTGATATTTCTTTTTCATTTTACTATTACCATTATTGACATCCTGAGAATGTCATGTATGTTTAGCAAGCCTTCCAAAGATTGCTGCAGTCCCAAACACTTCCTGCTTCCTCCTATTCCATGCCTTTCTCCCCCTGGCCTGATGGTGAGAGCAAAAAGCAGAATGTATGGCTGGAATGATGTTTCCCTCTGCTCTCATGTTTATTGACCCCTTCCCATGTGGTTTCCCTTACCTGTGAATGGCATGAGCTGTTGCTGATAGCCTGTGTCCCTTCTGTTGGGTTCATGTGCCCGTGTTCAGAGGCTCCGGTCCCGGCTGCTGCTCTCAATCCCACAGACGTCCTTTGGCTGGAGAAGGGACATCCTTTGCCTCTGCTCTTACTCGGATTCTGCAACATTGGCTCTGAGCGGGCCACAAACTTCAAATGCTCTGTGGAAGGACATCCAGGAAACTCACTTTTAAAATACACAGATACACAACTTATCTCACATTCCCACTGAAAGAAATTTGTATTAGAAATGTTGGGACTTTTTCCCTGAGCAAGAATAATGTCTTCAATATTGTGCAAAAATTGACTATTATAATGAAATACAAAAGATTTGTTCCCTTTCAGGTGGTAGTTATGCTTCTTAGTTTTGAAGATCAGGTCTCTGAAGGATTACACTTTTAAAAAATTCTGTTCACTTTTCAGAAATGATGTTCTAATAATAATCTAAAAAGTAAATTGATTAGATAGTCATTGAGTGTGATTTATCATTTTAACAGTGAGGTATTGTCTTATGAAAAAAGTTTTAATGCTGCATTAATGTATCACAAGAATCATCTAGAAGAAAGGAAACGTTTCAGAAAGGTTATTTTCATGTTAAATAAACTTTCCAAGACAAAAGAACTCTACTGCAGTTTTTATATAAATGGAATTCAGAGTCTTGAAACTATAGGATGATATGTCTCAGCAACCCAGGAAATTACAACACTCATCCAGAATTGTAAGTGAAAAGCACTATAGATTCTTGTAAGTCTTAGAATTTGTGAGTGTGCTGCAAACAAATGACTTGATACTGTAATGAGAGGGAAGTAATTACATTTAAACTAATTGGGCAATGCTTAGCTAGTCAGTGAAAGAAATGTCTAAGTCGACTCTTACAAGAGCAGATCCAGAAATTTAAAAGAAGACTGTTGATGTTTATGTTTTTGCAAAGGCTTATGGAGTGTTTCTCACTTGGCTTGAGGAGATTTTTGATCTAACCTGTGTCTAGTCAAATTATAAGTGGCACTGGAAAACTGTGGGATTATTGGTAACATGGGATTCATCTCAGAGGAGCGACTGCTCGTGAGAAGCTCACAGTGGCACAAAGCTGGATGCTTGAGCGTCCAGCCTTTGCTGGGCACACGAAGCTGAGTTTCTGTATGAAATGTGAAAGAATAAGTATTTAAATCCTGCGTGTGTGAAATTACTTGGTCTTGGGAAATCCAGTGCTGCACAGACTGATTTTCTTAGCCTAGTTTTGCTAGTGAGGCCTTACCCGATAAAATCAAAAATACAGGGTTATTCTCTGGGAGTAGTTTCAGTGCTGGGTGCTGGCCTCTGTTCCCATCTGCTGAATGTTATTTTCTTTTTGACACACAGCTGGACATATAAAAAGAGTCTGGTGCAGAGGGAGATGGGACAGAGAAACTGAGGTTTCTGTGTTCTGTGACACTTGGGATGTTGGAATCCCTTCCCCCAGTCAGGAGGGGCTGCTGTGTTCACCTGTCAAATCACATGCCTTGAGATCTCAGGCCTCCCAAGACATGCAATACCAAGGCCTGATGGCCATGTGTACTGGTCTACCATACCTGCTGTTCCTTCTGCTTGGTGCCTTTAAGGAATCCCCTACCTCTCTACTTCAGTTAGCATTCCTGCTCTGTAACTTACTTTTCATCCATATTTTCTTCCTCCTTATTTACTTCTCTACATGTATTTTTCCTCTCATTTTTTGCTTCCTCTAATGTGATTGGGATGCTGGGTCTGACAGTCAGTCTGTTACTCTCAAGAGCATGTGGAGAATCTGTGAGGGCTGGAGAAAATCCCTTATTTATGTAGTGTCTGGTGAGAGTGAACAAGCTTGTGCTGCGTCCACATCAGCATGGAGCCTTTTCTCACCCGGGCTCAGCAGGGAGGGTGCCGTGCACGAGTGCTGCCCCGGGCTGCAGGAGCAAGCAGCACAGGGGCTGTTTGCAGGCAGCTGATGGAGCACACCAGAGCCAGCATTCTGCCAGAAGACTGTGCAAGCATCAGCTGAGGGGTAAGAAATATGCCTTCTGATGGTGAATAGGCTTTGGTGGGATGTAGACAGAAAAAACAAAAGAGCCTACAAACAGCAAACCATCAGGTCTCCAAAGACTAACGTGGCAATTACAGAGAATTGCTTTAATTCTGTACAATTTTGCTTTAATTTTGTGTGAAATAGCCAAGCTTTGCACCGAGTGACTAATTGGAAGAATAGTATGTGATTGCTTCAATGCAATGTCTTGTAATTAGTAGGGAGGAATAACTTACTTTCTTAAAGAAGAGTTTTTAAAGCCAATTTAGAGAAAATTGCTTTTTCACATTGAGTTTGTGACACAAAGTTAAAAAGTATTCTCAGTGGGACAAAACAAATGGGGAAGAGCTGGGGATACTGTTTCTACTCCTTCACCTTGTGCACTCTGTCAGAGCAGTCCCCCCGGGGCCGTGGATCCTGAGTGTTCCTCTCTCTGACCATTACTCGCTAGTCTTTTGTGCTTGATATTTATTGTTGCTGTTTCAACTTTACATGATATTGAAGGAAGCAAATCTTAAGTCGCTTCTTCCAAAAACTCCATAAATAGTGTATTTTCTCCAGAAAATACTGCTTAGGCATTATTAACATGGGGAGAATGCTTTCCTTAGCCTTTAACCTGAAAGTGCCTGAACCCCTATTTTCTCTAAACAAAAAACCCCTTCAAATAAGGAAAAATCAACAGCTCTCTTCACAGATCTGATGTCATAAGTTTTAGTCCAACCTATTAATTTGTCAAAATTAGGAACAGCTGAAAGCAGGGTTTTTGTAATGGAAATTGTTACACAAGCCTGTGCAAAGTAAGCCATTTCAGACTTACTTTCTCACCTGCAACTTTTTCTTTATTAAGTTTCTCCAAACTTAACTGGAATTCGAAGTTCTATGTGGAGAGGGGGTGGAGGAGAGACCTATAAGAATAATACTGTGTGAGATAATGCTTACAAACAGGATTCCTGGTTTGTTTTTAGTGTTGTGTGTCTCGTGCAGGGCTAAGGCTGAGTTCTGACCAGTTTGAAGGGCTTTCATGTGACTGAACCTCTGACGGGGCATTCAGTTTCGGAAAATGGAAATTATGTATTGAAACTTTTCTGACTTCCTGCAACAAAAATTGTGATGAAATGGCTTATATCAGACCAGTTTATATCAGCTGGATTTTTTCATGGGACTTGGACACCTTGTTTCTTACTTATTTAGAGATCAAGAAAACAGCATTTACCAGCTTTACTGCTGAATAAAAAGTGCACTGTGGGGAAACCAGGAAATCATTGAGTCAATTAAACTGTAAAAGTTGGGTCATTTCAACTATAAAAGTTTGAAGCTGACGTATAAGTTAAATTGGAGGTTTAAACCGCTGTTAACAGACTATAATCTTTTAGGGTAATAAATGTACCAGGCAATGCAGTCCCATACTGATCTCTGTCCTGGAGCTGTTTGTAATGCCTTCAGCAAAACAAAATCCTCGTGGCTCCATGGATTTTGAAATTGTGTTAGTAAGGATATTAATAGAGATTGTGGTGTGTCTTTGTTTGTTTTAATAAAAACAACTGTTTGTGCCAATTTGGACAAATTTGGAGGAAATATCCAGGCAGGTTACAACCACCTTTCCCCCCACCTNGAAAGGCACAGAGTAAATTTCTGGGCATAGAGCAGTGATAGGGGGTACACATCATAAAGTCACCCCAAGACACTGTTACAGTGTCTGTTGTCTGGAAGAAGTCAGAAGATTTTCCCCTTTGATGATTTGCATCCGCAGGCTGATGGAAGGTATTTCTTCGTTAGTGAAAAATTCAGATCTGGTTCATCCCTTAACAGTCCCTTGTTTGGTAGCCACAAATTAGCAACCATTTATAGCTCTTGAGTGAACACGTGAATTTGGGACCCAAAACTTTGAAATGTTTCCATAAAATTAATAACATCGTGCAGTTTTTAGATACTGGTTACAGTTTATCCCATTTTTATAGCTACTGTGTTACATATTTACAGTCAAACTCTTGGGCTGCTCACACTGTGCTGTGAAGGTGATGCAAAATCCTCTGAAGCATCAACAGGAATAGGAGCATGGGACATGGTGGTTGTCAGTACTGTTGGTAGGGATGCAGCTTGAGAAAAATCCAGCTGTGTAAACCTTTGCCCCTAAGATTTGCTTGCTGTGGATTTGTGTAGCACCTGCCTGCTGTGCAGTATAAATAATCTCATCAGAGTACTGCCCTTTTTTCATCTTCTCAAAGCATTTGCTATGTAAAATACAAGCTAATCTTTAGCTTGTTGCATGTTTATTTTATAAAATTCTTTTGGTGTTTATGCTTTTTGAATGCAGTTTAACAGTGGTAAGAATTAAATGTTGTTCTGCATTGATGTGCCACCAGAGAAGATGAATAAAATTCCTAATCTAAATAGAATCTATGTAAGGGTAATTTCTAATTTTAATAGGAATGTTAAAAGGAAGAAATCAAGTTCTGTATTTGCAGCATTTCTTGACAGGTACTGATGCTGTAAATTATACAGTTGTTCTTCCTCTGGATGGATTTTGTAGTACTCACAGCAATTTATAGGTCTAGCGTGCAGCTGCTGGAAGTCATTTATTCTCAGTTCTGTATTAAATCTATCACATATAATGCATTAACATTCAGTTCAGAGCTCAAGGGCTTATGGCTGCTTCTCTCTTGCTCTGAGTTTCTGTCCTAGAAGTGTTTGCAAGGTATGCAGAAAACAAAATTTAAAAACTTAAATTGATATACAAGAAAAAAAAAGATGTTTGTCCATGATGAATACTTGAAAGCAGCTCATTTTGCAGTTTCAGCTGAGCAGTGAAAACAAACCCTGCTGCTAACATTGCTGAAATTGGTAATGTTAATAAGCTTGTTTTGATGGATTAGCACTTCAGTCCTGTTTGCTTGAGTGACGCTCTTTACACACGTCAATTGGACGTGTCTTCAAGTTAGAGAAACTGAATATTCCCTGCCCTTTGGTTTGGGTGCATCATAGGCTGTAGGATGCTGTCGTTGATTTACTTGATTCAGCTTTTAGTTGTGGGGTTTTTTAAATTAGAAAAAAGGGGAGTACATTATTTTGAATATTTGGGAAGTATTTATAATGAATGTTAAAAGGAGCTAAACTATACCTGGAGTTTGACAGAAGAATAGGGGCAAAGGCCATGAAGATTTGTTGAGTATATAAGCTGTGAGGAAATAGCAGTTGGAACAGACTGCCTGATATGAGTCCTGTACCTGTTTATTGTTGATGATTTCCCATCTTTCATGCTAAGAAAATAAATCTAGGAAAATGGAATTAAGTTCTGCTCAAAATGAGGAGAAACTTCTACCTGGGGGAACTTGAGCTCATTTGTTGGAGGAGAGATCCTGAACTCTTGTGGCAGATGTAATATGTTCTGGCATGATTACTTGTATAAAAAGATGACTAGAACAGGCTAAATGTGAAAGATTTGTTTGTTGTCTGTTAAACTGTATCAGTGAAAGTGCTTGTGGACCCTGCATGAAGTGATCTGCCAGCACTAATAATTTACTTAGGTTGTTTGTAAGTAGCCTAATACCACTAAGGCCGAGAATGAAACAAGTTTTCAATCCAATAAACATCCCCAAATCCCTTCCAATTTTAAAACCTCAAAAAAGAAGCAAGTAAACTAATCACATATGGTATTATGAGAGTTTAATAAAAACGTGGAAAAAAATAGTTGTGGATGAATGCCGCTCTGCTGCATTTTTCAGTGAGTCATCTTCCACTGAAAATAATTCCAGGCCAAAACATTTCCTGAAAGCTTTAACAGCTTAGTTAAAGCTTCTAGATGTGATAAGACCTTCTGGAGGTTCCTAACTTCTGAGCCCTCTCCTTGATGAATGGTTCCTGCCCTGGTTCTAGGCAAGCTCATTGGTGACAAATGTGACGGTAGCTGTACTTGGTGAAAACCTTTGTGAGGTAATGTATTAATTTTTATAGGGAAAAATCTGCTTTGCTACCTTTCCAAATCAGCTATTTCATCTAGGAGACTGCAAGTTAACAGCAGGGTACTGGAGTGCAGGGACCAGATCCTGAAATAGCAGATAGAGAACTGACAGCAAGGATTGCTCCATCGTCAGTAGAAGATGGCTAGAAGTTTGCCTAGAACTTGCCAAAGCGTGGGGCAGACAGAATATTGTGCAATAGTTGCAGTCTGGTGCAACCAAATCATCAAGAGAAACTGCATCTTTCCCTGTCTGAGCAACAAATTCCTGGAAAACATTAGCGAATTGCAAGAGCAGGGGTATTAACCAGTCATGGCTTTGTATGAGATAACTTTGCTGCTCTGTGGTATTATATATCACACCTGTATGATGAATAGTAAATAGGTATGGATACAGAGAGAAAGTTCTACTGGGAACCTGAGTCTTTTAAATCCATTCCCTGCTTGCTGTCAGTTGACTGAAAGATACGGTTTTATAAAGCATGCTGAGTCATCTGGGAGGGTATTACTTGAAGCTTAGGCTTATGATAACATTGATATGGATTTGTACTGTAACACCTGATACTTTGCATATTCATGCATTTGATGCAAACAAAATCTACCTACAGCTTTGACCATACAAAGTCTGTATTTTGAGTGTGCGTGTGGTATTTCTGTACTCTATACATGCTGTAGAATAGTGATACCATGAGACACTAAGAACTGCTGATGATTTCTCAAGTCAGAAGAAATGAGTCTGGAGGCCAGATAAGACTTTTTGATTAGAAAGTTAGCTTGGAATTCCTCACAGTCAAGCACACATTATGATCATGCTTGCAAGGATAGGCTGAGTGGTGTTTAACTTGCTGTGAATGCACGTAAGGGAGCCTTTGGTGGTCAGTGCAGCACAGCCCTATCATCTAGTGGTGTTTCATTTGTGCTAACAGAGCCTTTATCCTGCCAGGTGTTTTTGCCAATGTTTATCTGTGTCTGTTTTTTGTGTGGTTAGAGTCACTTGTGTACATCATCAATTCAGATGTAGTTAAAAGCCTTATGTGGAGGAAAGGAGCCACCAGGTCATGCTGTTTGCAACTTGGCAAATTTAGTATTTTTGTAGAGCAGGCAGGGTCAGGTTTATGGTGATACCAGGTGATCCCTGCTGATGGTAAATGCTTATCTGAAAAAGGTCCTGTGGGGTGCAGCGAGGGCCAGCTGCTCCCTGGGGCAGGGCATCACCAGCCGCACATCGGCAGGAGCTGGGCATGCCAGCTGTGGTTGCCAGGCTCAGCCAGCAGTCCAGATCCTCAGGAAAGTGTGTGGTGATGAGGCAGCTCAGAGAACAAGCTGTGAGGTCAGCCTGTGGATCAGGTGAGGGTGACCAGGTAAGAGACACCCCCGTGGTGGCTCAGAAGTGCTGTGGTGACCGGGCCACATGGAGCTCAGGAGGTCAGACTGGCAGGAGCAGCTGTGGCTGAGCTGGAGCCTGGCACCCCTATGGCATGGCATGGCTTGGAGGTTCCAGGGCGTGTGGAACTGGGGCTGCAGGGCCCGGGGTGAGCGTGGGTGCAGCTCCCCGCTGAGGCTGGGCAGAGCCCTGAGGGGTGTAAGCTCTAACACCTGTGTAAACAGCGTTCTCTGGGCAGAGCTGACACAGCTGAGGACATCTCACTGTCAGTATCACCCCCAGATCTTTTTCACTTGCTTTTGTCTGAGATGCTTTCTTCCACTGAAAAGGATGACACAATACTTATGAAATATGTTATGTGGAGCCTTGCCCAGATGAACAGTGCATGAATGCACTTGGAAGAGTTTGAGCTTTATTACGGTCTTTGAATCACCAACTATGCACGATTTGGCAGTCACTTCTGACTGAAAGCTGAATGCTAAGGCCCAGGTTTAAGCTGTGATAAAAACTAATGCTTTTGTCCTCTATTTCTATAGTAGTATGAAATTGTGGGGTTTTGTGTGCCTGTGTTTTTCCTGGATACAGAACTCAGCTCAATAACATCTGTCTCTGCAGAGAGCAGGCTGGGTACTGCAGTGCACTTTGAAGCTACAGCTGCTACAAAATACAGCAGCATGATTTGTACCCACGGTGATCCCAGCCCCCCTGAGCTGTGTTGATGGGAATGCTCAGTGAACAGGAGCTGGCTTCCTGGTGTATTGAGCTGTCAAACCTTAGATGTATTATGTGGGATAAAGAACAGATTTTTTTCTTTTTCTCCTTTTTTTTTTTTTCTCCTTATTGCAGTAGTGCAGTCAAAGCTTAACAATGAAGGTAGTTTTCAGGTGCTTAAAAGTCTTCTTGTCCATTCACTGTGTTTAGCTGGAACAAGCCACAGCTGGGAATCTCTGATTATCGATTCATTTTTCATTCTTAGCATGGACAGCCAGGTATAAGGAAGACACAGAAGTATGTCCTGGTAGGGCTGGGACAGCAGCATGGGGAAATGTTGCTATAGTGGGCCCCTTGAACTGGCGGTGGTTGAAGGTGGGGATTATCTTTAATCTCAGCTGGTCTCATATAACATAACTAATTTAGTGTGGAAAAACACATGCTAGTGTGTTTTTCCAACCTCTAAAAAGAGGTTTGAATAAGAAGAAGGTGCAAAACCATGAAGAAAAAATGCAATAACCTGAAGTGCAGTAAAGTAGCTGGGTGAACTGCAGGTATTTGTAGAAACTAACTTCCTCCTTTAAAGAACTAGTTCATTATTCTGATAATCCAACTTTGATAGTGAATTCACTCCATTTTAGGGTTTTTTGGTTTTTTTTGTCCATTTATGCAAAAGATCAGACTAAGATTATCTGCTGTTTCTTCTTTTTCACATGAAAAATCTCAAGGAACAAATTCTTCCTCAAGATGGAAAGGAATAATTTTCTATGGCTTCTTTTGGGGCTCTCCAAGCTCACAGCTAAACAACAAAGTAGTGATGAATTTCATGGGGCTGAGCATTTTTTTTTTCATTTTAACGTGTTACTGAGCAAAACTGGGGCTCTTCGTAGGAGAATTTATCAATACCATGACTTTGAAGCTCTCCACAGTATCGTGTGAAACAAAAACATTAACTCACCAAACCTTTCCAGATGTTGTGTTACTGACTGCTGTTACTGGTTTACCAGTTTTGACTTTCTTATGAACTCCTCAATCCTGGTTAGACACTACTGTTTTAGAGGGAAAAAGTAATTTTTAAAGGCTTTTGGGTTTGATTGTTTGCATATGATGCGGCTAAGTAAGAAATGGTTAATAATAGAAGCCAATTAGGCTGAAGTGTTGCATTGACTTTCCATTGTAGCTCTAGGTAGCACAGGAGAAGAGAGGGCAGTCTGCTGTCTTGTAATAATTGCAGGAAAGATAGATTCACTAATTAGAACCAGAGTTTAAATAACACTTCTGAAGAAGTCCAGTGTGCAGGACAAATTGCAGATGCTTTACTGCGGTTGGAGATGCAGTAGTATTTGGATTTGAACACACTGGGCATGAAATCATTCTTGCACAGTGGTGATTCATTTATATATTGGTTTATTAAAAATTTAAAAATACGTTATGTGTTAATACACTCAAGAAAACAGTCTTCTGATTCAGATGATCAGTTGGTTAAACTACTGTCTACTCCTGCTTAAGACTACATCTCTTTCATTGTGTTTGCTTTTGGTTTTTTTTTATTATTGTATCCCTGAGGTTTCCAAGTTAGCCTGAGGAAGTAAGATGCAATCGTATGTCCAGTGCATATCTTGGAGTAAATGAGATTTTAAAAATACAGGACTGGTTCATTTAATATCAAATGCTCTTTTCTTCAGCCATAAACTTAAAAATTTTATTCGGTAAGGAGTGGATACTGTGATGCTTTTGTAAATAATGCATATAGAGCCTGATGCAATGCAAAGGAAAATAATTAGACTTCAGATAGCCTATGGGCAGGCTGTGAGAAGTTTTGTATGCATTTACTTGTTCATTCTTCATTGTGCCTCTTCTCATCATTTGAATCTGGTGCCACAGGCTCAGATATGCTGTTTTCCCTTCCTTTTTTATTTTCCCCCTGAATTTAACTGTCTCCTTCACCCAAGCCATTTCACAAATATCTATTAGTTTTCTTTTCAAAGGGACAAGATGCAGAAGCAGCATGGGAAAATGTCTATAATTAAATAGGATGAGGCAGGAGGCTCCATATAGCCTGATGTCGACTGTGTAGTTGTTCCAAAGTCTGTCACTTTCCGCTGCCCAAATAACAGTGCCCACGACTGATTCCTGGAACCAGTTAAATTGGACTTGGGAGTTCTGGCAAGCTGGTTGTCCCTTGTTTCTGTTGGTGGGAGGCTGTAGGGTTTCAAGGAGGTCTGGGTGGAGAAGGGAGGAACAAGATGGGTGTGGTAAGATCCCTGAATGCTTTAAGTGTGCACACAGAAGGGACAGAGGGGAAGCAGGCAGTGGCACCCCAAGGTGGCTTCTCTCAAGCACATTTATTTCCACACCTTCCGTGATTCCCCTTTCCCAGGAGTGTGGGATTCTTATCCCTGACGGGCTGTTCCTTTCTGCAGCGTGCTCAAGACAGAGGCTGGTGGGGCAGGGAAGCAGACACAGGAGATTTGTTCAGAGGCAGCAATTACAGAATGCCTTGTTTAACTCTGTGTGCACCTCTGTCCTCTATTTCTTATGAAGAAAGACATGGCTAGGAGGAAAGGCAGCTAATTTCCAGGGCAGTTTTCTCAGAGGAAAACTGCTGAAAAGCAAACAAAGCAAAGACTGTTCATGGTTGTAAGACACACTAAAAATTGTGGTCGTTTTACACATACTTTGTTCGTATGTCATGAGATAATGATGATTCAATTGTAAGTATCGTTACAGTCCATTTTCAGAAACCTTGATGAATTTAACTTGATGTTTCCTTAAGCAGAGTAGAGATAGAAATGAATAAATGTTTGTACATTACTTGTCAGTTTTGGAGTGCTTTTGGAAATAAACAGCATGTTCTTTTGCTGACAGGATTTGAAATCTAGCAATCAGCGAGATGAAATTGCTGCAGCACGTGCATCCCTGAAGGAAAATTCTGCTTTCCTACATTCAATATGTTCAGCTTGTTTGGAACATTCAGATGTTGCATCCCTTACAGCCAGCAAGGATTCAATTTGCAGTGAAATACAGAATGCTCTCAATGTAATTTCTAATGCTTCCCAAGGAGTTGGAAATAAAATGGAAAAAACTTCATCTCACACAGCTACTCTTGGAAGTGCACTTGATGAGCTTGAGGTATGTAGACATGTGAGATTACAATGTTTTTGGAAAAGAAGTTTATTTATTTATTTTTTAAAATAACTATTGGTATCATAAATGATGAGCCTAAAGGCATTAGAGATTGTTGCTCTGCTTAGTCCTAGTCTAAATAGTATCACTTGAAATTATTTCATTGAGAGGGATCATTTTCTTCAGAGGAGCTTGGAATTAAGGCTTCATATGTGTTCAATATTTGTCTCTGTTTGAACAGCAGGGCAGAGTTAGTTCCAGTTGTGTCCCTAATGCTGGAGGCAGACACGTCCTACAGTAAGTGGGCATGTCCCATGAGTTCAGTTTGCTTATAAGTGATTCTAGCAGACAGGGCCCACTGCTGCCTTGGCTGCATTTGAGCTGCTACTGTGCAAGCTGAAGTCCTTTTCTCCAGAATGTGTCGTTGGGATCATTCTGTAACTTATTTAATCGAGCAATTCAGAACCCTCATTATGTTTGCTGCTTATCATTAAATAGCGACGTAGCCAATGTGCTTTCACCACCTCTGCATTTCTGCTTCCGTTATTGAAGCAAATACTTGGAGGAAGGCAGCACCTTCTCTATTCCTGACCTCATCCTAAGCTTTTCTATGGAATTTTTCCTTTTTCTCATGGCTACTCTGGCTCTTACCAGTGTCATTTTCCATTGTCCTGCCACAAATGGTAGAAGATCTCCTGTAGATGAGACTACAGACCATGATCCTCATGTGGTGTATCTGATGTAGGCCCAGATCAACAAAAGGAATGAATGTTTCTAAACACATTTGTAAATATGGGTGGTTTTGATTGTAAATTCTGGGACTTAGCAGATCTCAGCATCCCAGTGCCAAGATTATGATGCATATTCAGGAAAATAGGACTGGTGGTAGTAGATTTTTGTCTAAAATTTTCAATGGAAGATTAAAGCAATACATTGAAATATGACACAAATTTTGCAGTGGCAGCTTGTTGATCAAAACAGACCTCTCGGTCATGCTCAAAGTCAAATCAGACAGGTTTTCCCCCCCAAAGGAACGGACTACAATTGCACCTTACGTGCTATCCATCCTTGTTTCTCGCAAGGGGTTTTAAAATCACAGTTTCTAATCTATTTTCCTAATAAATGGAAGGAAAAAGAAATGTGTAAGAGTAATACATGATTTGTTACAATGTAACTGCGAATGACAAATGATATACCTTATATGAGACCCACTATTTACCTGGATTACTTAGAAATTTTAAAAAACCCAAAAATTGTTGAAAGGGTTGCACTTTTTTGCTGCAGATGAATTCATCTTGCCTGTATGTAAGCAGTACCATTTAAATGATTGTAAAAATGTAGTAACATTTATTATTGTTCTAAAATTTGAGATTTGTGATAATCACAAAATGGAAAAAAATTGTATTTTGAATTGAATTTGCTTTTACTTGGAAATGTGAGAACATAGAAGTCTGACTGTTGTAAAAAGCCATTTGTTTATCAAGTTGAAAATATATTTTTACCTAGGTAGCACAAATGGAAATTGAAGCTGTGTGAGTTAGATAAAGCACAATTTATAGAGCATTTAACTTCTAAAATGATTTTATGAATTAGATGGCTGCACTTTTCTCGCTTTACAGGAAGTTCTATTGGCTAAGGACCTGAAATAACCTTTGCTCTATCTTCTTGTTGCAAATACAGTGCCATGAAATAGATTGATGTAGTAAATAGTCTGGTGGGAACAAATCTCATTAAATGTTTATAGTGTGGAAATGTATCTCGGAGCTTACCCAACAATCTAGTATCTAGATGTTTAGCAATATCATTCTTCCTTCGCCAGTGCTGGCACTGTGAAAGTTATTAAAGATTTATAGGTGAGGAAACCACCAGTAAAATTAGAGCAGCTAACTCTTAAATCAGTAGATTTTCAACAATTCCTCTCAAAGACTCCCTATAACTACCGTGTCATTTGTAAACAAACACAAAACTGTAACTTTAAAATTTAATTGCATATTAAGATCTGTGAAAGGAGCGTGTGAGGGCAGGTTATCTAATGCTTTCACTGGTCTTCCATCTTCTGAATGCAAAGAGATTTCTCACAAAATGATGCAGGTCTTGCATGCCTGAGTCTCTGTCAGTGTGTTCAGCTGCTCTGTGGTCCTTGACTGACCGTGGCCATCCAGCTGAGCAATTACATCCAAGATGTCAAAAGGCTGTAAGTCAGTCCAGAACTTCAGGAAACACAACCAAGTTTCTGGATACCCATGGGCCTTCTCTTTTTCCTGGATCAGAAGACCAGTGAGGGAGAAAACAGGGATCTAATCACTCCTCTTAAATGCTCCCTTATGCTTGAGTCTTTAAGCTACTTAAGAGTAGCTGACCGCTGTTTAGCCTGTTATATTAAACCCACCGGAGACTACTTGTTGTGCGTCTGCAGTCTTCTCATTGAGCCTTTCCTGCATAGATGTACTGATTATGAATAATTAATGAAATTATTTGGAGAATTTTATCTGTAGGGCAGTGTCTTAACTCCTGTTTTCCTGGTTGTTATTGCCTAGATTTTTTTATTCAGAGATGAACCATAGTAGCTTTTTGGCCAGTGCTATTTGTCCTTCTTGGTGTGAACTTTCTCCAGACTGTCTCCCAAAGGAAGACATTTCTGCTTTGGTTCAGCTGAGGTTTGAAGGCAGTCATTTTTCCAGCTAAATGGCTATTAGGCTGTGGCCTCCATGTGTCTCAGTCTTCCACAGTCAGTGAAGCTGTTTTTTCTGTAGCAACACTTCAGTATTCTACCTGCCAGGTGTGTTTTACATTCCGATGGACACCGTATGGATAGCTTGGTGTTGAGAGAGTTACTTGAGATGCAGGAGCTTGAAGGGAAGTTGCTGCTGCAGTTGATAGTGACCATGTGGCACAACTTGAGCAGATGTGAGGTACCCCAGAACACCTTGGTGTTAAGGGCTCTAATGTGAGTAGGAAGGCAGAGTTTCAAATCTCAAACACAACTTGTGATTCAAGTCCCCTTGCCTAGCTGTTTAAGCTTTTATCTTGTGGTGTTCTGATATAACACTTCAATTTCTAGCTTAAGCTAGACAGTCCCTGAAACTGTCCTATTAAATCTAAATTGAAAATATAATTAAAATTCTCCAGCTTAGAATTAGTCTGGCACATACTGGATAAGCACAGATAGGTTCTGCTTTTACCTAAATTCCACGTCAGGATATCTGGCATAGTTTTCTTGTTTATTATTTTTTCTGAAAGCTTGAAACCACCTATGGATGTGATGTAAGAAGTGAATGAGTGTATGTGGAGTGTAGGTTTGGAGATCAGGACCAGAATGACACTGTTTCAGATGTTCAGTTACATTAGCAGTTGCTGGTTTGAATTTCTTTAAATGCTGAAGAAGCTCAAATATACTTATTTTCACATTTCATGAAAATATCATATTCTCCTTTTCTTTCTCTTTAGAATATTTGCTTGCCACACAATTGTAATGAATTTTATCAAACTAAAAGAGTTGTTTGCTTTTGTTTACCCTACCTACTGAAAAGCAAAAGGACACTTACATCTAGGTCCTTTAAAAAAAATAATTGTTAAACAAAAGCTGCAGTTTTTGTCTTTGCCCATATTCAGCCTGTTAAAAGTGGCAGCACTGACTTTCTGCCATTGAGAGATTGTATTGGACTAAAAGCCACCAGAATTAGATGGCTCATGTAATCTGATTTAACTTTCTCAGCTGTGAGCTAGCACTGTTGGCTCTGAGTTAAATGCAGAGGTTCTCCTGATCTCTAAAAAACTGAAGTTTGGAGGCATTGAACCCCTCTTTCAAGCAAAGCTTAGACTATGCTCTGGGGATCTGAATGGCAGAGAGAACGTGGGTTTGTCTGCAGGTGACCTCTGTGTGTAGCCCCACTAGGGAAAATGGAATCTGCCATGGTCAGAAGTATTTTGGATGCCTCCAGTGGGAAGGGCTAGCAGCACATCTGGGAAGCGTAACGTGACTGTAGTTCCTGCAAGTAAAGAATAAAGCAGCATCTTCATTGGACTGACTTTTCTTACCTGTACTCCTCATTTTTTTCCAGAATTTAATTGTCCTGGATCCTCTTGTAGTGAACGAAGAGAAAGTGAGGCCCTCCCTGGAGCAGCGGCTGGAAGCGATAATCAGCGGGGCGGCGCTGCTGGCCGACTCCTCGTGCACGCGGGACGCGCACCGCGAGCGCATCATCGCCGAGTGCAACGCCATCCGCCAGGCCCTGCAGGAGCTGCTGGCCGAGTACCTCCGCAACGTGAGTCCCGCAGGGCCTCCTCGGGGGCTGCCCCACAGCCCCTGCCTAGGGCAGGGCAGGATTTAACCGACAGTTAGCGTAAAGTACAGTTCAACCTCTGTGTCTCAACGTGCTCTTTAAAAGGTTCAAAAGGATGTTTTTCTATGGAAATCTAAGCAAAAACTAAATACAAATCCCTAAAATGAGTATGAATTATATTATATCACGTATAGGAAGTCTGTGGAAAATGCCATACCAGAGACAAAATTTTAGGTTTAGGTTATTTTATGCTTGTTGTGAACTGTCACTGGTTCAGAACAGACATAATCCTTCATGTGCCAGAAACAAGTGTTTCTTTGTAATGCCACTTCCTAGACCAGAGTTTGAAAATGTAATCTCTGTTCCTGTAGAAAGCAACAATTTAAATAATAATTTCTTAAAAGGTAAGTAATCTGTTAGTGTTGTTTTCAAGTAGGGTGTTCACACCAGAAGAGAAGAGCACCAATTTACAAGTGTAAGAATGACTAAATTGCTATATTGGGAAGACAGGAGTTTTGGGTAAATCCAGAAATCTGGTTGTCTGACATGCTTGCAGGCTAATTCAGCTGTGAGTTTTTTGAAAAGGAACATAGTTTGCATTTTAAAAGTGATTGTTCTTCTAGGTTTGACAAAAGGATTTGACACTTGTTACATTTGGCAGGTAAATGTTGAAACAGTGGGGACTCAATACTGTTAATATGGGTACACAATGTTAATCTCATGCTTTTCATCTGTAAACATTTTCTGTAGGCATAATGTTCTTTTCTAAAGATACCTCAGGATGATTCATCAAGCACATTGAAAGAACAATTGTGTGATACAGATATTTGTTCCCTTTTTGGGAAGCTGAAATTCCTTTCTGTTCTGTAAGTCACAGCAGTTAACACAGTCTGAAGCTGTTCTAATGAGACTGTTTGCTTTGTCTTACTCTATTGTCATTAGGATAATGTAGTGTAGGGACTAAAATAATCTATGCATATCAGATTTTTTTTTCATCTCACAGATACTGTACATTTTGGTATGTCTCTTTATTGGGGAGCAGGTGGAATTTACAGATGCTTTATTCAAGTTGTGCTTTCAGTCCCTGTACCAGAGAAAAGCGCTATAATATTTTTACTCAGAATTCTGTTGAATGCAGCATTAATTCTCAAACCTCTCTGGAAGTGCTTTACACATGGGTTAGATAGTGAAATTTCTTCATCCCTGGTTAGCTTGGGATGTAAGTCTTTGGTACGTTGTTGTAGCAGATTTCTCTTGCAATATGTGTTCTAGGGTGGGTCAGGGTTTGCTGTTAAGTGGCTGAAAGTTTTATAAGGGAAGGCATCACCTTTAATGGTTGGACTCAATGATCTGAAGGTCTTTTCCAACCTAAATGATTCTATGATTCTGAGCATGTGGCAGGGTGCAGATGTGGTGAACGGCATCCCATATTAGTACAAAAGAGTGCTCTGGGTTTGTCCCAACAACGCTTCCCTATGTATCTCTGGCATGAAGCTACATGATTTTAAGTCCAAATGATCTTAAATTCTCAGACTCTTGAAACAAAACTGTGATGATCTTTTCTATTTCAGAAATAATCATAGTTTTGGGGGTACATCATGTATAATAGGTAGAAAAGAATAATACATAACCCACCCCACTGACTTGAGAAAGTCAGAAAGCAGCTATTGATATATGACAGTAAGAGAAACTGCCATAAAATTTGCTGCAGAACACAGTTACTGCACAAGGTGGCAAAGACAAGGAAGCAGAAAGGAAAAAATACAAAAGATTAAAAGGTATGAGGTTACATAACAGGAGGGAATGAAAAGTTTTTAGTTTCTTTTAGAGCTCTTGATCTGCTTAGACAGTTATTACTGAATGGAAAAACTCTCACTGAGAATAGTTTATGGCTATTACTGAGACTGCGTTAAATAAGCTTTTCAATGGGAAGATTATCAGATGTCAATTGCTTTATTTCACAGCTCTAACTCGCTGAAGAAGAGATGATAGATCCAGGAAACAGTGCTGATTTATCAGTGCCTTTTTGGCTCTTCTATTAATAGTTTCAATAAGCCAGGACTGGGAATTGAATGAGCTATAAAGATGATGGCAACCATTTGTTACCATAGCACAATCTAGGGTTGTGATTCCCTTCCTCTCCTTGGGAACACTGTTGTACTCCACAGGCAAGTGCTCTGTCTGTGGAATTCTTCATGGGAGTTTGTGTGTGCGCCCTCCTGGCTTGTGCCCTGTGCTCTGAGTGAGGCCCTGAGCCTCTGTGCCACAGCTTGTACATGAGGCATTCCTTGCCCACGGTCCACCCCAGGCACGCTTTGCTCCTGGCTTTGTGCTGCTGGTGTGTGGCTCCCAAGCACAGTGTCCCTGCTGTCATTTCAGCCCTCTGCACGCCCTCTCACGAGCTGTGCTAGTCAGCCGCTCGGAAAGGTTTGCTTTTCTGGAGAGGGGCCTCCTGTTTCTTGCTGGCACATTGGCTCGGTCACTTGCCTTAAGGCTTCTTCCTGTCTGAGCGCTGCCGGTGGTGTCTCTGCCTCAGAGACACCTCACCCAGTAAGTGCCACCTCCACACATCCTCCTCTGGCAGCTGGTTTGCCAGGAAGCTCTGGGAGCTGCGCTGGTGACATCCAGGGTCGCTCTGGTGCTGATGGTGGATGTGCCCCGCCTGGCAAGTGTTGAGCTTCAACAGGGGCGTTGCCAAGGACATGGCTGCCTAAATTCTGTGTAAACTCTGCATTGTCTGTTCTTTTGAAACTAGGTCTCAGTGCTTGAACTGTACAGGAACTTAGGATTTAGCCCTAACATTTGAAACAGTGTAAGGAGTATATCTTTTGTGGTTCCTAAGTTTATTTTTTTAATTTTCCTCAATCATTTACAGTGTCTAATAAGCCTTGAGGACATCAAATGAAATTAAGAGCTTGTTGGTGTCAGTGATAAATTTTCAAAAATCTTTTTTTAAAGAGTTTTCAATGCAAGCTGGGAAAAACATCTTTTCAGAAGATACTTGCTTTTATGTGAGTGTCTGTTTTTCATAGAGGCTTTATCACAGTGAATGGTACGATGGAAGGTGAAGCAAAATGCTTTCCACAAGAACCTCTAAGTTTTTCTGTTCAGAGTAATTCAGACACATAGTAAATTGCAAATATATTTATAATTCTTCTGAAAGGCAGCAGTTTTTCATCTGAATAGTTTCAAAAATTCTTTGAAATTATTTGTGTACTATTGTTATCCTTTCTGAATTTTCCTCATAGACATGCATTGTTAGAGGATATATTTGCATTTTAGGACATCCAGTAACAGGAATTACTACTGTGGGTTTGGATATCTTATTAATGGCAGAATGATACTGTGGTGTGGATAATAGTGTAATATTGTATCCATGGGAGTAATCATTTTGTTCTAGTAATAAGCACTTGCTTTTTCCTAATGACAAGCTCTTGTCTTTTCATCCTTCACAATGAAAAGTTATTGAACACATTGGAGTGCAGCAATACGAACTCCCTGTTGAGTTTTTTCTGAGCTTTTACTCAGTCACAATAAGGACATTCCCTTCCCTGGGGGGTCAGAAGGGATAAAGGAGCTGTGATTGAGCGTGAGAAAAAGTTGTGAGCAGCACTAAGTGGTTGCAGGTACTGCTGTCTCTGCCTTCATTAAATAGGGTGGTGTGCCTGAGCAATTATTCTCATTCTCCTCTGGCTTTCAATAAAGATCATCCTAGATTGTTAAGGCTGGTAAAGAAAGGTCGGATACACTGATAATATGAGAGCTACTTTCTTGAAATTGAAAACTCCTTACTTTTGGAATGTTGTTTCATGATATTTGAGCTTCATTAGTTTTAGTTCATTAGTTTCTCAGCTTATTATGGCTATAGGTTGGAGATACACATATGTGTGTGTGTGTGTATATGGGTCAGTGTATTTTTCTCATCAGTTCTGATTTCGCTTTTTTCTTGTGTATTCCAAAAATGTCTGTTTCTTAACTGGGTTTTTATGTTATGATTACCTAGATGTTTGGGTCAGACATGGGTAATTTAGTCTGGACGTGCCTGTGGCTCTTGTGCCACATGTGGTGGCAGCTGCTGTGTCCTGCTGTCCCACAGCTGTGCTGTGTGTGTGGCAGGGAGCAGAGCCAAACCAGCCCTTCTCACACCAGTGGTGCTTCCATTTAAAAAGTGTGAGGAGAATAATGGTACATTTTACCTCGAGGCAGATCAGGAAGTGAACTGAAGCTGACCACCTTGTACGTATTTATATCACTGCTAATCGAGCCCTGGCCATCCGTGTAACCTGAGGGTGTCATGTGCTCTGGGACACGCGGCTGCTCAGGGGCGATGCTGCAGGGGACACGCAGTAGCTGGTGGCAGGCAGTGAAGCACCTACACCTGCAAGTGTAGGGCACACTTGAACCTTGCTGGGAATGCAGCTCCTGGAGCTTTATGAAACTGGGTTCCCTCAGGGCTCCCTGAAGCCCGATGCTTCACCACAGGCTTGTGTCCACAACCTCTGGGTATGAGACATGTTTGCATCTGAGCACATCGGCTGAAGTGCTGTGAGGATGAGGCTAGGAGCTAGGATCCCTGAAAGCAGAGGGATAGCTGGGATAGGGAGTGAGCTGGACTGTGCTGAACCCTTAAGGAAAGGTGTGCAGTGCAGAGCCTTCTGCAGCCATGGGGGAGGTCCAGCTGCGGGAAAGGGGACACAGTGGAGAGCTGGGACTTGTGCGTGGTGTCTCTCTAGATTTCAGACTCTGATTGTTCACTTACTGGAACATGAGCATAGGAAATTCAAAACCAGAAAACGGGTGGAAAACCAGGAATCTTTATTTATTGATGGTATGGTTCTGGGCCTTGCTCTTTGTCTCAGCTCTTAAACTTTATTGCTGTGGGGTGCTAATGCCTTGCTCTACCTCTGTATTGAGTACTCTTCAGCAACAGCTTAAGGTCTGACCACTGTCTGCATGTGGAGACTGTGATTGATAATGTTTTTTGTGGTATTTTATTGCCATTCTTACTCTTGGAGAGTGGAGGGACATACAGATGCCTCAAGCATACTGATACCTCAACTTGACGTTACTTGTACTTCATGATTTCCTGATGAAGACTTTTAACACTTTCCTGGGTTGCCAGTGACACTTGAGGAGGTAAAAACAGGGGACTGTTTGACTTGTTCTTTGTGGTTACTTCCACTTTCTTTCACAAATATGTAACTTGCAAAGTTCTGTGTAGTAGCTTTCTGAAGAACTGAGCCCAAAGGTAGACTTGACTAAGGGAGTTTGAAGAAATTCCTTGTTAAAACCTTCAAGAACAGAATGACTGTTGGTTATTCATGGAAGGGGTTGAAGTAACTGACTTCCTGAAATCTTTGTTTTTAAATCCTTTTTTTTTTTATTTCTGAACAAATAGAAAACACTTGTATTTGTGCCTTTTTACAAAAAGAGTGGATTTGAATGCTCTTACTTTACTGTCCTCTTCATATTCAAACATCTTAAGAAAACTTCCAGAGAAATTTGAAATTGAGGTATGTCAAAATGTAAGCTAGAAGAATTTTGATGTGTGGGTGGGAAATGTCACTCAGTTCTTTTCTTATTTGTGGGGTTTTTTTTTATTTTTTATGGCTTTATTGAGTATTATATTTTTCAAAAAAGGATGTATTCCAGTAAAATTGGTATGCCCATATGGCATATTATGCTGGCATTTATGCAAGAAAATATGTAGTTTTCATGATTCTGTTGTTCACATTGCCTGAGTAGTTGATTGAGTTGACTTTGAACATTCCTAGAGAGGATTTTCTTCCATTTTGTATGCAGTATGTGTAATTGAAAATTATTTTTCTAAATGCTAACTTTCAGCGAACATTTTGTTTTACGGGGAAATTAGATATGAATTGTTAAGGAGGAGGATCTTAAGTGTACTTAAAAGACAGAAGTAGTCTAGTGAATTCCCCAAATAGATTTACAGCTGAAAAATAAGCTGCAGTTAAATGTACCTGATTATAGATGCTCTTACAGACTTTGCAGTAATCTGGGATCTCTGCACGTGAGCTGGAGAAGGATAATGAAAGCTTTTCTCTCCTTAAGCCCTGCTTTTCATTGAACGGTTCTGAGCCGAGCTATTTCAGGATTAATCGGATCTAAACTTGAGGCTTGCCCGGGAATAATGTAGCATGAGGAGCAACTCATGGCTCTGTGGAGGGTGATTCACTACAAGAGTCAGTAATTTGTATTTAGCATACCTGGCAGCCCTGGAAGTATACTGGGTTGCTGAAGACTAATTTTCTTTCAAGAAACCTTCAGTAAGGCAGTATTTGCTCTCCCCAAGATGAAATAAATCCTTGGTTATGGTAATAAACAAGCATTAAAAATAAATAATGAAGTATTTGTTAACTCAACATCTACCTAGCTGTTTAGTTTACAAGAACTTTCCTAGAGTTTATTGAAAAATGGTTGTTATTACATAATGTTTTTCTCAACCAGTTTCCTGTTTTCTGGAGGGTGTTAGACTGGTCATTTTTTGAAATGTCAGGATGCCATTTCTGGGAATGCTGCTGAATTCTGCTATTTCAGATGCATTTATCTTTGTTTTTATCCTCTGGTGTAATGCAGCTGATTTTTGTTGTTCAGATCCATTTCTAAATTGTATTCTGTTTCAGGTTAAAAGTTACTTATTTTTGTTTGTGTAACAGTTCTAATTAAAAAGATCAATCATAATTGATAGTTCAGGGAACTCTTCAAAGACTGTTGGTGTTGTAGGCCCATCCAAAACCCGAACCAACCTGGCTGGCATTGACTGTGCTTTGAGCAGTGGGTTGGACCCAATAATGTCCAAACATTGCTGCTGTGTTCAGTATGTGAAGTCTGATGCTAAACATTTGAATAAATTCCAATGTTTGGACAGTGTCCCGGATGACCCTGCCAGCTCCTTTCAATATACAGCAAATACCATTATTTACTAATGGAAGATTAAAAGACATTCAGGTAATGAAGCCAGGACAAAAAATGACACAAACTAGCAAAAGGAAAGTTTCTTTCATTTGAATAATCTCTGGTAATCTTCAGGTGGTGAAAGAAGAGTAGCTGCTGTGTTAGATTCTGTGGTAATGAATCCTCTCTATAAAAGAATACCTTGTTGAAGTCATTTGGGAAGTGGTTGATTAAAAGCTCTTCCTAAGAATTTCATCACCTGGCTGTTGAGGTCTGCTGCATGGTTAAAACCAAAGGCTTTTTCCCTCTTTACTTGGACTTAGGATACTTATATGCCACCAACCTATGAGATGCTGAAGTTCTTAATTTATAGAACAAGAAATGACTTCTCTTTGATAGAAATGGAGATATCTGCATAGTTGTCAGCTGACTTTTGGACCTAATTTCTTGCCTAACTTCTTTTGATCTTTTTTTTTTAAGAATGAACAATGGAGTTTTATGTGAAATAGCTTATGGTCATTTTTAATGAAATCAGTACTGTATCGTATTGCAGAAAAATTGTAATTCTTGGTCTTAATTGTTCAGCCAGATCTTGTAACAGAAACTTAAAGGAGTTTGGGAACTTAAAGATCTAAATTCCAATTCCACATTTCCATATTCTTTCTGAAAAGAAAACCAAAACAAGGCTTAAAAAACAAAACCATATCTTCGTCTTTGGTCATAAGCAGCATTTATTGGCACTTCCCTTTTATTTTAACTTTCCTTTCACTGGATTCATTTCCAGTTGTTGTTTGGTGTTCCTGTCTGATGTGCTACTCTTCTTTCCTTAATTAAGTAAAATAAAAAGGAAGAATATGATTTTGTATAATTGCATTTGTGACCAATATGTATGATCAGAAGGCTGGCAAAGTAAACAATTCCCCCCCTGCCTCATATTAATAAAAAAGATGGGCTTTAGTCCTTTCAAGATCAGCTTTTCTCAAGAACTGCTTCTCATGGTTGTTTTCTAAGCCTGTGTTGCCAGTTGGCCCATTTTCTTTCTTTTTGAGTATGCAAAGAAAATAAATGTCTTAAATCAGACAGCTGCAGTGCTTAGTAGAATATATTAAATAAATTATTCTAATTGCCATATTTACTGGAAAATCCTTGCTGTCTTAGGTTATTCTAATTGTCTTTGACCATTGTTTCATTATCAGTAGCAAAAAATAAAGAAAATTAAACAAAGATGGAAAGAAATGATATGTCAGCTACTTGACTAGAGGCTGTACTCAGGAATAATCTAAGATTATCTTTTCTATCAAGTAGCGATGTTTCTAATTTTTTCTAAACCCTAATATTGTACAGGAGGAATTATCAGTCTGTAAAAGAAGATAAGTGGTAAAGGAATCCCTCCCTTCATTTTCTTGAATATATTTGGCTCTTTGCAGGAGAAATGAAGAATAATAATCAATTTTTATTCCATGTAAATAAGAGAAAATAAGAAATAGAATAATTACATACACCCTGGAAGCAGTTAATGGAAAACAAAAGTGGAGCCCAAGGTGAATCTCTTCTCTGGGAACTTGATTAGTGCTTCTTTTTGCTTAATATGGCAAAAGAGCACTGCATTATTAACGTGGCTTTACTGGCCGTGCACGTGCACACATGGACAGCGTACACATGAGAGAGCAGATGCACATAAACCAGAACCATTTTGGTTTTATACTGATGTTTCCAGTCTACTGTTTGCAGCAATAAGGAAGTGAAATAGGGGAAGATTTTGCAAAGTTCCTGTAGAATGTGTGAACTGAAGGAGTCCAAACAATGAATAGGTAAAGGAAACATGAACTGCTGTGTGTCAGCTTGTGGCTGTTTGCTAAGGAGGTAAGGTCATAGTGGTGTTTGTGATGTGTCCTACAGCTGGGAAGGAAATGGAGTTTTCATTGCTTAGCTTTCAAGTAACCAGAAAAACTTGTTTCTAATTTGAGAAACAAGAGGCCTAATAATCCTTTGGATTCTGTCAGCCACCTCCTGTGTTCAACTGTGCAGCTGTACATTAAAGCAAGATTTTGAAATGAAATGCACTGGGATGTCGTAGGTGATGCTGACCAATACTGCCAGGGCTATTAGCAGTTTCTTACCTGTGCTCTCCTGAACAGCTGGGGGACAACTGACCAAGTTGTTGAGATAAAGTATTATCCTGGATCCCAGTGGGAAACCAGAGTGCTGTTGCATATGACTGAGCATGCAAAATCTGAATAAACCCCGGGTAAGGCTGCCAGGTCCTGAGGCTGTTTGGCTCCTTGTTTATTGTGATTCTCGGAACGCCTGCCTCTCTCAGCTGTACGAATGGAATTTTTATAGAGCAAGCTTGCTCAGGGACTGGTACCTCCAAGTTCTTCCCAGAAAGCCCGGGAACAGCAAATTTGAAGCTTTCAGAGTTTGGTCCCAAGGCCGTCTTACAGAGCTGGCAGGGCATATTGCCTGTGTTTTGTCAGAAGATGTGTTGTGCTTTCTCTGTTTCCATGGAAGATTCTGCTTTTGATAAACTGGCAAAATTTAATAGAAGAAAGACTCCTCTGGAGAATCTCCAGCTGTATTCCTGATTTCTGATGTTGTGCTTCAATTCTTGCTCTGTTTTCCAGTTAGTCTGTGGCATTGTCAACGCCATTTAAAATGTCTGATAGAATTATAAGCACAATGTGAGCCCTCTTTTTCTCATTCCGTGTCTGGACGAAATGTGATGTTTGGCAAAGGTCGCATATTAAAATTACTTGCTTGGCATTTATTTAAATGCAGATCTAGTAAAGTACTATTACAGACCTAAATAGCTATTACAACTTAAGTAAAATAGGGAGGCTGAAAAAATGACCAGGAGGAGTGGGTTTAGATTTTTGTTTTGACCACTAATTAAGGATGGAAGTTTTAATTTTTTTTCTCCTCTAGCTTATTCTTGTAGTGAAGAGTCTGTGTATATCTGTGATACAGATCTATAGGCCAGCCTGTAAATCTGGAATCATCCATTGCTGGCAAACAGCTGGAATAGGATGCTGTCCTCATACTCCCTGTGGCTGAGGAAGTAAATGAGGTGGAGTAAATGAGTGGTGTTCTGGGATGGCTCTGTAACACAGTGCTGCTGTGGGAGTCCTGGGGAACCACTGCTGGCTGGCTGGGAACGCCGTGCCTTCCCCTGCAGAGACACAGATTTTTTTAGATGGTTTCCAGGCCAGAATGGCTCTTTGCTCCTTTGCCCAAATAACAGACGTTCTGTGGCAAAAACGATGCAGCGAGGCACAGTCTGATCAACGACACCAAAGGCTTCTTTGCTCAGTTAGAAGAAAGAGGTAACCTGCAAATTTAATAGTGGAGAAAAGGGTAGAAATCTGAGCATGGGAAGTAATTTAGAAGGGAATAATAGGAGGGAAAGTAAAGACTTTTTTAAGTGGGGGACAGGAACTCAAAAATACTTTCCTACCTGCTTCACGCTTCATGTAAAAAGCTGGGAAAAATTAATGCAGTCAATAAGGCAAAGTGAATATATGCCAGAAAGAGTTCAGGAATATTTAAGAAAGGAGTTTGTGAACCGTTGGCCTTGATTGTAAAAATCTGTGAGGAATGAGTATTTCCAGGTAACAGAAAAGCTAAATTTATCTTAACAGATAAATTCCTTTATCTAGGGAATTTATAGGTCAATCCCTCTAACTTGGATAACTGTGAAGAAGCTGCAGGAAATCTTTATAAATTCATTTCCGAAATGAATTTATAAAAGCTCAGGATAAGGTGGTGCTGAGCCACAAGGATGTATTTTCAAAATACATTCTGTCAAATATATGGAGTTCTTTGACAGAATAGCTGGCTAGGGATTAAAAGGGAAGTTGTAAACTGATGTAATGTTGCACACAGCATTGCACACTGAGAGGATGTTTTCATAAGCAAACTTGAGAAGCACAGTTATTGTATAATGAGGGAAAATACAGGTCAGTGAAAAACAGTGTTCCTACTGAATTGGTATTTAATCAATTGCAGGTCAGTTTGGGATAGCTTAATGAAGTGTGATTCTGCAAGGACTGGCCTGGGACCCACATGTATGGTATATTTTCATTAGTAATAAATGAAATAAAAGTAAATAAATGGCTTAGGGAATGAAGAGTGGAAATAATTGAGAGCTTGGATGATGCTACCCTGGTGCAACTTCCAAGGATTTTATAGGTCAATAAAAACCTTACTTCCCCCTGCCCCTTTATTGTTATTTTTTTTTTTTTTTAGGTTGGAGAGACGGTCTGAAATCATAAGTGCAAACAATTACCCTTGGGAAGAAGTTCACTGTACACATAAAAATGCAGGATTTGTGGCTTAGCACTGGTACTGCTCTACAGCTCCCAGTGCCATATGAAAATTAGAGATGAAATGAACTGTCAGTAGGGCTCAGCTCAGTAGGAAATTTTGGGCATCACAGTTTGAGAATAGCAAGGGTTGATGAGAGGAACAAAATGAAGCAAGGATTTTATAACTTACGAAAAGTAGGAAGCAGCTGACTTAACTGAGTCTCTGTAACTTAGGAAGAGGTGGAGAAGAGGAACATGCTGATATTTTCAGATATGGAAGAGGTTTTTATAAGGTTTATGCTGTTAAGTTATTCTCCATATCTGTTCAGAGAAAGACAAATGTAATTGGCAAAATGCAAAATTTGTGCAGTGTTGGGTAAAAAAACCCAACCATGTAGATGAGTAAGCACTGGAACAGTTCCCTTGGGAGGCCCCAGAGAGTTGGTCATGCACCCATCTGAGACTGGTTGGGCTGCCCAGCATCTGCCTGGGAGCTCCAGGAACGTGTGGGCTGTTTCAGAGTGCTCATGGTGCAGAAAGTGACCATGAGCTCCCTCCTAGCCACACTGATTCTTGGTTTACAGTTTTATCAAAGTAATATTCCCAGCCTTCATACTGCATTTTCCTACTACAAATTGCTTTTTTCCACGGATTACTGTAGGTTTGTAACAGTGAATGCTTTTTGTATGCAGTGATCAAAACTAGACTGAAATTTGGTGGGCCTTTTAGACTCCCAGGCCATCTACAGATAATAATCTGTCCCTTCTACAATTCTGTGTTCAAGCATCTGGGGAAGGCTGGTTAATAAAAGAAACTATTAATAGTTATAGGCATACTAGGAGTTTATTTCTTCATGAGCTATTTGCATGAAAGTAGTACATTTAACAGTGATTCAGCTTATCATACCAGCAGGAGTTTTTGTATCCTGACAAATTTATAACTCCATTAGAAAGATTTATCTAAATCTAATATTTTAGATTCTACCTAACAATTTTGCATCCTATAATCTGTTCATAAACTGGAACTTAAGTACAAGAAATAGAAAATAGGAATTTTGCTGTACAAGATTAAAACTTTAGCAACCAAATTGCATTTGTGTAATATAATATGTGAGCTGTTCCCTCATAATAACATTTTTTTCTGAAGAGAATGGATATGCACTGTAAAAACAACTTAGCCAACCAACCAATCTCTCTGTAATTTGGCTGTATGGCAGAAATTCCCAGTAATTTCCTAGTGTTAACATAAAATCAGGTGAAGGCTGCCTGGGGCGCGTTGTGGCCAGGGACGCCTGGGAGGCAGGAGGCTGCCCCAGGCTGGCATGTCCGTAGGGAGTGGACCTTGCCTGAAATTTGAAGGGTGGAAATTTCCCCAGGGTTCTAGAGGAGGCTCTCCAGGACTGATGGAAACCTGGGTTCTGCTGCAAGGTGCTGGACGAGGAAGCAAGGAAAGAGTAACCGGCTCGTGCCAGGATAGCGATGAGGGGGGAAGACAGTCACTGGAGTCACTTGGCCATGTTAGCTTTCTTTCTTAGAGGGTTGCCATGTTCCATAATCTCCCTGTTCTAATAATCAGAAAGCTCCAGTAAACTCAACTGTTAGAGATGGAGGATGCCTCTGCTCCAGACACCTTAAAGGAAAAGCTGGTCCTGTGCCACCCCAGGACCCTGTCACACTGTGCCTCTTCCCAAGCACAGAAATGTGTGTCAGCAGGGATGGGATTTTGTGTGGCTGCAGTGCTCTGCTCCTTAGGAACTTCTGCCAAACAGCAGGCAGAGTTCTTGTAGGAGAGCTGTTCACAAAAGTGTGTCTGCAAAGAACAGCACCAGGAAAACTGAGCAGAGCACGGTGTTGAAGCTGTGCCTCCTGAGAGGTCCTTTGGTAGTCATGGGTGGATGTTTCACTGACTGAAATACAAGAACAACCTAGAACATGTCTTTGTACATAGAAGACACAAGACAGCTTTGCAGTTCTTCCAGAATTTTTACTGGTGCTTTAGGTACAAAGTGATGGATTTACTCTGGAATAGATGGTTGATTTTTTCTAATAGAAATATATATATATACACAGAAATATATATATATATATATATAAATATATATATTTCTACTAATGTAAATATAAATATATATATTTTCTAATTGAAAAATAGGTTGTTTGCCTGATCTAGACGAAGCACCTTTTTTTCCACCCCCCCTACAACTGGGTTTGGTGGTTATAAAGGAAGAATGACTTCATTATGTGTTGAACTGACTTTTTCACAATAAACTTGAGAATCTAAAAGCATACTATCAAATGTCACTGTTTTATGTGATGTATTTCACAGTTTAAACACAATTTTTTTCCAGAGTTGAAATTAGAATTGTTGACATTAAGGAAATGAAAATGATTGATGGAGTGGTTTTACTTGACCAGCTGCTAATGATTTCTCACTCAATATCTCGTTAGCTTGTGCTGAAGTCATGCATATGGCAACCTAGAAAATAGCCCGAAGTTCCTGAAACCACAAGGAAGAAAAATATAAGTTATTCTGGTGTTTTTGATCTGTGAACTGTGATATAAAATGTGACTTTTGATGTTCTGGGATGGTGTGATTGATAGCATAATTTTTGTTATTAAATTGTTTACTCTTTACTGAATGTTACAGTGTATTATATTTTGGCTCAGAGGCAGAGAGAAAGGTCACTTAATTTCCTTCTTGGCCACTGTAGCCCTTGCTCAGGTGGAGCGTTTTGGGAGGAAGGGAGAAGGCATTTTCATTGGGAGCAGCTGAACATGCTCATCTGAGAGAAACTTCTGGAGCTTCCTACGATGGTGACTGTGAAGAAAGAGGAGATTATATCTGTGGCTCCTGAGGGAGTTTCATAAAGTTACAGCATCTCGAAAGCCCTGCTGAGAATTCTTAGCCTGAGAACAGGTTTGTAGGAAAGGAAGGGTCCATGATGAGCAAGAGAGGGGTTGGCTGACCAACACTTTGATTTTCAGTTTCTTTTGTCCATCAGGGCAGCTGTGTTGCTCTCTCAGAACTGTGTGGCAGTAAAACACAGCTGTAATTCAGTGGCTTTGTGATTCTCTCCAAGAGGAGGGGGAGAAGGCTGTGGTCAAGAGGGGGGCAGTCTCTGGGAGACTCCCAATAGCCACTTGTCAGTGATACAAAATTTAAATTCCTAAATCACTGTATGGATGAGTTGCTTTCTTCAGTGTGAGAAGGAAGGAGTAACTGTCTAATCGAATACTCTTGGAGTATAGGAAATACCTCGAAATGCTGCAGGTGAGCGTTTAGTTATGAGATCAGCCAGTGTGCTGTGGCTATTGCCTGTGTCCAGCTGTGCTACGTGAAGCTCTCATTCTTATCTCCAGTGCTGACTCCTACTCACCTTCTGTACGAGTGCAAAAATCCCACTACGAAAATAACAAATCCTCTAAAGCCAATGGTGGAACTGCAGCTGGCTTTAATGGAGAGCATTGTCTTCTTTCAAGGAGTTAAGCTCAGCTCTGGGGGTCTTACTACTTTTTTAAAGAGTGTAGTCTGTATTGAATATTTTATGCGGTTCTTCTTTGGTTTTGCCTATGTTGCTTGACACTCTGGTTTATTTTTGTGTCTTACAAACTTTATTTGAAAAATATGCTCAATGTTTTTGTTAAAATACAGTCCTGGTTATATCTGCCCTTTTTTTCTTTCTTTGAATGGTGCTGTGGTTTTGATGTTTCTGCTGATATTCATGATGCAAAATGGAAGAACTTCTGCAAAGCAGAAAGAAGAAATTGTGGTTTGACCTAGTGTTGAAACTGAGCAAATTAGCAAAAGAAAAACTGGTGATAACCAATGAGAAATCATCCTATTTTCCTCATGCATTTTTTACAAGTATTTTGTGGCAGCTGAAATTTCTGACCAGGACTAGACTCCGTCTCTTTTGGCCTCAGACTGCATGTAATTATTCAGAGTATGCCATTTCTCCTTGTAGGAAGCCTTACTCCCCACAGGCAGATGTAATCTATCATCTTTTTCTTCAACAATTCCCCTTTTCCCTCTACCCCAAAAGATATCAGAAAAGATTTATAATATTTTGCGGCCCATAAAACCTGCTTCATTATCCTTAAATCAAATATATCTGATTGCAAAGCTCTTATTTTTATAAAAATTTCGGGAGCAGAATATTTTATGGGGTTTGATGTGCTTTTACTGAAGGAGAAAAATGCGTTTTTTAAACCTAATTTTTTGCAAGTTATTGCTGCAAAGTAAAAGCCCTTTTAGACAGAAGGAGAATAATGGATCTACCTTGAGATGTCCGAAGAGAAGGAAGTATTCAAGCTGAAATGATAGCATCAATTCAGATGGTGCTGTCTGTCTCTATTGTCACCGTCCTGTCCCTCTGATGTAACAAACACCTTATTTTACAGCCATGGCAGGCGAGGTGGGCAGCTCGTTGAATGGAGATGTTGTTTGTTCGCTCCCCTGCCCCAGGGGATTCCATTTGTTTTCAGACCAATCACTAGAAAGGAGCAGCTGGATTTGTGCCCTCCCGTTTGCATTCCTTCCTGTTTCCTTCCTTTCCTTAATCTATTACCATGATGAGCAGTTACAGCTTCCTCAAGTCTTTCATCACTGAATCATTGGGATCTTCCTTTTCCGTCGGCTTCTCTGTGGTTTCCCCTCCTTTCTTTCTCCATTTTACACACCTATCCCTTCTCCTGTTTAGAATTAATTTATTTTCCTTGTTGGGTGTTTTTCCTAAAGATGTTTTTCAGTGAAATGCTGTTTTATTTTTGGACAGCTTTAATAGGGAAAGTGGCTTTGGGTGAGAAACAACTGTAAGGTTCCCAAGGGTTGTTATGGGGAGTTCCCCCATTTCCCCTCATTCTTCCTTGCTGAGGGGTTTGTTAACCCCTTCAGTCAGACACCGAACTTAAAAAGCAGCTCCTGCTATTTCAGCTTAGTTAACCCTTGATGCTGCAATATCTGTGATAAAGTTTTTATATTTATAATGCTTCCTTATTTTTAAAATTATTTCCCAATGTTACCTTTATTAACTGATAGTCCTGAAAACTGTGATGTTGCTGGAAAAGTACACCACTAAAGCAGAGCAGAGCTCTGCTCTTGATGGCAGCAATGTATGTCTTTATTGCCCCATCTATTTGAATTAATATTCATATGAGCGATACTTTGGTGTCTTTACATATATTATTGTTTATTTATTAATAATTCTGCCTTTGATTTACTTTTACACTTCCCTTGGTGTCTCTGAAGTCCTCGTAGGTGAAACAGGCCATTAGCAATGCTATTTTTAACATAAAAGCACTTGATTGAGGGTCTAATATATATTTATTCATTATGTTTATTTGCCTCCCTGAGCAGTTTTTCAGATCTGGGTCTGCCTTTTTTTTTCTGTGGTCAGTTACTTCTTTTAGTTCATGTGTGTAAGGCCAACTTTTTTATCCCTGTTACTGATTTACATTCAGATGCTATCCTACTGATTACTGATATGTACAGGAGATATTTGGTACTAAAGAAAATGAAAATGGTTTTCATTTTGGTAAAGGCAGATCCCATTCTCAAGTGGTTTGCCTGTGTATATCCAGTCCAGACTTAAATTTAATTCTTCTCATCTTCTGTTTTATGTTGTGCCTTATTAGCCTGTACCTCCTTTTAAAAACCAGCCTTAAATATCTTTTCTTTGAGGTCGATATAAATTTTGACAATGTATTATTTTTTGTTCCTGCAGGATAACTTAGGTGCATCTATGATATTTATAGCCCCTTTCTTTACATCCTCTCTCAGGAGTAATGCTGACTTATTTCTGCATTTAAATCTTCATGTTTTAGCTAGCAATGGGAGTGCTTTTTTAGGTGACTATGTTATTTCTGTGGTATTAACAATGCCCCTGCATAAATTCCCCTCCTCCCTCCTTATTTTGTAAAAGAAGAGCACACACACAAACTCTTAAAACAGGCCATTAATGCTTATTTCTGGGAAGCAAAAATGATTCTTTTTTTTCAAAGAGTAATTTTGGTTTATAGTAAGCATATATTTGGTTTATACTTGCATATTATAGGAAGGAATCTTGGAATGCAAATTAGCAATATAAATTATCTGAAATAAATTCTTTATTTTGGTGGGTATTTTAATTTCTTTGCTAAAGTAAAGGTGGAGTGTCAAAATTCCTGAGGCAAAATGCTTGCAGGTAGGGAAGAAAGGAGTTGAACGAGTGCCAAGGCTTGTGAATGTGGGAGAGGAGGCTGGCAGCACTTCACATTTGAGCCATGAGATTGATTCTGCAATGCAGAACACGGGGAGTTCTTTCTGCATCTTTTGGATCCAGGTATCTTCCATGAGATTGTTCATAGATCCAAGGAGTTATTCAGAGAAATAAAGAAATGGAAGACAGCTTCAGGAAGAAGGTAGCATTCAAGTGACTAACTAAGCCAGACAGGATTACAAAGCAAATTTTATCAATGATGTTTATTCCCACTCAGGTTCACTAATTCCATTCCATTGATGTAGATGCTGTGTTCCCCAGAGACTGGAGGGTTTTTAAGAAGTTACAGAAGCACCTATACAGTTGTTTTTGCTTTGAGATGGGGAGGGCATCATGTTCATCCCTTCCAGAAACTTCTAAAGTTTCTGTTATAACCACTTGATGAAAGTGGAATTAGGGCAGTTCATACTGCTATCTGTTAACTATATCTCTTCAAGGCATTAGGGTGCAATGAGATTATAAAAACCCCAAAACTTAACATCACCTTATGTAGTGGTAGAATGAAAAAAAAGAAGGTTGATTTTTATTAGCATATTCTAGCATTATTATATTAATGAATCTATATTTGCAACATCTAGTGAAGAAGAAAAGGAGTCAGACAAGCTTTAGCATGTGCTTGGTAGGTAGCAAAGCTGCTCAGCTCTGGAGGTGGATACCTGAGAGGCATTTCTCACCAGAATCTCAGTCTGAATAGCTCTGTCTCACTGCTGGCAGTCTCAGTTGTGACATCTAGATTTTGGAGAAAGAGCTGAATTGCAGAAGGCCAAGAGAGCTATGAACTGTCTAGGTAATGCTGAAGCAGAAGACAAAAATAAATCTTGTTCATGAATCCTGTTTGCATATTCAGATACACCATTGATTGCTGTATTTTTTCCTTTCCTGGCAATGAGAATAAGGCTTTTGGGCAGTGATGGCTGGGTTAATTGTGCAAGTTTACAGGGTCTTTAAAAATAAAGTTACCAACAGCAAAACATAAAAGGGAGGCGCATCATTATTACTAGAAAAATAAATCACTTTCATTATTTCTTTTGAAAGCATAAGTTACAACAATCTATTCAGTATGAATTATTCAGTTAATGGCTTTCCATGCCTCATTTATGACATGCTCTTGTGTAAAACTATTGAAATTATTGAGGTGCACAGTGCTTCAGGGACACATCGTTTTCTTTTAATGAGTATTCTCAGCACTAGTTGATGAGGTTTTGTTCTCTAAAAACACAGAATTAGCGTATAACAATGTTTAAATTATTGGGCTTTGAAATATGTTTCATTGAAGCACTCACTTCATGATTAGATTGCAGATAGAACTATTGCTGATATGCATCCACCTTAAAAGTCTGTTTCTTAGGGAATACAGAGTGGGAAGTACTCTCTATGAAAGCTGGAAAAAACCTACTCTTGTATAAGTGCACACTTTGAATTCTTCTGGTGTTTATTAGGAGACCATCCATCCTGTTCGTGTCAGTTGACCTAAGGCAATTAATAAGGCAATCATCACACATTACTGTTAATCCAAAGAAATTTTGTACTAATGCAGCACTAATTAATGCTCATTTGTATATTATTACTGTTACATGTGGCACGTCTGTTGTGGTAGGACTTTGATGTGTCCCCTGTCAGGAATGTATGGGAGCTTTAATGTCAGAGGGCTGGGGGTGATGAGCCGTGTGCCACTGGCTCATTTGCTGTTCCACAGCAGCCGTTCCTTTGTGCTTCCCCATCTAAAGAGGCAGCTCTCAGAGCGAGTTATTTACATACCAAATTGATGGTGATCAAGTAGAATAGAAGCTCCATGCCATGTGGGATTTTCGCACTTGTACACACTGCACTTCAGCTTACATAAAAATTCTTGGCAAAGTTCTAGTGGCAAAATGGTAATTTCTTGGGGGTTCATTAAAATAACATTAATCATGAATTCTGATTATGTTCACCTTAATTTATTCTGAAACTTCGTAACTGAAATTAATCAGATTCTATAATTAGGTAGAACAATAAAATGAAATTTTGCCTTGCTATTTTATAATAGAGCTATTAATTCACTCAAATGTTAGAATTTTTTGAGGAATTTAAGAAACAACTTCTTTTAAGTACAGATTGTATGGTCAAACTTGTACCTATTAGAGCTTCAAATGTATCTTTCTGTGTTGAAAAATGCTTGGGGTTTTTTGCAGTACTTCTGACAAGCAGCTTTATTGTTCATTTACTATTGTGATGGACTTGAGAAACCTGGGAAGAAGCATTTCTCCTTTCTGGTTAGCTGAATCTCGATTATCAGATACAGACCCCCCCCACTCTCCCTAAGAGAAATCTCAGGGTTTCAGATGAAGTCTGCGCTCCAGGTGACTGAGTGGATGTTATTCATGCTCCCTGGAAGCTGGCAGTGTGTCATTATTAATTACGTGATAGTCGTAGTTCTGTGTCGAGAATAGGAATCTTTCATTGCTACCAGAACAAAGAGAAGAGGCAGTTTTTCTTGTCAAAGTAGAAGTCCTTGCTGCAGCAGTTGTGAATGTTACCCATGGCTGTGGCTTCAGAGAAGCTGTGTGCACGTTCAGAAGGGGATCAGTAAGAGGCCATGTTTGGCTCAGGAAGTCCCCGACCTACAAAGAGTTGGGATCTGTGGGGGCTTTTCAGGGAAATATGGCTGTGTGCTGCCCCAGTCTTGAGTTCTTCTTTGGGTTTCATGTCTCAGCTTCTGTGTGAGACACATTATCAAGGCTGGGTGTACCTTTGGTGTGACCAAGTAAAACCATTGTTGTACTCAGCCTTTACTGCTAAGACTTGCCTTTAGGAAGCCCAGGCCCTGAGACCTGTGCAAAACTCCGGAGCAGAAAGACCCTTCCCTCAAGAGAGGAGGATCAGGCTACAGGATGTGAGTTAAACTGTACATTTTCACCTGTTCAACAGACCATTTTTGCTAGCCCAGCTGGGAACTGAATACAGCTGCTTGTATGTGACACTGTACATGATAATGTAATTAATTAAATTCACCATCTTTGAGGACCTTCATTGCCAGTGAAGCAATATCCAAATTTCTTACAGTTCCGTTGACACTGGAATCATGGTTTATTTCTCAGGTCATGGTGATGCCCTTGCACTTTTATTTTGTTCTTTTACCCTTCATTTTATGGTTTTTGCACAATATCTGTTCTCATGTCCAGTCTGAGGATTGGAAATAAGAGATAAAACATGCCTTGAGAGAGAAGGAGAGAAATTGAGGGACTCTGAATAGAGCAAGCCTAGTACACAGCTTCTGAGGCTGGCATTTTCCATTTGTTGTGTGTTGCCAAAAGAAGTCTGAAATTTGCAATGCATGTCTGAAAACTGTATATTTTGGCGGTTTTTATGTTAGTGGTAGCTCTCAGATCCCTTGAGAATAGTTTGTACTGTGAATTTTCGTAACTTTTTAGTTGAAGCAGTCATTTGCTTTCTTGTATAGAAGGTGTTTGTTATTTTTTTATTTACTGTCTTGAGATATATGCAGGGATTTGTTAAATTAGTCATTAATCTTTCTATAGACCACCTTCTCTAAACAGGACCTCCAGTCAGATACTTGTGCTTGCTTTGCTGGCAGCTGTTCCAGCCCTGTGCATTGCTGTACAAGCGTGATCCACTGGTGGATGGTGGGAATTGTTGCTTGGAGCAAGATTTATTTTTAAAATTGTCTGGGGCTTTTTGTTGCTGGAGGTTATATTCTCTCTCAGTTTGTATTTTGCAAGAGTAATGACTTCCCCCAGCTTTTTCTTGGTAAAAAGACCTGCCAGGGTATGGTGGTGTCACTTAACTGTGTGACAGAGATGGATGCCGTTGGCCACTTCTGGTGTATGGATCTATTGGAAAGGGAAACGATACATGAAAGTGACCCCCTCTTAATAAGTGTTTGAACCCACAGACTCCTTTCTTCTTGCAAACTTAGCTACAAGGCTGGGGCTCTATTAGGAATACTGTTTTGTTTTATCCACAGAATGAAATCATTTACTGTTCCTGTGCAGCCAGAATCAGAACACAGCTGTTGGCAAACAGGCATACACAGGCTAACATAAGAATTTCGGAGTGAGTCTTTTTTTGGGTTAACCTAGCCCAGGTTTTTTTCATGATGACGATTTTTTTAGAGAAGGTAATCTAGCTTTTTATTAGATTTTTATTAGATTTTTTTAGAGAAGGCCTGCCATCTAGCTTTCTTGAAGTCATCCATCTTATTGAGAATAACAAGATTTGTGCTGATGTAGTCCATTGAAAAAAAATAGTGTCCACTTAATATTTACAGAAAGTCATGTTTTAACAGTCTGGGATGGGGGTGAGCATGCACCCCCTGCTGCTCTGGGCCCTGGGATGTTGGATCCGTCTTGCAGAGCACTGGAATGGCCTGCTGGGGTTACAGAGAGCCTGGCGTTTCAGATGCCTGGGAAGTGACTGTGAGAGCATGAGGAATCTCTGGCGTGCTAATTCTGTGACTCTGCTTCTACCATTTTTCCTGTGGTATGTGGGCCTGGAACTGGGAGTCTTTGAATCATGATTGAAGAAAAGGGGAACAGTGGTGTGTATGTGAATATTTACCCATCTGTGCCTCTTGAAGCAGATACATCAAAAACATGTTGTGTCCCTTGGCATAAAAAAGTATTTTCTCATGTTCCCTAGTCTAAACTCACTAGTGTCCAGCATTGGGAATGCTCATGGTGTAGTTCTCCATAAATAGGAAATACATGGAATTTTTGAACATCTGGGCATTTTGAGTAGCTCCATCAGTGCCAGGACCTTGTTCACACACCATAAATACTTGAGCCAGTGGGTCGCAGTACAGAATAGGAAGGACAGAGCAAGAACAACTGAAATGGCCTTTTGGGAGGGCAGTATTTGCTCCTTCCAGCTCAGGCCTGCTCCAATAGCCAGAATGCCAAAACATTAAACCTCAAAACCAGCTGTGGAGTGATTCAGGTAACTCCTTCCGGCAGCCCAAAAGTCACTGAGCTCCAGAGTGACTCCTGCTTGCAGGAGGTTTGTTTGCTTGCAGTGGTAATTGACAAAATGTGTTTCCAAACCATGTGTAGGAAAATTCCAGCACTGTGGAAGGTGATCACAAATTCAAGAACCTGTGTAGTGAAGAAATACAGAACTGAAGTGTGCAGGTTTAAGAGGCGTCTTAAAAAGACAGTGTTTTGAAGAGGAAATAATTTATGCAAAATATGTTACAAAATCTAAGTGCTAAATAAATGAGCAGTACAATGTATTCTGTTTTGACACTTTGTTTCCACTTAACAGGTACTGAATGCAGATCAATTTGTTACCAAGTTTTGAAGCTATTTTTCATTCTATTCACTTTGTTTTGTACAAACAGTTGCCCTGTAATTTTAAATTTCAGTCTTCTGCTTTGAAGCTACATGAAAATATGGTGGGATAAAGATCCAGAAAAATAGATTTGTGGTTATATAATTTTTCTTTATTATAAAAAAGTTGCTTCACCATATGAAACTTTTTTCTCCTATATTTTGGAAGGCTCATGTTCCCATTTTGTTTTTCACCGAGTCAGCATGATATAATGTCTTTCTAATTTCTGTAATCTTTTATGATTACAACACGAGGGTAGTGGTATAAAAAGTCACTCTCATACAGTATTGAGAAGTCTTGAAGATTTAAAACCAAAGAATGGGATATAAGTATGCTTCAATCCAGATATTGAATGATAGACAAATAAGCAATGTAGTAATTGTTAAAGACTTAATACTACATTAATTTTTTTTTTATTTAAAGGTTTTGGGTTTTTTTGTTTGCTTTTTCATAATGTTAAAGGACTATAAACTTTTACTATTTGTTCCGAATTACTACATTTTTCAGCAAATGTTCCTTTTGAGTAACATTTTACATTGTAGGAGTATTGTAAGGGCTGGTTTCTGTTGCCACTTCTGTCAGCAGCTTCCTGTGACAGAAGTAGGTTTTGGACCCCTTCGTCTTTTAGCAGAAATACAAATGCCTGATTTGGCAGATGTTCACAGCAGATTTTGTAGCTGCCTGTTGAAGTCTCCTGTCTGTCTTGTCTTGGAGAGCAGTGAGACTTAATAAAATATCGTCAGCCTTGACTAACAACTGCATAAACAAGCTTTGTTGTTAAAAATCAGGCTGTATTTCAAAGCAACAGGTAAGTTTGAGGAGAACTAATTTTTTTTTTTTTTTTAATTTCTAGGAAAACTTGGCTATATATTTCAAGAATTTCTTAGAAGTTTGAATAGTTAAACCCTCCCTCTGGAACCAGTAGATAAAATTCTACACATTAAACACGGTAAAAATGGTGCATATTCTGCAAAGGACAGAATTTTAGATTAAAGTTGTCTGGGCACAAAAGCAGTAACAAAATGATCCCTACAAAACAGAGTAACTTAACAACACAAGGAATAACTTTTGTTAATTTGAAGCTTTAGAAACTGAAGCTTGTAAAGTAAGATGTAATTAAATTATGGTACTGTACATACCAGTTGTTCTTGGTAATTGAAACTTTACAATATGAAAAATACATTACATCTGTACAGTTTATACAGGTAGGTAGGATGAGTTTTGAAAAAGGTTCACTTCAAGGGTCATACTCTGAAGTCAAAAAAATACTGCACAACTGAACTAATTACAAATTGTAGACTCGAAACAATTAATCTTTGTGATTCGCTTTTAATTTGAACAGGGATCCTAGTATCCATAGAATTGTCTTCTCACTTGTGTCCATAACGTTACACAGAATTTGGTTGCAGCCTCTGCTACAGGAAACCCCCGCCAACACCCCCCTAAGCCAGCTGCTGGCTGTGCTCCTTGATCCGTGCCGCCGTCGTGATTGTGCTCAGGTCCAGCTCAGGCTCCAGGTGTGTGTCCACTGCCTCCTCCTGGGTGCTGGAGTCGTAGGGTTTGTGAGCCAGCAGCTCGTGGTGCACTCCACAGTAGCTCAGTGTGGGCTGGTCGTAGGCCAGAAATGTTGACACGTTCATGGACAATGGGATCTGGGGCAAAAACAGAGGTGAAAAGCAGCCAGTTACCAAAAGACACAACCAAATGGTACTTGCCTGAATTGGGTGTTGAAAAACCAAACTGTCTGCTCTCTCTATCCCTCTACCCACTTCTCTCCACCCAAACCCTGGTTTTCACCAGGATGTTTTAAACCTGACCTCTGCCACCTTTAACTTGAGATCCAGGGCTATGTATGTGCTTGAATGTGTTTGTGAAAATTAAGATGTGATTGAAGTTAAATTATCTTTAGAATGTAATTAGCCTCGCCTGTAATCACTCTGTCAGGAAATATTTCAAAAGAAATGTAAATGCTTTTTCAAGTTCAAGTCGCTTGAATTTGTCAGTGAATGTGATGCCTTTGGTCTGCTTGGAAATACAGGTAAGAGCGTTCTTACTACTGAAGTGTTTGGGGAAGGAGACCTCAACCCTCCTGGCGTTGTAACTAAACAGGGAACATCCCTATTTTTCTCCTCCTTTGCAGCTTTCCTTCTTGTTTTCATTCCTAGTGGGATGTGTCTCAATAAAATTCCTAGTTATGAAGAACCTCCTGTTCTCTGAACTTAAAAAAAATCAAATAATATCACAGCAATTATAATGGTTAGTTCTCATCTCTGACAGCACTTCTGGAGCAAAACCCACTGCACTGTTTAATTACTAGTGATATGTGAGCTTCATATTGTTTGGAGTTCAGGTTCAGATGAGCATCAGAAAGCCCCAGCTTATCTTAGATTTACAGTTCAGAAGCCTTAAAATTGCAGTTTCTATTCAAGGAAGCATCTGTTCTGTAAGCTGAATTTCATTGCGTAGTATTAAATTTCTGTGCAGTGAGGGGGAAGTTCCAGCAACCCTCTGTCTTCTCAGGAAGTTTAAAACCCTAGACTTACTTGACAAAAAGTGTAGCTAAAAGTTTCTATTTACAAAACTGTATGGCAAAACAGAATTTTTAAAAAAATAATTCTGTTCAGTCCTGAAAAGAATGTAGTCCAGTGTTTGGTATGTTGAATTTTTTTTACACTTCTCTTTTGATCATCACTGGCAGCTGAAAAGTTACCACAGATTAAAAAGAAAGCTCTTTGGTTTTTTTTCTTTTTTCTTTTTTTTTCTTTGAAAAAAAAGAGGCAGATAATTTGGTTCTGGTCTCTCTGTAGCAATTACAGGGATCTGCAGGAAATAGGTTATTTTCTCCAGCCTGCAGAAGTGTATTTACTTCTAAACAGATGTGAACTGGCTGGGGAGGGGAATGCTTGTAGCTCCAGATGAGTATCTCAGCAGTCAGCAAAGATGGGAAAGGGTCTTGCAAAGGCCTTACAGCATTTATTAAGCTTCTGCTGGTATGGCTGTGTTCTTAGCTGATTGCTTGACCTTGGCTGTGCTTTCATAAAACACAGAATTGCATTTTTTTTCTGAATGCATTGTATTTAGAATCAGAGGTCATGTTTTCAGCCTAAGGGTTTTGGTATTTTGTTAGATTTCATGGACATGGGGTGTTGGAGCCTCTTGGGAGGATTTCAGGACTCAGCCACGGAATCCTGAGAATGAAAACTTGGAAAATAAAGGCATAAGGGGACAGCCATGGATTTGGAGTGGCTTGAGAACGTTATGATGGGAAATTATGATAGGGCAATGGAATATTATCCATGAAGGTGACAGAACTAGAGCTGAAAAACATGATCATGAAAAGGAAGGATGAAAATAGGAAAACCACAGTGAAACAAATGAGCTGAAGGATGGAAGCAATAGAAGTGATGGAGCTACGATGTGTCATTCTGAAAACGTACAGATTTACAGCATCGTGACAATGTCACACATAGCACAGGCACGGGAATGCGGTATATCAGCACATGGTCAACATGTGAGAATTTAATCTAGTTCATAGATAAGTTTTGCTGTTGTCCTCAGTTAAAAAAAGGAGCAAACCCTTGGAATACATACCAGGGACCTATACAGCTTTTATGGATGTGAATCAAAATGAAATGCTTTATTCATGACCATGGGAAGATTCCTGGTATTTCAAATGAACCTCAAAACAAACCTGATACTTTACCATCTGTCAGTTTGTCTCTGTGACTTTTTTTTTCTTATGGAGTCTTAGGACGAGGCTATAATGTTTTGTACCTACATCTACATCTCCTGCCTCTGTACCCCTGCATTTAAGTTCTCTCTGTGATTTAGGCAGGTCTTGCATGTAACAAGTCCCTTAATTTCCCTCTAGAATGCCCTAGAGCTGTGTCATAGGGAGTTACGTAAAGCAAATACCTATCTGATTATCATCTTGTCCCTTTTCCTTCATTGTCTGCTTCTTTAAGCACTTATTTACTTAAAACTGGTGTGCTGTGAAACAAGGGAGATATTTAAACTCAAACTTCTGTTAAAGAACTAGGTAAATCTGTTACAGTCAATTTGTGATGGTTATGGATTTAGAGTGCAGATCCTTCTGGCTCCCCTACCAAGAAGTCATTCAGCTGTGGGGCTAAAGTCACCAGAAGTTACTTTTTGTTGTTGTTTGTATACACAGTGAGGAGGCCACACTGTAAGGCAGCGAGTGCCTCGGATTTAATTGTTGTCCCTTGAATGTGCTGAAAAAAGATAGCTGCAGAAACCTCTAGTCACTTTTAAAGACCTCAGTTTTCCTTCAAACTTCTCAATTCTTAGGTGGTTGTTCTTTGTTGTTTACATATTTCAACCTTTCCAAGTCCAAATTCTGAAGGCCTGGTAAAGGGCAGTGTGTTGTTGGATCAGCTGCTGAGAACTTTGGCATGAACTGTCACAAGGACAGGTATCAACTCAGCCAGTTTTCCTTGTCAGTGGCACAGAGGAGTTGAATGCAAAGGGAAAGATGTTTTCAGCCTTTCTCCTGCTTCTCTCAAACAAATTTTCTACTAATTCAGGCTGTAATTAAAAACCTACCAAAAGTGTAAGCAGCAAGAATAGCTTTCACTGAACAGCAAAATTGTTCTTCACACAAATGTTAATGTCCTCTTGGTGAGGGAGAATTGCGTTTTCTATTCAAAGGGCATACCTGTCCAGATCTGTGAAATTTCAATACTCAGGAACTCTTGCTTTTTTTCTGCTGCACAGTCAGGGAATGTTTCATGTGCCCTGCTTGGCTTTGGCCATTTTTCTATTCTAACATGTTCATCTCTGGTTAACTTGGGGTCCCACATGGTGAGAAATAATGCAGCTGAATCCAAACAGAAGTTTTGTGCCTAACTTCGGCTGCTCTGCCAGACTAAAATGCACATTCCCATCAGAGAAAGACCAGAGTGAGGAAGCAAAGGGCAGGTGAGAAACCTGAATTCCTTTTAAGTCTTTTAAACCATCACTTGAGTTACTCTCAGTGGGTGGACCCACTGTCTCCATGGCAGTATACACAAAATAACCCCTTACTGAAGTAGCTGCTGTTTCTAGACTTCAGTTGTTTCAGTGGCTGAATGCCCATGGCTTATATTGATACTAAACCAGGAAAATCTTTACTAAGTGCATGATTAGTATTATGGTCCATCTGTAATAGCAATCTTATCTGTTCAGTGTTCAGCATGAAGTTTTAGTAATTTATAATGCAGCACGTTCCCTGGGAAAGGAGGGTGGTGTTAAAAAATAACAATCACTTTGAAAAACAAAGGCCAGAACTTCTGAAGCTTTGCTCTGAATGTTGGACACCTGAACAGTAAACTGATGTTTTCTGAGTGTTGGAAAAGAGTACAGAGAGCATTCAAGCACTGATGGGTTCCAAGGGAAAACCAGGCTTTTTTTTTGAGTTATGTCAATGTGGATTTGATATGTTAAAGTAGAAGGAATTGACAAAATTTTTTCAGCAATTTGCATATACTAATTTTGACAGTCACCTTTACCAGATTTTTGAAATGCCAGAGGCAACAGCTGCTAACAGCTGCTAAGCCCTTTCTTCTTAATTTTAAGAAGATGATAAGAGGAGAAAGCAGAAAGAAAAGGTTTTGTATTTCACTGATTCAATTCACTTGGGTTCAGGCTAAGACATAATGAGCTGTGGTTTCCTAGTTGCTGGACATTTTGTCTTGCATGTTGTTAATTTTCCTAAAATCTGAACAGGGTGATATTTACTTAAGATCTTTCCTTCCTGCAAAGAATGTGATATTTGTAAGATGAGAACAACTTGTGTCTTGACTAGCTCCAATTGCTTGCTTGACTCTGAAAGGAGGATGTATTACATTTTTTCAGTTAGACACTTACACTTGCTAATAATGTTAGAAAAATGAACAAGTTATAAATATTCTTTTGCCTGACAAAGTAAATAGCTCATCTGCTTGCTTTTTTTTATTTTTTAGTTTTTCTGTGTGGATTCCTTTGGTTGTGTGGGTTTTTATATGTTGGTTTGTTTTTGTTTTATGTTTAACTTGAACAACCTACAATTTTGGATTTTTGTTTCTTTTTAATAGCAATCCTTCAAGTTCTACTGTAGTGAAGTGAATTAAGGAAATAAGTATGAGAGTGTGTAACTAAATAAAAATTAATCCATTCAGTTGTTTGCAATATGCTTCATAATATTTAATAGAGATAGTAGCTCTAAAATGTTATTACAATTAGATCTGTATCTAACTGAGCACTAACCTTTTTAGGCTCCTCATTTGTTTTTAATTTGTATGCAAAACTTGGTGTTTATTAGATAGGCTCTGAAGGCATAATTACTGAGGTATCATTTAAAAACAGCAATCATGAACTTTGTGGCACTAAAAGCAAATCAACACAGATAAAGCTTTTACTTTAGATGCTGGAAAGTGATGGACTCAAATCAAAGTATTGCCTAGCAAGCATTTGTTGCATATAGAAACAGGGAGCTATCTCTTGTCTTAGTAAGGTTTGTTGCAGCTTGGAGAACCTGACCTTCATCCTGTACCTTAGTTACAGTTCTCTATTTAGCAATCAATAAATTATCTTAAAATACGAGGGAACTGCATGAATAAAAGCATTAAAAAAAGACACCTTCGAAAAGCGAATAATGCATTTGTTGAGATGTCTCAGAGAATGTGTTTGTAAGCCACACATATGTGGGTAATGTGTGTATATTGTACATGCACACTTGGTAAGTCATGTGGACGAGCCCTGGAAGAGGTCAGTGCACCTCCTTCCCTTCTCCTCTGAAAGTTCTAGAACACTAAGAAGAAAACCAATGAAATTAATTGGATTTACAGTATAGATTTGTTCATGTTTAGGGGAGGTCTGTTTCCCTTAAATCAAAACCTCTTGTATCATGAAGTAGAAGAAACAATGAATGAAAGCTCTTCTAAACTTGTCCAGGCCAGGCTTAGTTGAACATCAGGGTGCCTTGTTCAGTTAAAGAGCCTGTGGCTGGTTGTGCAGCAGGTCTTCCACAAACCCAAGGGCAGACTTTGTGTTTTGGAGAGCTCTGTGGAGAGCAAGGTCTGTGCATAGTAATCAGGGGTATTTCTCATGGTGAGCAAAACCCACTGAAGACTGGCCAGGTGCAATATCTAATCAGTTGTGACACCAACTGCAGTTATCTTTACTGATTTTAATTAATTGTTCCTGTTTTGGTTGATAATTGAACTTTTTGGGCCATCAGTAGGCTCTAAGTAGAATTTTTTGTAATCCTCAGAGGATGGATTCTCATACCTTGGGTAGGCTTCTGTAGAGTGCAATTAATATGATCTTATTTTCTTCTCTAATTGTTTTAATGTAACAGGCAATTTTCATATCCCTTAAGTACTGTAACAGGCAATCTCATTACTTTTCATCAGGCTTGTTTACAGAGAAATAAAACAGCAGCAGAGTAAACAACACTGAATGAACCAGAAGCTGAAGTATTACCTACTCTGAGTATTCAGAACTGCAACTCAAACTCCACAGATCATAAGTTTGCCTTAAGAAAAGGAAGGTATTTTTATTGATACAATCTTTAGCTTCTGCTTTACTTCTCAGCGTGTGAGCAGTTGGGCAATTTTATATAGTTTGTGTATCTAACTATGAAGGCTAAGTTCTAAATTTAGTGAAAGCTGAAGTTATTAAAACTCCAGTAAGAAGAGGTTTAGAAAATACCAGGGAACTTGATAATCAGATGATGTTGACATCTTCCTTTTCATGCTTTGCCCTTTCTCTCTTATCTTCCAAGTCTTAACCTTTCTTACTTGCTTTGTTTTATAGTTTTCCCTCTATTTCTGTCTTTAAGAGGAAGCATCCTTATTATTAACCATATTAATAATTTGTGTAACCTATCTTCCAGTTACATTGTTGTTGGCTGCCATTAGTCTATTATCTCATTCACCTTTGCTTCTCTTTGCATTCTATGCTCTCTCTTTGGCTTCTTTTCACTGAGATGCCCTAATGCTCTCTTCCCTTAACTGCTATAGCCCAAAAGAGGCTTTCTTGACTCCAGGAGAGGATACAGTGGTGCTGGTGGTGCTGACACAAACGGTGAAACCATACTCTGTGGTTCTAAATTTTGAGTATTAGTTGTCAGCCCTTGATATTTAAACAGTTCTGCTGCTGCATGGACTGTGACTGTGCTTCCATGGTGTCCAAAGGCTGATCCTGCCAAGTGCCGCGTGCAGCTGTGGCTTGCCTAAGGGAATGAGCTGATGACGTGCACTAGTGGTTGGATAAAGTGGACTTCTCTGAGATATCATAAGCCAGGGCCACAAGATTTATAGATCTGAAGGGAAGAGGACTTGTACTATGTGTGAGAGCAAGGAGGAGGCCTTATTTACACTGCTGGCTTGATTTTTCCCAAAATAGAGTGTGTAGAAATTGAGTTGAAGATCAACTATGTATTTCATTTGAATTCTTTGTTACAGATAGCTTGAGATTAAAATGGGGTACTAATTGAAAAACCCACAAAAACTAACCAAAAGCTGATGTTTTCAATGTTTTTCTCCTGATATTTCTGGAGGACACATTTTCCTGTCACATCTGTAGCTGACAGAATCCTGTCCACAATGCCCTGGTAACTGAAACCATGACACTCTCAGCAGAGGTGTGCTGGCAAAGCCCTTCCTGCAGATGCAGCCATGCTTAATTTTATTAGCTTGGCGTGTGTCAGGCAGGATGTTCTTCAGCTGCTGCAGGAGGCCTGCAGGCACATTTTTCTGCTGCTATTACAGCACTCCCAGCTGACTGCCAGGGAATTCGAGGCACTCAGTGGTCAGTGATAACAGTCTCAGGGATATTCCCATGTAATCTCAAGTCCCAGAGCTTCAGGAAGTGTGTAAGAAGGGTTTAAAAACACAAACAATGCCCCCCCATACCTCACTTCCCCTTCTCTGGTACGTCTGTGTACTGCTGCATTTTGTGGTGCTGTGCTGAGCCAAAGCACACCTCGAGGTGTCTGGTGTGTGCACATCATTTAAAGGTGTAACATCAAAGTGCCTCTTTGGGCGTAGGAAACTACTCATGAAGAATGGGGATGTTAATCATGGGGTTTTGATTTCAGTCCCAGGCGTGTTGCAATAGAAATTCCTCTTTACATTTCAAACAATTTGTTTCCACGGAGTGGTGTCGTTTTGTGCACAGTGTTCTCAAACAAATTATTTAAAAATCTAACATTCACAGCCTGCATCAGCTTAAAATATGAGTAATATTATTCCAGAGACTAATCCAGACATACCTGTCAGAGATGGAAAGCTTAGACTGCCTTAATCCACTTGCTGATTTTTATGGTCTCAAAGTCCCTTGAAGTACCTGACTCAAATCCAAATGTGCCCCACATGCTGGGTTTTGCATGTAAATCTTTAAATTATTTGAAGGATACAGACAGACTCCCTTGGGATTTAATAATTTGCTAAAACTAAAATGGTTTGTTTTTTTGCAGGAAGTGTTTTATATTTGAAGTGTATTTTGCACTGGATAATGCAGCTGTTCTCATTGAAAATGTAATACATGCCGCACAGAATTCCAGGTTTTCTTCTCCCGTCCTTCCTTCCTTTGTTCTGTGAGGTGGGCTTGTATTGCTCAAGGACGACTGGATGTTAATATATCTATTCAAAGAAAATTTAAAATAGGCAAAAGACCAATTCTCCATATAGCTACCATTGCACTTTAGTTGAACGACTAACATATTGGTATTTTCAACTTGTTGGAACAAGAGCATTTTCATATATCTTAAAAAACCCTTTGAATATGCCAGAATGCTACTGCAGTTTTGGCAGAGGCTCTCCTGGAATCAAGTCCTCATTCTTTGTTAGGGGTAGGAAAATTGATGTTCACCCAGAGAGGAGAGACTTCCGAATGAATATTGGGAGAAACAACTCAAAACAAAGAAGAATTTAAACCAAGAATTTCTAACTGAAAATCAAAACAGTTGATAGAGAAGAATAAATCTAAAAGAAAAGTGAAATTTACATTTAATGTGTAAAATACTGCCTTTATCATACTCGTTTCTTGGGCTTTACCATGAAATGAGCAGTGTTTGTTTTGGTTACTTCTGCAGAATAATGTAATTTCATAAAACTCTTCTGAGTGAAGCATTTCCGATTACATTACTGAATAGGCTCTGTGTAATTATTTAAGTAAATTAAAGAAAGATGTTTGTTAAAAATTGAATGATATTACAACAGAAGACTAATACCAGATGCAGCTTGAAAAGCAAGAGCAAGGCTTAATAGAATTTATAAATTTCATGGATGGGGAGCATGGGATATACTGATCATTCATTTCTCAGTAAAGGTTCTTGATAACCTTTATTGAGAAATGAATACCTGTGTATACCTGACCGATAAAAAATTGTTATTTCCTGATGTGACAGAAGTAATACTAGATTGCTTCTTTTCCTTAACCATCACATCCTGTACATATATTGTTTGATATTTATGCTAATGAAAAAATTTCCTTTTTTAACTTATTTCCCTCCTTTAGTGGCCGTCATATGGTATTTTATCACAGTGTAATTCTAGAGGGGAAAAAGCTCTGTTACATTCCCAAGCAGTATATCAGTATAGGCTAGATTATTTTTATTTCTAAGATGTATTAATATTTGCACTTGTTAAAATATTTCTGTCATGCATATCAGTTGCACTGCTGCTATGACATCTGTGTGGCACTCAGGCTGGATGTTTGTGTATTGAACTGTCCAAAATGAAACAATTCTTGAATTTAGGACTACGATTTTTTCAGGGTAGGAAAGCATTACTTGGCCAGTTTAATATTAACTTTTCTAAAATCCAGGCCAGACATTCCAAATATGAAGTGACAGTTTGTTAATAGCCAGGCTATCCTTTTCACTCTTAAATGCTGCACTGATTAGTTACTTTGGCAGAGTTTCAGGAAAATTACAGTAAACAAGGGGGCACAGGCAATACACTCTGTCAGAGTTAGAGGTGTGCAGGCAAGGGATCAAAGCTGAGCAGAGAAGTTTGAAAAAAAAAAAAAAAATCCTGGAATGGTTGTTGTAAACCTTTTTGGTTTGTTAAAGATGACCTGAATTTCTGGTTTGATGGTTCCTTGCACTGGGACCGGGTTTCAGAGGTTCAGGTGTCCCTGCTCAGCCCGGTGAGGTGGTTACGAAGCCGTGCGAGGCTGCGGGCCCTGTGCACAGCTCCCTCCTGCACGGCCCTCGTGGCACCAGCGCTGGGACGGCACTAACAGAAGAGGGGCCTCTCTGGGCTGTCCTAACTCTTTGTGGCCTTTTTGGCAAGGGGATCTTAAAGCCCCATCCTCCTCAGCACTTGGTGCCAGTGGTATCCCTTTCAGATTTGTACAAGTGAAGTGCATTTCCCCTATAAAGAAATCCTCAAGCAGCGAGGGAAATGCGAACGGGTTGGGACATTTCTTTAGAGCCAGTCAGTTACACCCGGTCACTTTGATCTTTGCTAGTACCCAGTCGTGCAAATGCATTTATTTTCTTACTTTAACTGTGGAGAGAGCAATTGATAGCCCTTGCTGCGTGGCTATTTTGGGTCAGCATGTTCCCTCCAGGTCCAAATGGGGTCGTGTTGCAGTGGGGTAAAAGAAGCTGCTTCTAGTATTTTTGGTACTGTGAGTAGGCAGAGAAGGGTTCTCTTCATGCAACCTGAGATGTTTAACAGTGTTCAACCCCCCATCTCTAGCAAGAGCCCACAGGACTTCAGGGAACACACAAAGCGTGTGTGGAACAGCACAGCCAGTGCTTCTAGCAGGTCTGGGCTGGAGGAGAACAGTGGAGTCTGAATACTTCTGAAACAAATGACAATAGTACAGAAAATGTAATAAATACATTCGGTTTATGTAATTCTATAGGGAAACTTCCACAGAATGTACAAGAGAGGATGTGTTTCTGTTCAGGGGGCTTATTTTCTCTTTGAACAAGTGAGGGAATTCTGTGGAAAACAGGACAAACTGGGAGGGCTCAAGAGCCAGGCCCAGCTGTGTGCAAGGAAAAGGGAAATGCAGGTGCACTGGATGTTCCTCGATGTTCTTGGCCTCAGTTGATGTTTCCTGCCTGCAGGTGCAAGATGGGGAAAACTGTGCTGGTAATGAAGAATTTCCCTCTGTGTTTGAGAAAGATAAGATTATGTGTGAACCACCCATCTTAATGAATCTGTGCATGTTAAAGATAATAAAATAGTGCTGTTTGCAAAATGAGGAGAAATTTACTCTCTGAGGCCTCATGCTCCACCTTCACTAGCTCTAGGTAGATCCTGATGATGGAGCATGAACTTCACTTAGATGGAAATTCAAGAATCAAGATGCTGTCTTGAATTAGAATGACAAAACCAATTAAGGTCTTTTGACATTTTTGACAGCACTGGAGTATTTTCATTTTGAATTGGAATATTTTGTTCTAACTGGTTTTTGTTGCATGCTGTCTTAGTAATTAAACCTTCAAGAATACGGATTATCAAAATTGATTTTTGAAATGTTGATTAAAGCTGTAAAATGGCAATAGTGTATTAAAATCAGAATGAGAACATTGTAGTCTAATCCAAATGTTCCAGAGATTTTAGTGCAATATTGTGTGTATATTTTTCTTCTTATTTTCTTTTTTAAATGAATTTCATTAATTGCAGTTTTCTGCTGAAAAAAATCCACCCATGTGTTTTTGACCAATTTTGAGCACCTTGAGAATAATTTCAAGGATTGGTTCCTTTGCTAGGCCAGACCACGCCATTAGCAGGGTGGTGCTCACATCTCGTCTCTGACATCAAACACAGACAAAAAAGGCAATCTAGCAACAATAGATGGAGTTACTAACAGTGCCAGTGCAATACGTAGTGGCTGTTACTAATTAAATGACTTAATTAAGTTGTCAGGACAGAATGTAGATAATCACTGTGTCAGTTGTTCTTTATCATCTGGCTGCTTGGGCAGATCAGTGTCTGGTGTGTGTCATGCGTCAGCACGTGGCGTGGACCCCTTTTGTTTCCTTTCAATTTCCTTAGGCATTTCTGCATTCTCTCAGAATACAGCGATAAAAAAACAGGTGCAGACTTGGACTTGTCCCATATGTAGGGCTCTGATGGCACCTGTACAGTGGTAGGAGTTTTAAGGCAAAAGCTGCTCCGAGTAGTGTGACTATGCTGTCATAAATTCCTGTTTTAATATTTGGTAGCCATAAAGCACCAAAAGGTCAGAACATGTCACTGGTGTGGAGTGCTGCTCTCTGCACAGGATTGCTGGCAAAGGAACAGTGACAGCTTAATCAGATATTGCTGGACTTGGATTCACAGCTCCAGTGGGCTTTTGTTGGTGAGGGAAGAGCTGGATTTCTCCATCCACCATGGAGTGCTCTTGTGGTCCTACAGTCCTGAGCGATACAAGATCCCTTCTGAAAACTGCTTTCCAATCGGGGCATGCTGGCATGCATGTGGGCTGTTCCCTGGGAAAGTCCTGCATGTTCCAGGTGCTGTTTACACATTGGAAGCATGCAGGAATGGCAGGCAGGGGTTTGCCTACAGCACTGGTTCCGTGTGCTGAACAGATGTGCGGAAGGACCAGCACAGCTGCTGGATGAGCCAAGGTCTGTGGAGAGACCATTGTGTGATTCCACAGGGGATTGTCTTAGCTAGCTTTACCTCTTACAAACCCCTCTCTAAAGCCATTTTCTTTGAAAAGCTTTGTGTAAAACTTTGATTACAAGAATTTGCATGAGAATAACTAAAGCATAATTAATTTCTAGTACTGCTTTTTCAAAATCTGGTTTTGCATGGTTTAATATGCACACCAGGTGGGCTGAAAATCTGACCAAACTTCACAATCAGATGTCACACAGAGGTCACATCTAATTTACAAACCAAATTTTTAAATATTTGGGCAGAAGTTCTTTAGGGTGATTTTAGAATAAGAGAGAAATATTTGATATAATTTTACGTGACAGAGATGTTTTCTGCCTTTTTAAAGAATAGTTTGCTCTCTATCATTTTGTTCCTTTTGGTAATGTGCTTTGCACATTAAAAATAGATGAACAGAGAACTATTCAGCTAAGCTACCCAAAGATGCAGGTGGCTGGTACAGAAATCTGCAAGTCTCAAATCCATATTGGAAAATTCCCTATGAAAGACTTTTTACCCCAAAGCTGGTGAATTTAACTGGAATGGGTCACATTTGTTTTCTAGCGATGGAATTTACAGTCGTACAGAAAAAAATTCTCCAACCTCATGAACGTTAGCAGCACATTTGGTATGTAACTCTTATTTGATTTTACAAGCACAAGTGTTTATAAAAGGGAAGCTTATGAAGATTTCAGTGCTGTTCAGTTCTCCCCATTATGCACTGATTCTGTGGCACTGCTCCTGAGTCAGGCAGCTGCCTTTGGTCACCCAGGAGTTTATTAGAAGACTGTGCCTCCCCAGGGGCTTTGTGTCCCAGCCACACAGGCTGGGCCTCGCTTGGAATTTGCCTTCCACAAAGTTTTTGACTGTATCTGCACTCTGCATCTGGCATTGGTAGGAAATGGATCTGGGGAAGGCCAAGTGCTGCCCAGAAAAGATTGCTTTTTCCTAGGATTATTTGAGGACTTGGTGGAAACGTGGAATTTGGCACTGCATTGGAAGAGAAAGGTGATAATTATTTGAGTATCATGATTTAGGAAAGATACAGCCAAATTACTGATTGTTATTTCACTTCTATGAATTTCTGTAGTAAGCGAAGGCTGGCTTGAGAAGGAAGTTACTTTAAAGCAAATTGGTGTGTAGATTGATTAATGCTGCAGTGATTGCCCCAGAAAATGCTCTTGCTACACTGTCAGCACAAAGTAGTCCTTTGTAGTGCCTTGCATTTTCTCTGTCAGTGTTTTTACCATTCCCTAAGGTGTCAAAGACAGGTCAATCTGCAGATGGTGTTCCTGGCAGTACAGTGAAATGCACAGGTTGGACCCTGGATATCTGAGAACACTGTGCAAAGGTACTCTGTGCAAGGAAGTCACTGTCTTGGCCTGCAGAGCAGTGGAAGTGCTCTGAGGGAGTTCCTGCACTGCACCCCCGGGGTGTGGAGCTGCTGCCTCACATCCCAGTGGTCTCACAAGGTCTGCATGCCAGGCTGGCACTGCCAGCCCACTGCCTTTGCTCAGGCAGGCCTGGATTTACTTTCTTTGTTTCTACAGTGCAGATTTATGTGCATTGTCTTTCAAATCTCCTGCCAGGGGTAGTTTAAAGTTGGCTTATATAGAAATAATAACTGCTGGTTTGAAAGAAAGTAAAATTATGAAGAACACTGTATTCAGAGTTAACTCTTGTCTTGATGTTACTGAGAAAAGGGATGGAAAGAATTATCTTATGAACTACTCTAGAGATAAGGTGGTAACTTGAGTGCAGCAAGGAAAGCAGGAATAATTGATTTTAAGCATGGCTTGTATCTGTAAGAGAAACCACTCAGCATCCTAGATAGCCAGCTTTTCAGTACATGCCATCATTCCCTTTCTGGAGTAAATGTAAAAATTGCAGTAGAGCTTTCAAAACACTTAATAAATTCATTTTCTGAAAAGTAGTTATGTGCTTTGAATAAATAACATGCTTTGTCTTTTTTTGTTCAAAAAGAAAAGCTTTAACGAGCAAAAATGAAGAGAGTAAAAGTTGTTTGCCATTCAGAGAATTTAATGCAATGGCTTGGGCTGATGATTTGCATTGAATTGTTGATATGTTCATTTCTTCTTCATTAACAAATTATCTTTTATTCTTTAAGAGCAATACAAACAGCCTAAAGGATTTTCAGTTTCTGAGATTGTTTATTTTCTGGTTTTTATTCAATTAGTATGTGGTGTTTTCATGTATGTTGTTTGACTAAAAGAAAATGAGGACAGACAAAAAAAATCCTGAAAGCATTCTAGGCTCAATCCTTAATCTACCTGTCCTTTTTGTTCCTTTCCTCTCCTGGAGATGTTCGAGCAATGTGTGCTGCTATTTTGTATCACCTCTTGGCTTCCCTGCAGCAGTCAGAGTCCCTAGACTGTCGGATTTTTACTGCATCTGAGCACCCAGCTCGTTATTTGTGCTGTGTTTGCTGTGCCTCCTGCACTGACACTGCTGTGCTGCCCCCAGCTCTGAGGGACATTAGTGATGCCCACAGCCCAGGAATAAAGACTGTAAAGAGATCTCAGGGCGAGGGCAAGGGAATCTTTAGCTCCTGCAGCTTGTTTGGATAAATTAAGGAAGGTATGGAAATTGCAGCTCAGCCAAAAGATGAGATGCATGGTGATATTGCTGGGACAGGACCTCCACTGAAAAGCAACACAAGTGCACGTGTTGTAAGAAGGTTTTAAAAAGCTAAGCTTGCCTAGGTGTCCAGTTGGAAAAAACCAGTGCAGTGAGAGCAGGAGTGTTTGGGAGCCTCAGTGCTCGGTGTCAGAGTTGTGGGAATCTTTGCCATAGTATAATTTATTGATGTATCTCTCCAGTGTCCTTTTAAATCTCCCTGTTGTGCTGTGACTGTAACCCACTGAGTTCTGTGCGGCATCAGGGGAGCTGTTCAGACAGCTGCTGTTTCATTTCCTCGTCCCCTGCACCTTGGGTTCTGCAGCCCTGCTGCTGACATAGCTGTGCTTGTTGCTGGCTGTCTGGGCATCCCTCTGTCCGTGTGCGGCTCAGCTCAGCACTTACTCCACTACATGGACATGGTAACATGAGCATTGGCAGTCATTTTATTCCGTAATCAGGAATATGCCTGCTCAGTGGATTTTCTAGCATTTAAAATACGTTCAACAAATGTGTTTCATACTGATTTTGTGGAATCTTCTGCTTTGATGGCTAGAACTGTATGTCCTTTTTAATTGTTTATATATTTTCAGTGTTGGAGGATTATGAATACTTTTAAGCTTCATCTCTAAATGTTTTTCCTCAATCAGAGCCAACTATAACTTGATGGAACAGGTGGTTGCTTAAACAGCAAATTGCTTAACATAAAGCCCTGGACAGGATGTAGCTTCTTTTAATTAAACGCCTCATAGTGCTCCTGCCAGCCATCTTTTCCCTTGCTCAGCATTGCAGCACCGCTTTGGACACAATGTGCAACGGTAAAATAAAGCATGTCTCCAATGTTAACCCTGTTTCATCCAAATCACCCGAACTTTTCTTTTATGTATTGTGATATTAAGGTGCCGTAAGTTTGGATGGGAGCTGCTTTTCCTGTTTCAGGAGAAGGTATTTATTTTTTTCCTACATTTCTTTTGTTGATAGAAATCTGATGTTGTTTCAGGGGGAAAAACACCAACTGAAGCATGTGGTTTCACCTTTCTATTGCAAAATACTGTCGCTCAGGGACTTCAAAGCCAGGGCATGAAGGATTGCTTGGCTTGCATGTTACTGAAACAGGGAGTGGCGAGGCACTGGCACTGGGGCACAAAGAGAGAGGCTCTTCATGCTCTCCCCCCTACCTCATGTCCTCACTCCTCAAAGACTGGCCGTGGCCGGGAGGGAAGGGAAACGGTCATCTGCAGGGGCAAGAGGTCCAGAGTGCACATAAAGCCTGTTTTCTCCCTCAATAATTTAGGACATATTCAGAACCTGTAGGATACTTCCTCTTGGCAAGTACTTGTCAAACCAGCCAACCCAGTGGCTGATTTTTAGGAGGTTTTTAACCTATAAGCCATTACTAAGTTCCTGGGTGATAGAGTCACTATTAGTTTCCAGTCAAACAAGTGGACTCCTCCAACACCTAAGCAGACAGTGCTCCAGAGCCCATGTGATAGCCCTGTTAATCATGAAGATATCATAACTACAGGGCATTAGAGGCTCTGGAAACCAGTTGGCCTGTAGGTTGTGTTGAAATCTCTAGTTTTGGCTCTTTCATATTTGCAGAAGTATTTGCTACAAGTCTAAGGTAGATAGTTGTGCCAAGAGGCACAACTGGCAGAGTGAGGTGGCTACCAGCTGCAATCCTAGTTTTCAGGTTTGAGAAATGTAATGTAATTCCAAGTATTTATGGTGACCCACTTACAAAAAATGCTGTACTACTATTACCATACTATTTATGTAGATGTGACAAATGTAAAAGAGGTCTGATACATTTGTATTATAAAATACCATCTCTGTTTTTCTGGGAAAAGTACTTTTCTCATGTACCAGTTAATAAGGTTTTTTACGAGATGTCTGAAAAGGGATCCCAAAGTGCTTTGTTCACAGCAAATTTAACATTGATTACCACCAAAGGCGGAATTGGGTCCTCCAGTAGAGTTCAGCCTTTATAGTATCAACTGAGGAAGACTGCTTGTCGACAGATAAATCTGGACTGAATAACAGAAACTCCATTTGATTTACATTATATCATTTTTTTTTAAAGTGAAAATCTTTTTGCAGAAAGATTTTAGCATAGGAGTTTTCCTGATATGCTATTTTTGGTTTTTTGGCTGAAGCTTAAACAGTTTCTTGTGTTGTCTGTAGTATGCACAAGTAGACTTCGGATCGAAAAGGCTGTTCCGACTAGAGAACTATATACATATTTATTCCTAATTTTACTGCCTGCCTCTTGCCAAATTATCTTGCTGAAAGTATAAGGATGGGGATCTTTAAACCAGTCACTATAAAATATTCCTTTATTCTTTTAATTGCTAGTATCTTACTGGTTTAATAGATATTTCCCATTTTTGTGGCACCTACTTAAATGTGATACATTAGTATATCTCTGTTCAAATACATGGTAAGAATTGAAGGTTGGTGTCTCATCTCAGTATTGTATCTGATCTGTTATTGGCCTTTAAAGCATTATGGATACATTGATCAAATAATATTTTCAACTGACTCCTGAATTAACAGTGAGAGACTGACAGATATATTCACTCTTGTTGACAAAGATACTGTTAGCCCTTGGATAATCCCGCAAATCCAGGCTTTGGATCCTCACTCACTTATAAATCAGGGTGAAAGGATTTACTAAATCAAGATCTCAGAGTATTGGAAAAGTATGTAATTTGGTGTCCTTTCAGAGATCTCCCAGTTAATTGTGACATCGGGGCTTAGTACATGATAGTGGGGTATAAAGTACAAAATCTCAGTTTGATACATGGCACTGGGCATTTGGTTATTGTCGGGGAATTTTTAAAAGCCCTACTCAGGTTGTACACTGGCTGTCGTTTCTAACATGCCGTGTGCCCCCCTGCACAGCTGCATTTGACTCTTAGTTGCAAATTACACCTCTTCTAAATGAGTAACACTGTAGTTTGGTGTGTATAATAGCCTGCCTGTGAAGTCATTGTTACTTTTAGTGATAATGTCTGATTGTTCTGTGAAAGTGTTACAAAAACCTCTGCTCCTCTCATAATTGATGCCACTTTTCATCAAGATCAGCACTTTAAGCTGAATCAGACATTAACTGATATGGGAACTGGTCCAGTTGTGAAGAACTTCTCCTCTGGAAAAGTCCGTTTGGCCAGGATAGCAGTACTAATGCAGATTTCAAACCTGTCCAGGTGAAAGGTCCTTATGCTTTTTCTGATTTTCTGTTTCTGGAACTGTGTCTCAGTTCTCTTGGGGTGTGCTGTGTTTCCAGGTGGGGAGCAAAACCGAAATCTCTTTAATCCTGCCCTTGAAGAAGTATTGTGCTGTTACATTCTTTCATGGCAGTTCTTTAAGTCTCTCCATTGTGCATATTTGTATTTTAATTTTTCACTTCAATACACACGTACAATGTGACAGACTTCTAGTAGCCTTGGGAACTTTAATTTCCAATTTTCTTATTTACTTTTAAAATCAAAGTGTTTCGCTAATGCCTATTTCTTCTGATAAGCGTTCAAAAGAGTGTATTTCATTCTCAGCCCACAGCTATGACTGGTTAAAGCAATTTTCACAGCAGCTGTAGACAAATGCATGGTAAGTAAATTAGCTTTTATTATAATCACAGTGGCTTTTCTTTTCTATTTGATTTCTGCATGTTCTTGTGTGAATTCTGAAACTTAAGTATATTAAAATGAGAGAGATAATTTGAAAGGTTCCTGCGTGAACATTTCCTGCGAGGTGCCTCTGTGCTCCTGAGCTGCACACGTGAACAGCAGAGCAGAGGGTGTGCAAGGCCCTGCTCCGCAGGCCCAGGAGGTGTTGAGCAGAGGTGTGGGACACACTTGATGTGGGAACTCTGCCTAGGGCATGTGCCGTAACACCAGAATATCCTGGTGTTTCAGGCTGCTTGTGGCACTTGTGGGACACAGGTTCAGCATCATAGTTTTCTATCTGGGAGCCACAGAAGCTACAAACACTCTGGAAGAAGTCTGAATGTCTGTTTTGTGTATTTTACACTGTGTTTAGAAAGCAGGGATTTGATGTGTTTGTAGCATTGGCTGTCTTTCTAGTTATTTACACACTGTGCACACCTAAATTGAAAAAACAGTGATAAAATGGGTACTGTACCTGTCCATATGTGCTAGTGCTAGCACTATTGGTGCCACAGGATAACCCAGCAGTGAAAGAGAGCGTGGTAGGGAATGTGAACTGGATTGTGAACGTATGTGCTGAAATGTAGGTGAGGGCATGGGAGCCCTCACTCCTGAGCTTCACTCGGGCTGGGAGAACAGCAAATGAAGGCCTGCAGAAACCTCTCCTAGATATGTTGGTCATAAAGCAGCACCTTAGTGGAGCTGAGGATTAAAATTGCAGGAGGAGACTGTGGGCATGTTGTAGGACAGAACTAGACTTTAGGCTGGCAAATGGGAGAGGTGGCTTGCAAAGATGGGGTGCCTGGTTCTGCCCTCACGTGGGACTGGTCAGCTGTGCCCCCATGGCAGGAGAAACAACTGTGTGAGGGGCAATTCAGCCCAAAGTCTGCGTGGGGCACTATCAGCATGCTGACACAAGAAAGACATGGCACATGAGGTAGGTACTTCAGTGCCGGGACGTGTCTTGGAATTGTTTTACTCCAGCCAGCACTGGTGGGGCCTTGGCTAGAGAGAAATAATGTCCACTATTGAGCTGTGTCATTAAAGCTACAAAATAATCAGAGATTTCCTGAAGGACAGCATTGGGAGAACTCAGAATCTAGAAATGATGACTTAGGAGAATGATTTGGAGTCTTCAGTCAAGAGAAGATGAAGTAACATGTGATAAACCCCTTCAGATGTATACAGTTGTGCTGCAAAGAAGGGAAGATCTGTTCTCCATCATAGTGGTGGGTAAAACAAGAAGCAGGTCTTAAATAGGATTAAATTGGATTAAACTTCTCCTGTTAGGGATAATTAAGTACTGTAATAGCTGCCAGAGGAAATAGAGAAGGGTACTTCACAGGAAGCAAGCCAGAAGTAGATTAGCCAGACTTCTGTCAAGAATGCGTTGTGGCTGTTGCTGCTGGGACAAGAGATGGAAAAGGTGATCTCCCCAACTCCTCTCGGCTCCGCTCCAAAATACCAGTTTTCTAAGATGATTTGAATTGGAACCAAACTACTTCCCTTACGTGTTTCTCAAGTCTGGTTTGGAGTAAACATTTTCTCAGTAAGCTGCTAGATAGAAGGCTTTCAGTTGTTGGAATTTAGCATTGGCATTCCATGCCCTCTGCCCCCCTACCCCCCTAGAAAGAAGAAACCACTTTTTAGTCTTGAAAAGTTCCTAGCTAAGTAAGAGATATTGATTGTTCCCAAAAGTAGAAGGTGTAGATCAAAGAAATACGCATTAGAGTGAGGATAGTCCTTGTTAGAGAAATAGAGCAACAAGTAGGTTAAAAGAAAATTTGGAGATAGCTGTGTTTTGTGTGGGATCAGAGACATTCTTGCCAAAGTCCCATCTGTTCAGTTTTTCTTCAGCTCTGTTTTCTTCTCACCTCTCTGTTGTGCTTGCACTCCAAATGGAGACATAACTGTCTGACTGAAGTGCTAAAGTCGTGCTGGTTGTCTCTCCAAATGTAGGGATCACAAGGAGTAACCGAGTTTTCACTTTTAGAAACTGAGAGGTTTCACTGGTGGTAAAATCACCTGGAATAATTCAATTCAGGAAAGCCTAAGAAACTGTTTTCAGCAAATGGGGAGCAAGTAAAGGAACGATTGCACTGTTCTGGACAGAGATGACAACCCCACTCCCCAAGGTGTTTGCAACTGACTGTGAAACTGTGTATTCAGGACTCTTGGCAAAGTGTGTGTGTTAGTGATGTTCCTCCTTGAGCTAAACTGTGAAAAATTAGAGTTCCACCTCAATAGAACTTACGGGAGAAGATGAGCCTGAAAACTGGGGACTGAATCCTCTGTTGCCAGCACGTAGCTTATGGTGTGTGGCACAGCTGTCAGAAGGAAACCCTGGGAGCCTGGAGCCTGGGAATGTCTTCAGAGGCTGAGTGACTGAAAGGTGGCACCCAGAGCAAGCTTGTAACACTGGAAATTCTGCGTTTGCACCTGACCCCAGCACCCTTGTGTGTGGCCCTGAGGAGTATTTCTGTGTGTTGGTGTTACTGGAGCAATGGGAGAATATTGCCTCTTGAGAGAGGCACTCCTAGCAGAAGAGGTTATTTCTCTTTTATCTTGAACTGGTTTGGATGAGGTAGTATTTGACTCAGAATGGATGTCTGCCATTTCTGTGTGCTCTTTGTAGAAGTTTTAATAGAGTTTCTCTCTTCCTCTATCTTGAAGAAAGAGGATGAAAGTGGTAGCAGTAATTGGGAGAGACAGCCATGTAGGGTGGACAGCACAGAGGCTTTCGTGTTTGAATTACAAAAGATTTGGGCTAGATGGAATATTTTCCTCCTCCTCAAGCCACTTAGAATGCTATATATCACAGTTTATTTCTGGGAGAGTGGGTTAATGGATTTAATTATTCTCCTACTTTCAGTATCATAAATCAGAACTGAACTAACTGGGTTTATGCCAATAGCACAGCAGATGTAAAAGGAAATCAGGGGGTTAATCTGTTGATATATTTCATTGGGGCTTAAGAAAATCACCACAATTTTCAAAATAACTTTTGGGTAATTTGCAAAATTAAATGTGTATCTTCTAGGGCACTGAGTTGTTCCTTGGAAGCTGGGCATCTCCTGGCTGGTGCATTTTTCAGAAACCTCAGTTCCTGCACTGTGTTCTCAGCCAGGCCCTGTTTTCATCCACACATGGCAATGGATTCAATGTGCTGCAGTACTGGGGCAGAATGAGTGCGGAAGCAGTGTACAGCTGGCACAGGCTACTTGCTTAAGGACAAATCCAGAAAGGATTAAAAAGTTCTCACTGTCAGATTTATTTGTAAAGAAAATTATTCAGATGCTAGGGGGATATCTGTAATTGCATATAAAGCAGTGGGGAGTGTCTGTAATTGCTGTCTATTCTATGTACTTTCTCCTGAGACCTCAGGTCTGTACAATTGCGAAAATTCAGCTTGAAATTCAGGAGCTGTTAATTGGCCTCAAGATTTATCTTCATCTCTCTGTAACAGTTTTGCCCAGGCTTTTAGAGAGCCAAGTTATTGGCAAAGACAGTGAAGTTTTATTGGAAAAGATTTATTGGTATTTTGTAATCCAGCTAATGAAATAAAGCAGGTTCACAGCTTTGGCCTCATCAGTGTGACTAAATGGCAGAGTACGGTGTGCAAGAGAATCAGTGTGGAGGTACAGCCCGTGTGCTGCCCAGTTACCTTGAGTTGCCTCTCCAAGCACAAGATGTAGCAAGTGTCCATCTCTATTTCTCTTATCAGCAACACTGTTAACTGAAACTATAGTAACCTGATAGCAATCCTGGGGGATACCACACTGGGGGCTTAAAAGCTCCTTTGGGGGAAGGGGCTTGCTTTCCTGGGCTCAGGTTGGTAGGGCAAGCAGCAGCAGCTTCATTTGGTTTAATACTCACAGCAGCAAAAAGTTGGAGGTGTAGGGCAGGTGAGGATTTTCTGTCAAGGGGGCCCCTTCTAGATATGCCAGAGGGATTAGGAACAGTCAGCTGTGTCCTGAGGCTGAGGGTGCACCAGGTGACTTGACAACAGGGTTGTGTGCTGCAGTAAAAGGAGGGGTTTTTACCATCTTGGCTTACAACAGAAACAAGCTGGGGTCTGTAGTAGCATTACAGTTGTGTCAGCAGACAGCCCTGTAGGTATTTTACGTGCCACTGTATCACCTTGCAGCAGCAGTTCCCCACTGTGCTCAGCCCACCCATATCCGTGGGTCTGGAGTCGGCTCTGCCATGCCTGGCTGTGCCCACTCAGGGATTCAGGGCAGGTTCCACACCTGCCTCAGAGCGAAATGATGGACTCTGGTTTTGTCTCAAGGAGCTTCCTCCCACAATTGGCTGCCCACATATCTCTGGCATGTAAGTAGTGATAACGGCATTTTATTTCTGAAGCAGGTGATTTTCCTACAGGATCTCAGGGAGAACTAAACTGTTGTACAAAACTTGGGAGATACGTTTCTAGGTTTTTATATGTGACAGGAATTGAATTATTTTAAATGTTGAAATCATCTTTACTGGGACAAAGACTACCAAAAGCTTTGTGAATAAATACTTTGCTAACTCCAGTCTATAACTTTCCTAGGGAAGCTGATCATACTTGACAAGGGAAATAGGATTCCACAGGAGGTTATATGAAATTATGAGATGCTGCAAATGGAAATATAGTTTCTTAGGCAGAGGAGAGAGAACAACTTCTCCGTAATTGAGTTGCAGATAAAATTGAATTTAAAGGGTCCAGCAAGCTTGTTTGAAGTTCAAAGAAGCTGGTGCATAAATTTGGCCTGCCTGGAGTTACTGCATCTTTACACGTATAGCTTGATCAAAAGAAAAGCAGAAATGGAGTAGTTCCAGAAATCCTGATTGATTAAGTCAATCTTTCTTGCCCAGTGATGAAATTTAGAAAAATATCATTTGGTCTTCTCTAAAGTATTATCCTCCTGGATCAAAGGATTTCTCTCCCAGCCTTTCTATACTAATCGTACAGTGAAAAAAATGAACTTGTACAGCAAAAAGATTATGCTCTTTATATCTGTTCAAGTTAGCAGTTCATGGAGGCTGCTGTCCTGCAGAGTAAGCTACAGAAATGCTAAGTCAGTAAAAATAGTACTTAATGGTTTGCATTTACATTTGTGACCAACTTGGGGAATGAAATAGTGAAATGTAGTGTGATCTGTGAAAGTCTACCTATTTCATATTATGATTTATTATTTTATTTCTGTGAAATGGAGGGCTGTTACTTGTGGAACCTCTGGGTGATCCTGCCAGCAGGGCTCTGCAGCAGGAAGAGCTCAGGAGTAACACAGTGTTTGTGGGCTGGGATCTGAGTACCCAAGAGTGCACAGCCTGTGAGTTCTTGGGGAGGTACACATTGCAGCTGGCAGGAATAGATGCTTTTTAATTAGCTGGTCTGAACAATCTGGGTGGAGTCAAATGCCCTGGTACCATTCTCAGCATATGTCATTTCTGGAAGCCTTAATTCAAGGAATCAAGGCTTGAAAGAATAGTTTAGGCCCCAAAGTGGGACAGGGTTGGATGAAGATTGATGAGGATGGACAAAATCTTTGGGACTGTGGCCTTTAACATAGCAAATCCTGTTCTGTGATCCTGATAATTTCACAGTCTTTTAAAATCTAATAGAAGTCAATTTAGGGGAAATAAGTACAAATGTTTTCCATGGATGTATTTCCATTTATGCCATATATACTGGAAGTGCAAACAAGGAAATTATAAAATGTCCTATTTAATGAATTTTGATCTGCTAGACACAGAATCATTTTGGAGCTTAACTGCCTGAGAGAGGTCTCTGCAGGACTGCTAATGTAGCAGTGGGAAGCTAATTGCAGCGTTAGAACCTGCCCTGTTTTATACATGTCGAGCTTGCTTTCCAACCGTGCTGGTAGTCAGAGCATTGCAGTGCCTCGGAAATACCCTTTGACAGTAGTTAAAATAAATATAAGGAAATATATTTAGGTGAGGTAGTTTTAGTGTAATGAGCAATTTCTCCTCCTTTCCCAGCAAGGTTTTGTGCAGTTCCAAAGGCCTGTAAGAGCCTCGGAGGAAGCTGACTTTTATGAAATGCGGGAAGTGTCGTAACTCATTTTAAGTGCGTGTCTAATATTCCTACGTGCCTAGTACCTTAAAATCTGGCCTCTCTTCGAGGTGGCACAACTCTTTAATTCTATTAGGCTGTTAAAAATAATACCAATCTGTTCAGTCACTGACAGCAGGTTTTTTATTGTGTGGTGATTTGGGATTGTGAGAGTTATGGGGGAAGGTGACCTTGATGCAGGTTTAAGTGCAGCACTTTTTGACACAATGCAGTCAAGAACAGCACTAGTGTTAACTTAATTATGTTGTTAAATGCACTAGGGCTGAATTACTTGAAACAAATTAAACAAGTGACGTTCTTATTTCATAAACTGCATTTAATCTCATGCATGGCTGTGTTTACGATAGAGTCACAGCAATACAGTAAATTAAATGTGAATAGAAGTCACAGCAATATCTTCATAAGCAGATGTTTTGTATTTGAGCTAAAGTAGAAATAAGATAAACCTAAAGTAATTCAGGACAAGAAGATTGAAGTCTCGTGCATTTACTAAAAAAAAGATAAATTTGCAATTTTGAATAATTAAGGTTAGTTCTCTTCTTCAGTCTAAGGCCCACAGAAGGCTGGTCATTATGTCATGGAGTAAATCTACATGTATCAGAATTTGCAATGGAATTTTGCAAAGAAATAAGCTGAGGTGATGACATAATCAACATCAAGGCTGCTGCTACTTATTCAGTACGGGTCTTCACATTTTTGGCCACTTGTAGGAGTACAGTTTTTCAATGGTGTTAATTAGAACACCTGGTATATGAATAAGTTGTAAAAGTATTAAATTTCTGCCTGTCAGTACATTTTTTTACTGTGTTTACCGAAATCTCCCCTTAACCTTTTCTCAGCAATTCTAGCTAACTATGGGAAGAGCTGAAAAACCTAAATAAAGAAAAAAAGGTTTGAGTTACATTAGTATTGTTGATAGTCCCCCCCCCCCTTTTTTTTAGTGTTTTGGCCCAAAAAAGGGGCAGATTTAAATGTTATTTGTCAAATAATTTCAGGAAATTTTTGTTACTTTTGGTGGTGAATAAACTGTTGGGAAGGAAAAATCATTTAGCTCTGCTCCTTAGTAATCCTGGTGCAGAAATATCCTCTTATAATATTGTGAAACTTTATGTACCCATTCACCTGTGGGTGGAATTTGTAATTCAGTAGTTTATCTAATGATTGCATTCCATTTTCTAGTGACAGTTTTCATTAAGACTCCATTTATTCAGAGAAAAGCTAACGTAATAAGAGTAGCCTTGAGTTAAGGGATTTATCATTGTCTTTTCCTAATATTTTCCATATTCTGAAATATGTATCATTTAGGCATAACAGAAAGGTTTGTTTTTAAATTGTGCCACATTTTTTCCAGTTGTTTAATGTGTATTACTTGGAGAATGTGCAGTAGGTATTTGAAAAATCACTTTTTTCAGATACTGAGGTAGGATTGAAATGACTGTAGAAAAGGGGAAAAAAGGGGAAGAGAGAGTCAAAACTATAGTCAAAAATTTCATTTGAAAGTCATATGGACTTCCATAAATTTACCTTCTGCATGGCATTTTAAAAATTTTATGTTTGTTTCAGTGTTAAAATGAAGGTTTATGTGAGGGGGGGGAATGGGGCTTTTCCAAGTCATTAGCTTAGACGCACCACAGAATATATTTGCTTTTATTCTAAAGTTTAGTATTTAGCATAAGTTTGTTATTGTATGTCCTATCTAACACAGCAACTGTTCAATAAATTTTGAGGTAAAATCTGATCAACCCATGTAAAAGAAGTTGTGAGACAGGGAGCATCTGACTACAAGAGTGACAGGCCCAGCAAATCTTAATTTTACTGCAATTTTTATTGCAGCTAAATTGAGAGAGTTGATTTGAGTCCCATAGTTTGGAAATAGTTGTGTTTTTGGAGAGGCTTTGGTTGTGCAGGGTGTGTGTGGCCATGGCTGCTGCTCCTGGCAGGGTTTGTGCTGTGCTGCCGTGGGAGGGAGCTTGGCCTTGCCTTCCCCTGCTCGTGTTTTTGGGGAGCTGGTTGCTCAGGAAAGGCTGTGCCCCTCCTTCTGCTCCGCTCTGGATTACCTTACCCCCCCAGGAACCTGTCCTGACCCACTGCAGCCCCTGCAGCGTTCTGGGCTCCCAGCCTGGCCTCTGCTCTGGACCTGCTCACACAGGCACAGGAGGCAGAAGCAGCTGGAAGGGGAGAAGTTAGAGACAAACCCAGCTGCCGTGACAGCACGTGGATTTACACAGCATAGCTGCCCTGGTGCTGTAAGAATGGTCCTTGTGATTCCAGGAGCATAATTTTCGTGCCTAAAATTGTTTGGTTTTCCTCTCCTCTAATAAAGCCATCATTCATGTCATACATTTTTTATAAAACTAGAGCTGCAAACTCGTGGCTGTGAATTTATGTTCTGAGGATGTGCACATATAAGCACAGAGTGTTAAGTATTTTGCATTTCTGTGTTTTAAAGGAGGCAAGACCCAAGCCTGTGAAGTCTAACACAAAAATAAAGCAATAACAAAATCTAGAAAAAACATCTTCACATAATTACCAAATGAGCTTTTAGGAGTGAAACAGGATATGCCTTCTGGGGAGAAAGTGAGTTTGGAAGGCTCCAGCAAGATGAGTTATCACATATCCCTGAATAATACACCACACCAAAATCCTGTTTATCTAGGCTATTGCTGTTGGCAGTTAATCTCAAACAAGGACATGCAGCATACTGAGAAAGGTGAAATGGCAAACCAGAAGGGTTGTCCATACCTGCTCTCGGATCTTCTGTTATAGCCTCAGACAGAGATCTAGAGGAAATTTCTCCTCTGCCATTGTCTCTGTTTATGAAATCCTGTTTGGAACATGCAAAGCATCTTGGTGGTGTAGTGCTTGTCTTAATTTCACAAATACAAAATTTTACTTCATATTGCTATCACCTGAAGGGTTGGAAAACAAGATTTGTGCATTGTGTCAGTAAGAACAAAGTAAATCCTGACTCGAAGGGCTCTGTATTAGTTAACAGTAGTTTAGAAGGTAAACATGGCTACCTTATTATCTCCTCTTTTTTTTCTTTCTTTCTTCCCCTGCCCCCCCATTAGACAGGTACCTGGATATTGTGGTTTCAGGAAATTCGAAGATTTATTTAATATTAGTAGAAATAGACTTGATTTGAAAAATTTGCATCCAGATATTTATATCTGATTTCTCAGAGTTCTGGGAGACATTGTTTGTATTGTAGTGCTTGGGATCTGCGTATGAGCTCAGAATTGAAATGCCACCAAAATAAACATATTTTTTGGGTTGTGCCTGTTTGTAATTGTGATGAATGCAGAGTCTGTTCGTTAGGGAGGTCTCTCCCAGCAGTTGTGTACAAAGTAATTTGCTCATTAGCTTTCCCTTCTTCTCACACCTCATCTTCTTTGAAAGTCACAATTTATCATTTTACGGCACTGGTGAGTAAGTGCTGCTGAGTCAATGCTTGATTAGTTTCCAGCTGGGCCTCTGTGAGTAATTTACTGAGATGCCAAGCAATCCAATTACATTTTCAGAGTGTTATGACTTCACTATGACTGCAGGGTGGTGCTATCGTCACGGTGCCATCCCCAAAGACTCTGATGGCAGTGACTGCTCTGAAGTCATCTCCTCAGGCTGGCAGTGACATCATTTGGCCAGAGCACAGCACTCCCTCTGGATTTTCATTGCCTTCTGCAACAGTACCATCAATGGCTTCCACTGACACCAGCCTGAAACTATTTTGACAAGAAATATTGGAGAGGGATTTTTTTCCTCAAGAACATATGAAAAGTTTTCTTTTACTGCAGAGGCAATGTTTTATAAAGAAAATGACCAGTAAAATAATTATTTTTTGAAATTTCTACAATAGTGGTAGATAATCTGTGCATCTGCATATTGATGTATATTTAATTTTTGTTATAAAAATAGTCTGGAATCGATGTGATGTGAAGGACAAAGCATTCCTTACTCTGTCAAATGAAAATTTTGGAAATTGTAATTAGCTGTTATTTATGCACCTTTGTTGATGTTATGACTCAATTTACTGTGGTTGATTCAAATGTCAAATTTTACTGGAAGATTAATGTGGCCTGATTTTGTAGCCTCTCATACTTTGTAGTCATCACAGCTGTTGTGGAACAGGTTAAAGAATTGAAAATAGGAATGTTGCTTATATAAAATGGGCTATTGTGCACAGAGTAGTTTGAAAGTTTAGAGCTGTTTTGTGGGGACAGTGGCTCTGTGGTTCAGGATGGTGCCTCTGAGAGAAAATGACCTCTTTCTTTCTCCTCTTTAATCTTGTTCTAGGGTCTCCCCCACTTTACAGGAGCTTGTGATATGCTACCAGATTAAATTACTATTACTTTTATCTTTCATTAGGCAGAAGGAGATATGGTGAATTATTGACTTCCCTCAGCTTCCACTGTTCTGTGATCTGCCAGAGCTGATGGGCAAAGTTTCAGGCCAGTATTGCTTTTGTTAGAGGAGCTTTGGAGGCACCACTGGGCACACTGTGTGGGGGGAAGCAGCTGCTGAGGAGCACCAGGAATCTGCACTGCCTGTCCCTTGTAGAGGGAGCACTCCCCAAGCAGTTGAAACGTTCCTGGAGCACATCCTCTGATTCAGCTGGCTGCAGAAGGAATGTGGTTTGCTTTGAGACCCCTACACACAGCCAGGCCTAAAGTGATAAGCTCCTGAAGAGCCTGGCTGAGTGCACTGGGACATGTGTATGTTCAGATGGGTAAGGTGGAAATTCCCAACCATTTAAACTGTGCGTTTTGTCAAATGTGCTAAAATTATTTTTCCTCAACCAGTCCAGTAGTCCACAGCCACGGTTAATGGACAATACCTATCAGTAGGTGTAGGGTCAGCACAGATGAGAGGTGATAGGGACTATGTTGCTGGTAATGAATAAACTCCATGATTCCTGTGGCTCCTGGATTGCCATTGGTGTTTTTTTCAAATGGGAGTACTTTAAGTGCCTTGAGCATTTACTACGATCTGTCTGAAAGCTACAACACCTGTAAACAAGAGAGTTTAAAACTCGGTGAATTCAGGAAAGTCATCAGTTCCCCTGCTTTCAGGCTTCTATTACAATCCTGAAGTTCTCTGGAGAAGTATTAAAGCGTTACAGAGTGGGATATTTGGCATCCACATAGCCTCAGGAATATTTAAGGGCTAAGGCTTGTCATTCATCATCTCAAATCCCTGAGAATAAAACCAAATCTTACACTAGCTTAACTCCTGGAACAATACAGTCAAGAAAGCACCTGGGGCACATTTCACCTTTAAGGAGTTTGGTATATGAAAGAAGTAGTGCCATAAAAACCTATTCTGACTCTTCTCATAATTGAGGATTTACTGTAGAAACCATAATGGTGACCTTAAGCATTCTGTGTGCAAAAGGAAATGTATAACACATGTGCCTCACTGGAGGACTGTAACAAGTTTCCTAGGCTCTGTAGTTAGCTCTGCTCCTTTTGGTAGTAATCCTCATTTATGTTCAAAGGGGACCTCTTAGGGACTAGAAAAAGGTCTGTGTATCTACCTAAGATTGGATTAAATCTTGTGATGCCCAAAGAACTCTGCTTCTGAAATCTTAGGAGAGACGCCTTAAAAATAGCTCAGTCAGCATTTCTTGCATGTGTCGAAGCTCAGTTTGGCACAGCATCTGTCAGAGCTGTGAGCTTTCCCGTCATGCAGAGCACGTAACCAGAGATGCTGTTTGGGATGAATGTGAAGTTAGGCAAACCTAGGGAAGTAGGTTACCCTGAAATCCTGTGGGGTTAATCCAAGTGCAAGATACTGTCAGACATAACCTGGGGGAAAAAATGCTTTATCTGAGGACAAAGACTTGTGGAATGTCACTTTGCTGAATCCAGCTTTTGATTCCTGTACAAAGGGCTCTAGAACTACTTCCTACCAACTCAGGAACCTACACTGGTCATTTCTAGGGGTCCCTTCAGCCTAGCAGTGTGTTGGAATGAGCTGGTATTCCCGAGATGTCCTCCTCATCCGCTGCTGGACTCCCCTTTATTCCCTGCACACCCAAACGTGCTGCAGTTGCCAACAGAGTGGTCTCCATTCCTGCCATAACCCCCAGGCCTCTGTGCAATCCTGTCAAGGCTGTGTGGATGCAGAGCCATGCCAGGCAGCTCTCAGGAAGGGTTCCACACAACGTGGGGGTTTGGGATAAATAGAACATAAATCTGGAGGTTTCTCTTTTTTGCTGCTTTAGCTCATTCTTGAAACTTGTGTTTCTTCCCTTCCTTGTTCTTTTACTAATTTTGTTGTAGGACCTCATCTTCCTGCTATAGAAATTGTTCAGTTTCTGATTACATTTTAATAGGGTCAATATAAAGACATTTCGCTGCCTTTCAGTTACCTGAAAGGTAACTATAACCTGCCTTTTCTCTGGGGTTTATTTACTGAGATATACCTAATTTTCTCCTTTGTCTTTAATTTTTGTATAATAAAAATCCAAGCTGTTAATTTCCTTTCATTCATCCTAGTGCTTGTCATAAAGGTTGTTCTCTCCATCAGAGATTCATTTTGAATCCCTTTCTCAAACACAGCTGAACAGCCTGATGTATTATCCAGGAGAAATTACTTGTACCTCTTATAATAATGTTAACACCTCTCTTTCTTTACTGAAAATGACTCAATTGATGTGTTTAGAATCAGGTTCACCTTTTTCCAAGCCATATTGCATTAGTCCTTCATATTAAGGTTGGAATTGATGAATCCATTCTTATTTTTTTTCCCCTGCTGTTATCTCTGGTGAATAACCCCACTGTTTATGGGAAAAAAAAAGATTGTCTCTAAATGCATGACTGTATTATTTCCCATCAATTTTAATATTTTCCTTTCTACTGCAGCCTTCTGTGACATCTCCCTCTTTCAGAATAATAGTTCAGTGCCCCTGTGTTGATGATACTGCCTTTGTGTATGATCAAATTTCATTAGTATAAATTTACTTTTTTTGTGAAATTACTTCTCTCATTAATGATTTTATAATCTCTCATCAGGCCTTTACTTTCTTTTCAAACACAGAATTTTTGCTTCTTTTTAAACTAGGTCTTTATCCACCATAGAATTCTCATTGCTAATTGCCATCTCTTCATCAAAACTAGTAGGTTATTTTAGTTTCTTGTTTTATCAAAGTGGTGTATCTTTGAGGGAAGAAGTTTCAGAGCTGCAATGTAGAACTGATGAGTAGAAGTCCTTCACAGAAGGGAGGGTCAGAAAATAGGAGGTTAATTGTGGAACATGACAAGGCACCAGTGTTGTCAGAGTGAGCTGATAACAGGGTCAGTTTGATAGATAACATTTCGGAAGAAATTATAGGTGCATATGTTATGAGTTTGAGGCAAGGGCACTGATACAGTCCCTTGAAAAGGGAATCAACTGACACACAGGGAAAGCACTTTTCATACAAAACTGATCTACGTTTTCTTTGATTCAGGAGCCAGCATTGCATCTTCAGACTAACTGCTGAAGCTTGGTTATGAATTCTGCTTTGGCAATTGTACTTTGCTAAATCCTTCACCCTTACCTGATACCTCCTCTAGGAAATCAGACTGAAAATAAGTTATTTGTCCTGGAGTGACAGAATTCAGGAATCAGAACTGCTGCTTTTCTTGAAAAATGCAACAAATTTGTTGCTGCTGCCTGACTCCCACTGCTTTCTTGTCTTTGATGCTGTATCATTAAACCAGGTCTAAGTGCTATAACTGTATTCAGTGTGAAAATGATGACTCTTTTAGACTCTATTTTAAAGTAATTAGAAGTAGTTGGATTATAACTATTAACATAGCATCAAGAAATGATGCATCTTTTTACACCTGCAGCAGCCTCAGTCTGGGAGCTCATGCAGTCCTCAGTCAGATCACACCAAGTGGCCATGAGCTGTACCTGCTTCTTTTTGTCTGTGCTACTCCTATTTCTTACACAGGTGGTGAGAAACTTCCATATTGGAAGTCTGAGCTTATTCCATAGCATTTGTTACATAAATGAGTGGAAGAAGCTGTAAATCTGATTACATTCATTAAATAGAGCCAGTGCAGTTTAGATGTGAATAGGCCAGTAAGAACCTGAAAGAAAATTACAAATACTGTAATTTATCCTTTTAGAAGTTCACTTTAAATGAACTTTAGTGGGAACACAGACAAGCTGTATAACATTTTGATATAGCAAACCTATCCTTCCTGTATAACTATTGAAACATTAGTGAGAAACGTGTCATAAGGGTGAGCTTTTAACACATTGTCATGTCCTAAATGAATCCTGGCTGGCTTAGCCATTCCCTTGTTCCCCTGATTTCTGTGTCCCCCCCAAAAAGCATGGCTTCCAGCAGCTGGAGGAGAAGGCAGTATGCTAAGAGTGCATGGAGGGGGTGAGTAAAGTTAATTTTCAAGTACTTCTGATGAGTTTCTTGGCTGTTAGCTGCTTCCATTAGGCAGAAACCTGGTGAGTTCCAATTTGTGCCTCCAAAAAATGCTGAAAAGTGTCTGCTGATGCATTATTAAATCTGTAGGGCCAAATTTTCTGCCAGTGTAAGAATTCCACTGATGACATTTAGAGCATCCGAAGATTTGGCCCATTATTAGTGAGTTCATTAGGATTAATTCCTTGTATTGGCACTATAATTTATTTGGGAGACTAAGACACCCAATTACAGTATTTTATTATAAGAAAATGCTGTTAGATACTTATTCAATCTCAGAATTATTTTAAAATCCCTGAAAACTAGTAGTTGCTACTATGAGAGGAGCATTGGGTGAGAAGACAGAAGAGTGACTGGTAAAATCCAGTCAGGAATCAGAAGTGGTACTCACCAAGGCTTTCAGTGTCTTTTGATGTTCTCAGGCCATAAAGAAGACAGACCAGGGGTAATGTAAAGTACTAATGGACTCGTGCCCTAATCCAGAGAACTTCCTAAACACTGAAATAGAGCAGTGCTAAAAATTGTGGCATGCTGGGTAAAATCAATGACTTTGAAAATGCTAATTCTGCTTATGGTGTAGGAAGTAAAGTCTTTTACCTGGTATTTTTTTTAGGCAGCAAAGACTTTCTGCCTTTTGAGCTTCCAGCGTTTCTGCCTCTCATTTTTTGCATTCAGTGGGGTTACACTGCACTTGTTTTGCAGTGGTCAAGAAAAGAATAATTCTAAATGCAAGTAACTTTTTTTGGAAGGAAAAAAAAGCCACTACAGAAGCTGTATTTTATTTTATCATCACTTAATTTTAGAGTTTGCTGCTAGGACTTGCTTGGCTCTAGTCATAGATTATTTACTGGAGAGCTGGGTTATGGAATGATCTGGTAAAGATAGACAGCAACACCTTTTTATCTGTCTCTTGCTGTATTCATAAATCTAACACCTGTAAAACCTGTGATTCTCAGCAAGGCACTGATTGCTTTAACTGCAGGCGGACTGGGCTAAGACCAGTGGATTCTTCCCTTTAGTGAGTCTCTGAGTGTAAAGGTTCCTTCAGCTGTTGAAACATCCTCAATTTCAGGTGCTCTTTGGGAGGGAGAAAAAGCCGTGTTGCCAGGTTGGTACTGTCTGGACTAAATGGACAGAGAGCTTTCATCAGAGCTAATGCTCCTGACTTGCATGTCCTCCTGTTGGCCTTACTATTCAGGGCCCATGAAAGGTGCTAACCAAAGTCTGGCAGCATTACTGAGGCTGAAATAGTTTCCTGTAATTTTCTTCTATTTTTACTTTTCTAGATCGGCAGCAGTCTTAAGAAACATCTTAAACAGTAAGAATTTATTCATGAATGGTGAAACATTTAAGATCCACTGGAGAAGCACTCTGGGAAAGCACATGCCACAACATCAGGGGTTGGGACTCCTGAGCATTCCCAGAGCTTTATGGGGATGTGTGAAGGAGACCTGCCTGGCCTTGTTCATTAGTATCAATGCTTCAGTTTCATAAAGAACATGGTTCATATCCACATTTGCTCTGCACCAAAGCTGTGCTTCTACTAGAGATAGGCTTTCCAGTACGGGGTCTTTCAAACTCTCACTTCAAAGGTGGTATTATTGCCAATAAGCGGGTTTTGTGTTTAGTGATTGATATGACAAGCTAGCCATACCTACATAGTCCTGAAACCTTAGCTATAAAATCTCAACTAACCAAAGAAAGCAGCAATTCAGATGACTATTTTTAGTTGATTATCCTGAACAGTAAACAATTTGCTTGAATTGACACATTTCCTTTTTAACACCATTGCCTGGCTTTACAAAGGGTCAGGAAACCTGGGGGTTTCTGAGTTTTGTCCAGTGCAGAGGGTATGAGATGCAGGAAACCTGGCTGCTGTCACCTGCCTCTGCCAATGGCTTGGGCATCTCTGGGACTTCCCTTTCTGGAACTCGGGTCACTTATCTCTTGATTACAGATGTTAACATTGACCTTTGGACAGTGCTGTTTGATTTCCTGATGAACTGGGGGTTGTTATCAGTCATTAGTTATTCACATCTTTATAAAACTGCTCTGGAGTTTAGTGGGGATTTTGGGCTGATGCATTTTCATGCACTAAGACCCCAAAGCTGATGTGTACAGCCAGGAACAGAACGTGAACAGAGCGTTCCTGTGAAAGCAGCACTGCAGAAGTACAGGACATGCTGAGGTGGTTGTCCTGCTCCAATAAAATAAATAAAGAGCCAGCTGGAATGAGAACAATTGGAAAAAATGTTGCAAGCGCAGGTGTATCTAAGATGTGATGTAGGAGAGTGATGCTTGGAACCAGGCTATCAGTGGCCGAGGTTAATGCCTCGGGTGTTTGAGTTCTGCTGTTTGTTTTGCACCACAGAGAACACCGTGGCAGGGCAGGTTATTCAGATCTCCAGCATGAGTTTGTCACATGAGTCTCATATGACAAACACAAAAGTGTCTCTTCTGGCAAAACAAGCTGCCTGGGAAGGAGTGCCTGACAACCTAAGACTCCCTGTAAAGGGTTTGGAGGCCTTGCACTGGATACACTTGGGAACATAAAAGGTGAATGGGTACTTTACCATTCATTCAGCAACATTTTGCCTTTTTTTTCCCTGACAGAAAAAAACCTTATGCTTATGTCTGTGACAGGTTGAGAATTAAGTGGTTCCTCACTTTTTTTGCAGTCTTTTTATGCTGAGTTGTCTGTTGGTTTAAAATATGTTTGATTTTTCTTGCCTGTGGAAACAAGCACAACTGAAGAAGAAAGGTTGCTAGGAATAAGTTGGCACCTCTTTTTGTGCAGTGTTAAATAAGGTGAATAGAAAGGTTTTCTTAACCTTGTGCTCTTGAGAAGTGTTTTGAGCCTTTAACTTCTACTGGCATGGTTCCACGCATCTCTACTTACATTACTTTTCTCATGTCACCCCTAAAATTATCAAGTCAAAATCAACATTAAATTGAAGAATTGCATCTACTGAAGACAGAACTTCACATGTCTTTTGTGCACAGTGAAAATACTCATGGAAATTGCTTTCTCTGGCTTTAAACCATTTTTCATTTTTAGAGATCATGTGAAAGAACTTAATCCAAATGAGATTTTCAGCTTCAGTTTTTCCAGAGTATTCTTCCCAGCATCAATCATGATGTGTAAAGCTGAAAATACCAGCCTAGCACACTTCTTAATGAGCTGTGCGTGACAGTATTCGTTTTTCTTTGGAAATGGGAAATGCAAAGTGATGTTAAGAATCAAATTATAAAATTCATAGTAGGGATTGAGTTACTTATGATTTCCATTACTCCAGTGCTGGGAGAACACCAGCTCCGCAGACATCTTGTTACTCTAAATGCAGCAGAGAAATGGATTTTCAGGTGTGCCTTTTGCTTTGATTCTTATATGAAGTCTGGCAATTTTTCAAAAATGGTCAGAAGTCATGAACAGGACTGTCCAAAATCACAGTAAAAGGCATGGAAAATGGAGATAGGGGATTTAAAAGCAATTAAATGTATTTAGAAGTTTTTTTATTTTTCCACCTAAATTTTGGAGTTTTTACTGTCCACTCGTTTCAAATTTTCAGTCTTTTCCTTACAGCCAAGAGAGCAAGATTTGGATTATTTTTTATTTAGTAACGTATAATTCACTTTTATCACTACTGTATGCTGGGAAAATAGGCACACAACAAAATCTCAGGAGATGGGAGATTCGTATCTGTTTTTACAAAGGTAACAGATATTGCTGAAAAATTTATAGCACAAGGGCAGCTTGGGCACTCCTTAGTTATGAATAGGAAATACATTGTACTGGGTTTGGGCAGCACTGTTAGGATGTAAACACGCTGGAGAAATAACAGGCCTAGACAATAATACCTGTGAGGAAGGATTGAAAGAGTTGGACTTGCCAAGTCTAGAAACAAGAACATGAAAAGTGAAGAAAAGTTTTTCGGTCCATGAAATACTGTTGAGCTTGCTCAGTGCCTTCAGAAGATGATGTATCTTAGCAGTTTAAATTTAACCCTTGAAGTCAAAGTGCCAGACTTAAAGTCTAAAACCAAGATCTGAGACACATTGCAGCCTTATGAGGTGAGGTAAGAAAAAAAATTTCAGATTTGGATGTTTCCATTTTAGTATTTTGCTCTTGAGATGCATATGACCACATTTTGAGGCTGTGAATGACAAATATTTTTAACTGAAGATCCTTGGCCTTTGGGTAAACCCTTGATTGTCTCATGGTGGATTCCAGAATAATGAATGAGAGTTTGGGCACACAGAGTGGGTGTCAAGATAGCTCAAGTATGCTGGTGTAGTTTTCTAAACTTCAATGAACCTGCTCTCACTGCTCCATAGAATGTCACTCAGTATTATTTCACTTCCATGAGATCAAACCTAAAGGGCTCATGGCATTATACTGTGGCTGGGACAGAATGAACAGAGGGAAGTTACTTCCTGCAAAGACTAACAGATACAGACCATCAAAAGATGCAGCTGTGAAAGAAATTTCAGTGGAGGTTCATCTTCGGATATCTCAGGTGTTGCTTTATTTATTTCTTACAGTTTAAATCACTGATCTTCATCCCCTGTTTAGCAGCAGAGCTTCCCAAACATCAAGGAAACAATCATAATTCAAACTTGCTGGCAATATTTAAAGTTGCTGTGAATTGCTGGAAAGAGTCAGAAATAGTTCTTTTTCTAAAGTTGGCTTTTGATTAAAATACCTTTTTTCTAGGCAGTTCCTTATCTGATGTATTAGGGTACCTTGAACATAAGTTGTATTTCTTGACTGTTTTTTGTGGTTTTTTCCCCACAAGGGCATGCATGGGTAATTGTGCCTATGGGGGAAAAAGGAATGGAGAGATGCAGCAGCACAGCATATTGGGGCTGAATTTAGGTCTGGATCCAGCTTTGTTGGTGCTGCAGGTGGTGTAATACATCAGCACAGCTTCTCTCTGATGTGATCTGAACTACATGTTTTGGGAGGGGGATCCTGAAATACAGCCAGCAGCTCTTCCATCACTGGGAAGTTCACCCCAGGTGCTTTTTGTACCAGCTACAGGTCATCTTCAGGAGCAACGTCTCTCTCACACACATCTCCAGAATCAGTTTCTGACAATACATGCTTGAGCCAATACAGCCCCACTGAGGAAAGAACTGTAATACTTTAAAGTGACTCATGCACAGTAATTTAGAGGGTGGCTGCCTACAATTTCCAGGTGCCATCAATCTCCTTGGTAAGATAATTTCCTGCCTTCATATATACGGAGGAGGAAAGGATACACCATGAATTTCTGATGATGGGGATGATGCTTAGCCTTTAGATAGTGTTTTTAGCCTTCAAGCAGTTTACAAATGAGCCTTAATGTTCATCATATCCTTCAAAGTCGTTAAATATTAATATTCCATTTTTATAGAGGGGGAAGTTGAAGGAAAGAAGTCAGGTAACTTTCTCAGGACTTTGGAAAGAGTCATGGGAGTACATTTCAAGCCTGTGCCTAGATTATGTATCCCTTCTTTCCCTCCAAGCTTCTGTGTTTATGCCTCTGTTTCCTATGAAATGGTTCTAAGAGATGTCAAGTGGTTCACTCCCAGAGAGACACAAAGTCTTCAAAAAAGCTTTCAGCCACCAGAATCCAGTAATGTGACCACTTGGGTGGAATCCTACTTGATTCAATGCTGTTGGCTTTTTTTTTCCATTAACTTCAGTGAACTTAAATGAAAATCTTTGAGGTAGCACATGTAGATTTTTTTTTTTAAAATACATATTTATTTTATTTCTGTCTGTATCTGCCATAGCTTCTAACTTTAATATATCCTGAAACAAAACTACAACTGAAGGCTACAGATGCAGGAGGTTTCTTTTGAAACAGTTGGGAGTCTGCCCGGGAGATGAAAGTGGAAAACATTGATATTTGTTTAGAAAACCCTGGTGTCTATCGGAAATATGCTTTATTCATAAAAGACAGCTCATAAAAGGTCAGAAAAATAGGAGAAAGCTTATTTACTCCATTCATTTAAACAGAACATTGACAGTGTGGAATAGAAGTGCCATCTAATTACACGACCCTTTTTTAATGTGTTGATTTAAAAGTTATATTTTAGTCAGCATATTTTCTTTAAAAAATATTTGTAATAACGTCTTTGTTCAATGCAAAAGAAAAAAAAAGGAATGTTTTTAAAATTGAGAAATATTGAATCGTATTTTATTTTTTTTCCACTTTTAGCCTCCTCCTAGTCAGCTTCTAAAATTTTCCAGGATCTAAAAAAGAGAGAAATTATTTTCACAGCTCAATTTTTTAGTCAATTTAGTTTTATTTAATTTCTAAGTGCTTTAGTGGCAAGCAATGTGAAAATCCGGTTTTTAAGCTTCATGTTAATTTGCTTGTCCTGTAGAACTTACAGTTTTAGTGACACAAATTGTAGTACCACCTTCTATCTTTCCAAAATAAAACTGCGCTGTGTCTTGAAAAGACAGAGGTCAAACTGGGCCAAAACAGGTCAGCTGGTTAAAAGTGACAGGAAAGGAGACAGGTGGACACAGAAGGACCATTACTGAAGTGCGTGTGGAAAAAAGCATTGCCAGATGTTCGGTGTCCATGGGAATGTTCCTACAGGCTCTCTCTCATGTTCTGGTCACAGAATTCATAAGAATTTTATATTTTTAAGAGCTTTGCCTTCTACTAAATTAGGCCAAAGTAGGCTAGTTGGCTAAAAACTAATGAGAAAGGAGACAAATGGTCATTTGCACATACACATGCTTGGAAAAAACATGATTTCCAAAGGAAATTAGGCTTAAGAGATGGACTGCAAGTAGCAGTAGCCTTCAGAGCCCAACCACAGCTCTGGCCCTCTAAACGATCTTGCCTCTCCTCCTCCTTTTTGGAAGCATTACAGGAGATGTGATAAGTAAATACAAGCTTAATATAGCTGTTTACAAAAGCTCTTGGGGAAAGTCTAGCAAAATATGCTTTCATAAATAAACCAGAGCTAATTAAGAACCACTTGAAAAGCTAGCACAGGGGAAGGATGGGAGAAAATTACCATATAACGTGTGTGTGGTTAGCAGAAGCATAATTCCAGCTGGAACAAGACAGAAACCTGACTGGGAGCTGGATTTATCCATTCTTTCTCATGTTGGGTAGTATCCTACTAAACAAATCAAGCCATTAAATTTGATTGAACTACTTGACAATAATAATGGCAGCAGAATAAGACCTTTCCTACGTAACCTGCAGCTAAGAATGTGATAAATGTCTGATAAAGTTAGAAAGAGGCATACTGTGTAATTACAAGAAAAATCAATCTTAATGCATGTGTTTATTTTTCAAGTCCAAAGCAATGAATTGTATGCAAAATAGAAGGGGACATTGGTTCCCTGTAATACACTGGGAGATGCTGTACCTTTCCTGAACTGGGATTCCTGTGGCACAGTTAGTAAAGGAAAGCAAACCTGTCTGCAAAGTTCGTGACTGGGTGTGTGCTCTGTGCCAAGGGGTGTTTACACAAAGGTGGCAGCTGTTGGCGCTGTTCCCATCTGCTGTGGGATTGCCTCTGGGAAGGCAGTTTGGCCGGAATCCGTCCCTGGGAGGGGCACAGCTCTTGGGAAGGTGTGTGAGCGCCGTGTGTGAGCGCCGTGTGTGAGCGCTGGTGTCCTTTGAGCGCGGCACACTGAGGCTCGGGATAAGTACGCCTGTCATGAGAACGAAGAGGTTTCAATATGCTTTTAAATCACACGAGGGAAGAAGAGAACACCTTTGGAGGCGTAGAGAAGCTTTGCTGGGGGCTTTCAGTGTTTGAAGGTACAAGGATATGTCAAACATAGGGGAAGGGTTCTCAGGAGATGGCGTCTTCTGACATCCTCTGGTCTGTTTCTGTGTACCTTCCATGCACGTGGAACACACCTGACTGACAGTGCTTGGTTTTCTGGTTTGTAAAATCTGTGCCATTATTCTTTAGTTCAGATCTGCTCACAGATTGGCTAATATGGTCTCAGTGCTGCAAGACACATTATTATACCTATCATATCTGTCTCTCTCACCTATTGGGAGAAGACCTCAAGAACACATTTTTGGAAACAAATGTGAAGAGATGAGCTGCAGATACTTTGTCTCTTGTAGAAAACCTTTGTGGCTGCTGTGCTGTGTAAACACCTCATTTGCTCGTCCCCTTTGGTATACTGGCACACAGCTATTTCATCCACTTGCACTAACCAAGTCCCTCATGATGGGGGTGGCTTCACCTCCCCATGGGGATGCATCCCTTTTCCCCAGCTTGCATCCTAGCAGGCTTCTAAGCAGAGGGAGATCACAAAGCTTGGAGCATATTTCTTAGGACTGTCCAGCACTGAGACTTTCCAAAGTCTGGGCTGCTGATCAGGTCTAGGGTTGTGATCCAAGAGCTGCTTTGCCTTGGATTTAGGTTTGCTGCTGCTGCTTTAACCTGCAGTGTTTTATTCAGGCATAGCCTGGCTCCCCTATTGACCTGTGCTCTGAGTAGGAACCCTGCACAGACACAATATACCCTTCTGTGGGATGTGAGCTTTCCAGTGGCCACTTCTCCTGGAGATTTGGCAGAGTCTCAGCGGCAGCTGAACTGGGATTAGCCAGGCCTACCCTTTTCTTATGGTTTAGGTACATGAGAGAGACCTGCAGGACTGATAAAGGTCAGTTCTCTACTACAGTTTATTTTCTCTATTACATGAAACAGAGTTTGCTTGTAGCAAGACCTGTGGCTGTTGGTGAGAATTTAGGCAAGGACCAAGAAGTGGAACTATTCAGTCATTGTAAGTAAGACAGTTATAGCAGTTTTAGCTGCAGTACCTCATGGTATGGGCAAGTGGAGAACTGGAGTTTTGTCCTGATACAGGAAAACCCCCAAATGACTTGCCCTATCTGCCTAATTGTCCAGAACAGCTATTAAGCATTGCAGGATCTACATACACGCACTACAACAAATACTGTTCTTCTCAGAGCATTTCTTTCACCTTTGGGCTGTGGAAGAGAGACATGGAATGCGCTGGAATGACCGAAGAACTGTCAAGGTCCCATGGGTGAGATGATGGGCTGTCCTGTCCATGTGCTGCAGAGCCATGGTTCATTCAGACAAACACTGTATGTTCACATTTCCTTTAATCAGATAGACTTGTATAAGTCTCTTGTTCTGAAAATCCATCTGTATTTTCTTTCACAGTTTCGATATTTCTAATCATATTTTATATTCATGTTCTGCAACTTCTGCAATCCAAAGTGCTGTCAAGTTCCATGATTTCACCAGGACTGCCTAGGTGGCATTTCCAACCAGCTGGCAGCAGAAAGAGTATATGGCACAAGGGAGGAAAACTAAACTTATATAATCTGTTGCCTTTACACAATCTGCTTGCTGAATTAATTTGCTGACTGGCAGCAGGTGGAAGGAAGGTGAGAACATCAGAAAGGTTTTGTTAAATGGCAATCCTTAGCTCCATTTCCATTGTAAGGATCAGGTTTTAAATCTGCCCATTATGTCTGGAGCCTGTGCTGTACATTGGGGATGTGAGAGGCAAGTCCGATTCCCTTTGCTTTTGGGATTTGAGGGGCTGACATGAAAAAAAGACAAGGTTATTGTAAGTTTTAGTCCCTTCATGCCAAGGTTGTTTTGTACCTCAAAACTCCCTGATGAGTTAACCAATTCTTTTGTTTTGGTTTGGTTTTTTCCTTTTCTCTTTAACATATGAGCTATCAAACTGGACTCCACAACTACGTGCTATACTTGTCCTAAGTGTTATCCTTTTGTAGCTTCCAGAAGCTAAACACCTTCCAACCGTATGTATTTACCCACGATAGAGGGCACAGTCATCTCTGAACAACTCTGCATGCCTAAAGCACTGGGTACTGTGTTCGCTCACTGCTGCCCAATTCCATGCCATACCAGCAGCCTCCTAACTGAGCTGCCTGGAAATACACCACTGCCATTTCTGTAGAGAAGGATGTGCCTCGAAAAGGTGAATTTATTCCCAGTTTCTGGGAGATGTAAGGAACTGGGAATCCGTGTTATCCCTTCACCATGTTTCTTTACCCTTCAATGAGCACATAGACTTGATTTATCCTGAAAGGTGCTTGAGCCTGGCCTGTTGTAATTAGCTTTAGGTAGGTTTTAAATGAGCTTCATGACATCATATCTGGCTACTTTGTTTTTCCTAAATTTCTGAGGCATCTTTATTACTCATTGTGCTGAATCTGTGATTTGTAGTTTCTATATTTAGTGGTTTAGAATCTCTCATCACTGGAATATGTGTTGATTTCACTGTTTGATCCAGGGCAGAGAAACTTGTAGGACATGTTGTCATCCCTTGGTCCTAGAACCTCACTTCTGGCAATAATCCCCCGCCTTCCTCTGTATGTATCATTTATACAGCACACTGTTTGTGTCATGTGCAAATCTGTGTGTAGTTTTTTTTTAAGCCTGGTTTCCTACTTACACTGACAAATTTGTAATCCTTTGCATTGCTTTAGCCTAAGAACACTTCATATTTTTGATAGCCTAATATAGGAAGTATTAAAGTTGCACAGAACCTCGGATAAATCGTGGGGTTTATTTGTGGCTTGTAAGAAGCTTATGTATTCTTTGCCAACATCTGGCAACTCACAAGCTTGGGTGAAACCAAATGAAAGCTGCTCTGAGCTGCAGGTCGTGTTTGCTCCAGTGCCCAGCAGTGTGCTTGTACACAGGAGTCTTCCTACAGACCAGCCTTTCTTCCCTGGGGAGGGGAGGCACTAAAGGCTGTTCTGGGGGGGAGAAGGCTGAAGAGAAAACTGCAGATGGACTTTCAAGAAGAACTTTTTGTTACCTGGCCTAATCTTGATTGCAAATTACTGGATTTTTTTTCCCTTGGTTTTTTTTTTTTTTTTTCCCCCTCCCCATTTGTTATTAATAATGTTGATTATTACTCCTTTTACCACAGATTTTTGTCGAGTGGGAAATTGTTGTGTGGTTTCTGTCAATCTTTTCCAAATTCAACTGATTTAACACATCATAGGTAATTTTTAAACAGTATTTCTTCTAATTTTCTTTTCCCTACATTATTTTATCTTTTTCTTTCTTTTATGTAAAATGCAGTATCTGCAACTGAGTGCAGAGTATCAGCTCACAACAGCTGAGTGAAATTATTCTGCTAGACCTCCTGTGCTTTATATAAAATATCCTGGAGCCAATATTAATTGCTTATCCAATTTGAAGGTAACCCCGGTCTCTGTTCTTTCCTCCCCCAATTCCACTTTTTATATAATCATTCCCATCAGCATTATTTTCAGGTTTTCTTGAAGTTTTTTTCTCCTAAATGGAAGTGTGCCAGGCTAATTCAAACGGTGGGGCAGAATTTTAAAGAAGATGCTCTCATTCATCTACAGTTCTACTGAAATGTAATTAAGTAACAAAGATTACAATGTCTCATGCATAAACATTTTAATGATCCATATCCATAATAGTCATGCACCATGGATTAGGTAGTTTTGATATCACTAACCCTTATTCTGATCTGTTCTCAGATATTTTAAAATTCTTCAGGGTGAATTATTAGTGAGGATCAGAGAATTTCAGAGATATTTGTTACGGGAATCAGCTTCTCAGACAGTTATTTTCTTTGGTTAATCTGAGTTACTCTCTCTTCTTTGCCCACCACCCTTCCCTGGTGCATTAGAAAACACAGAGAGAGAGGACTAATGGCCTCTGACAGCGAAACAAAGCTCAATTCCCATGGCAAAACACTGGCAAGTCTTGTATTAACTGTCATGGAAGTTATTTCAGAGCGAGACCAGTAATTAAATACCAGGAAGACTATTTCTTTAGGCTTACAGCTTGAACTATATCCTGTATTAGATTTTATCCAGGATTCCCACTGAAGTCAATTGCATTTATTGTAGTATGTTACAAGCTCGAGGATTTTTTCTGGTTGACAGTTTTTTCAGGTTGATGGTTAATCAGCACATTATCAATAAAAACCTCTTAACGCTATGCTGGCTTGTACTGCTTAGACTTAGTAACATTTTAAAATTAAGAAGTCTTACTTCTTTTTGTATGAACCAGAGGCTTGCTTGCATGATAAATCCAAAGCACTTTTCAAACATGTTTATGAGGTTCCTTTTGTTTGCCTCTCTCTTGTGGCGGTTGGTGTAAGAACTGCGTGACCTTTGGGCAGCAGCGTGAGCGTGAGCCTGCCTTCCATACCAATAGGCACTGCTGCTCCGCCTTATCTCTGCATGGGGAGATTACACCGTGTGCTCATTTCCTTACTAATTGGGCAAATATGACAGCACGGAATTTTCGAGCGTGATAAATGTAACTGTGCCCATGTCTGCTCCTTTGTTTGGTTACTCAGCCCCTGGCAGCAGCACAATCAATTACAGGCTCCCCAGGGGTGCATTTAGACTGCTGAGAGCTCCACTGGGGAATACGCTGTTTACGAGCAGTCCAAGGTTTCTCATCCAGCCTTCTCAGAAGCTCGGGGTTTCTGTGAAGCTGAAGATTTGTAAGAATCCTACCTAAGCTGCTTTTTGGCAGAGGTTAATGGAATTAACTGTTCTGCTTTATTTTTGTAAATTAGGCCTCTATACATCCTCATGTGCAAAGCTGTTTCCCTACTTTCCTCTTCATTTCCCACTGAAGAAAACAATGGCTTTGTCCTCAGGGAGAAGGAACAAATGAATTTTTCACTCATCTCATTCCAATTATCTCTTTCAACTCAGTGACATTTAAAAAGTTCTGTTTTCTATAAACATACTGCTAGGATATTCCATTCTGCATGTTAACCTTGGTAACGAAATGTTGCAGCAAATATATGTTAACTGTGGTTACATTACATAAAAAAACCAAAAAGAAATGATCTTGATTTTTTCATCAAGTGTAAAAGACACTCTGGGATAAATTGAGTTTCACATTGAAAAGGCAGAGTTCTTATTTTAATTCATGGCTAAGTTACCACGTTAAATGAAGATCAGTCAGCTCAGTGCAAGCTACTTTTGAACAGACCTTGTTTGTTGTAAATCACTTCTGTCTATACTGTTGGGCGGATATTTAAGACTTCACAAGGTGCACACACCACTAGAAAATTCTACAGTAGTGTAGAAAACTTTTCCACTTACTTCTTCCAACCATGTTTCAAGGATTCAGTGGTACCAGCCATCATTTCAGACCTATGGAGGTCAATAATTTACAGCATTAGTTTTCTTTGAGTCACTAACTTCATCTTTATTTTAATAGGAAATGAAAGGGGAAGAATAATTCCTGGTGGTTAAGAAATATGGGAAAATACTACTTTTCTTAAGAGTAACCTGATTCCACTTTTCAGTAAAGCAGCTATGTTAGGGACTGTATGTTGTCAATCTCAAAAACCATGTTGTTAAATAATCTTCTAGAACTTTTTCATTTGTTCTCTGTGAAGCCCAAGAAGCTGGTTTAGATGAGATTAACTCATGTGCTTATAATTACTTCTATTATTCATCATCCTACAGCAAATTGTACTGGAATTCACAAAGTGAAGAATCATCTTTCATACAAGCTTTGTCTGTGAGTGTTCTATGCCTACAGGATAAGGTACTTTCTCTTGCTATCTAATAAATGGTGAGAGTACTGAGGAGCCCAAGCTAGGTTTGAGTGCACCTGAGGAGTGTGGTATATTCATGGCAACAATGATCCAAGAAAATGCTGAAATATTTTCAGTTATTTCAGTGTTCTTGGCAAATACAAGGAAGGTAATAAGTTGTCAGAATTATGGCTTAGGAAATGACTAGATAAACTCTGCGAAACTGGCCTTAAGTTCCTAAACCTTTGTCTGCAAGGATGAGCTCTCAGTATTCAGTGGTACACGCGCAGGGGCACCTTCCACTACCCCAGGCTGATCCAAGCACCATCCAACCTGGACTGGGACACTTCCAGGGATCCAGGGCAGCCACAGCATCTGGGCCAGGGGCTCCCCACCCTCACAAGGAAGGATTTCTTCCTAAAGAAGGAGTGGCTTTTGTGCTGCTAAGTAAGGACAAGGGCCTAGAGAACTGCCAAAAGGCAATTCTTGGAACTACTGAGTGTCATTGAGAAGCATCAGAGGAGCTTCAAAGGTGGCTTGTCTGAGCAGGTGCTGATAATAAATAAATTGCTTATTTGCAGACAAATGTAAATGGCAATTCTGCTTATAAAGATATTCTTACTTAATTTTTTGACTGATTACTAATTGATTTGCAGAACTGGAGCTGCTGCCATTTGATCCCTCTTTTCGTTTATCACACAGATTAGTTTCTGACCATTTGTATCTGTGAAGTTTGTGGTCTGCTAGTCCAAAACCACAGACATCCATTTTAGAGCTTAGAAGTATGAAGTCTGTTCTGAACATTTATATAAAATAATGAGATAAAGAACTGAAAATAGAAAAGTGACAGATTTCTAGAACTTGAACAGCTTTTTTCAAATTGGCTATTTATGGGATACTGATAGCCAAATGTTCTTTCCTGACATCTTGCTAAGCTGTGTTATGTTACTGGAAGCCTGAGATCTGTCATCACTACACATTGCATACATTGGAACTGCTTATTTGCAGTCTGGTGGGCACACAGGGCCTTTCTGTCTTGGAGCCTCCTGCTGTGGGAAAAACCTGAGCAAGATGGAAGTGCTTGGAAAGCAGCGGGGGTGGGACTTGTTCAGAACCACAGGGAGTTGCTGTAAAGGTGGAGGCCTGCCCAGGACCAAGGGTATTTGTCTCTCTAGGTGGAGCCGAATTCTTCTCCAGATGGGGTTTCATACCTCGTTTAATCTAATGTTCCCTTGAGGTGCTTGGGCTGAGCCAAAGGAAGGAACTGATCCAGCCTAGCAGTAACTTGTTAAGAATTTTAAAAAACAGAAAAATTACTTTTTGATTGGATCACAGCCCTGTGTGAAACCTCAAATCCTGCTCAGTATGCTCAGTACCAGGTCTAGCAAGGGAAGGAGAGAAAATCCAGACCATCTTTTTCAACAGTCTGTAATTAGGTCAGTTTAAAGTAACTGTGAAGCTGGAGTGGAAAAGACCAGTAAATTCTCCTCCTTGATAAGAGCTTCTCTCTCATTATCTACTCTGCTAATTTTCCTGAAGGCCTTGCAGACATTACATCGGATTGCCTTGTGTCAGCAGCAGGGTCTGGCTGAAGGCTCAGTCCTCTTTCCCTGGAACTTGCCCCAATGCTCTAAGCCTCCTGGCACTGCTCCCACCTTTCTCCTCATCCTGACCCCTGGCAGCTCCCCTGTTGCTCCTCAGGATTTATGCCTGTGTCTCACTGCTGCTGTAGTTTGCAGCCAGAAGCGTTGCTGACACCAGGAAACTTTAGAGAGTAGCTTTGCTCTGCAGTTGCTTTTGAAAGCTGATGTAGTTAAGAACAAACAAGCAAACCAAAAGCACAGAGAAATGTGGTTACTTTTTGTTATGCTGAAAATGAAGCATTTCATCAGCTGGATGAAACAAGCCATGTTATTCGAAAAAGAGAGTGGGTAACTGGATAGTTAAGACACTGAGTTGGAACAGTGGCGATAAACTTTAAGTCATATCTCTACCTGCTTGGAAGATAACAGATTTAATAAAAACCACCGTGCCAAAGCCATCCAACAGACTGTCTCTCTCTAGTTACCTATCTCAGGCACAGCCCAGGGCTTAAGAGCTGATTTTCTAGAAAATGTTTTTAGAACAGTATCCCGGGCACAGGGAAAATAGCTAAATGATCTGTCTTCATCTTTTCCTAGAACAAAAAGGGCATCAAAGCCTCACTGGTGCTTTGTCAGACTAAGTACAGATTCCCTCTGGAGAAGGCAATCCTTAGCAGTGCTCACAGGTACATGACAGACCTCAGAGTGTTACCTAAGAGAACCCTTTTCAAGTGCCAAGTCTTTGTACATCTCCTGGGGGTCTCTGCTGTCCCAGTACAGGGGCTGCTGGCTGACGCATGCTGGTTCCCCTCCATGGAATGCTCTTCCTTAGACTGTGTTCTCCAGGCAGTCAGAGAGACTTCAATGTGCAGGAGCTTGGTTTGTCCTAAAAGGTTATTTTTTTCTGTTATATTCCCAGTCTTCTGTGTTTTTCGACTCAGACAACGGTGTTCTTAGCTCCTGTGGAGACAAGTGCTCATAGGAGTTTAAGGAAACACCACTGGTTATCATTAGCCCATATAAGTGAGGGGATCACAGTCTGGCCCTGAAGCTTCTTCTTCTTTATAACAACTTATATTTCATTTGAAGGAGACATGAGCCCTGACTAATTCTAGATGTGGGAAAATTCTTCACAACAAATAATTTGCTCTGTACTTTAATTGCTGATCTTGCAATGTTGGGAGGGAGGATTCTAATGCCAAATAAATAAAATTTTCATTTGTATTATTGTTTTCAGTATTGTTGATCAATAAAGTAATTGCTCTATCTTGATGTTTAATTCCAGACATAAAAAAAAAAGGGCTGTTATTTTATTAGTGTTATGTGGGTGAGTCATGTGGGAGGACTCAAGTTTCCTGACTGCTCAAGAAGGTAGTCAGTTTGGCTTGCATACCAATTTAAAATGTTTTAACAGAGTAGGTTTGTGACTCAGGCCAGGAAAGCATTATCAGTCATAAATGTATGGGAAGCTGACAGAAGAGGGGTTGGTAATAAGGAATCAATGTTAAGAGGCTGTTCTGGAAAATCTGCACGATTTGGGCAATCCTGGCTGTGACAACAAAATGCAGATTGTGTCTGTGTGCAGAGCTGCTGTACAGCAGGTTTGTTCCTGCATCTCTGCAAGCGGGATGAACTTCTATTGCACTGTTGACAGGGAACACATACTTTGAGCTAATCTTCATATTATGCATCCTTGAATTTATGTTTGTATAATGAGGCAATATAAACCTCATAAGCATCCTTCTGAGCAAAACTCTCCCTCAGATTTTTTTTTTAACTTAATGGTTTGGCTTGCTCAGAGACTCTGGACATGTAGCTGACTGATAGAAGTCATTATTCCTTTCTGCTTTAAAAGGAACACTGCATCATTCCTTTTTACATTCTAAGTAGTTTTTAAAGCATAAAAAAATAATTGGGTTACAGTCATTCCTGTATTTTGAAAGGCTCTTGTTTTCACATAGAAATTCCTTCATGTTCTACTCTTGCTTCTGTGAACGGTAATGTTGGGTCACTGAATGTGTGTTTGAAAGATCATCTGCTTCTGATTAGCAACAAGTGTAATGTATTCCAGCTCTTCTGAACTTGAAATTTGGAGCTGCTTCTGTTTTATTTCCTTGAAGCTAACAGGAGAACCTAGTCACACCGAGGGAATATGTTCCCCATGCGCCAGCTAATACAGCAACTGTAGCTGCACTGGAGTGCTTAGTAAATGAAAGCACTGGTGGCTTATGGGCTGTGCATTAATGCAGATATATTAAAAGTCTTCTGAAGATGTTGGCAGAATTCTCATATTGCTTAATGAAATACAAATGAAGGTTTAATTGCTAAATCCAGATCTCTTCTGCATTATAAAGCTTTTTCTTTGCTCTTACTGTTGTAAGAGAAGTACTAGCACAGCATATTAAATTAATGTTTCTTCTGCAAGTCACAGTGGTAGTCTGTAAGCAGAGCTGCTCAAAAACTAGCTTGTAGAAAGTAATAGAAAAATATTCAAAAGCTTTGCAGCAGAAGGTTTAATTATGAGCTGCCCAACGTGCCTGGGCAGGAGATGGATGCACTGCCCACCGTGCCTTCAGTGTCCTGAACAACCTCACAACAGTAGGGGGATTTCTTGTCCCAGGACTGTTTTTAAGGCTGAAGAATGGGCAGGCATGAATAGGAGCATTGAGTTCTCCATCTCCTGCCTGCTGAGGCAGGGGGAAGCCCAGCTGGCCATGGAAAGCAGTGCAGACTGGTGCAGACAGGGCATGTGCTCACACAGAGCTCAGTGGTCCCCACCATGAGGCGTTTCTCCAAGGCTGGGCACGCAGTATGACTTTTAGGTATTTAGGGAGTAGCTTTAAAACTAGCTAAATCAGTTTGTTCCATTTCCCCTAAGGGTCTGTTTAAGGAAATTGTGATTGAAGTGGAGATGGTGGCTGTGAAGGGTTGGCTTTGGAAAGAGTGAATGTATGACTTGTTTTCTACATTCTTGGTTTTTAGAACAGATTTAAAGATCCATTTGTAATTTCTTTTTCCTTTGAAGTGTATGCAGGACACACCATGCACTTTTGTTTAGATTTATAAAACGGCAGTGCTTTAGTGAGTCTCTAAGGCTTTTGTGCCTGATCTTGATGAACGCGGTGCCCTTCCGAAGGAGAAACTGCTACAAGGCAGAAGCAGAAAATAGCCACCATGCTTGTGTTTCAGTGCAGGATTTTACACTGCTGTGTTCAACTGCACAGCTGCAGTCATCTGGTTCTTTTAATTCCTTTGGGTCTCCAGAAGTGCTTGGATTCCCCTCTTCATTATCCTATTTTTCCACTTAAACCCTGCTCTCTCCCCACACTCCTAACTTTATTCTTTCCTTCACTTCTTCTTTCAAAGCTCCTAGGGCCATGCTGTAGAAACCCGGAAGCTTGCTTTGAGGTTCTGGACCTTGTGTGGGTTGATGGGGAATCTTTAAGGGGAAAAGGAAAAGAGCTGCCTCCTGAATGGGGCACAGGCAGCTTGGCTGTGGAGGGAGAGGGGCAGTGAGGAATAGAAACAGAGCTTCCAAGGGGGCTTTTTAACACAGTGTCCGCCCACCCATCTCCTTCCTCCTTTGGTGAGCTCCTGCTTCAGCCTTCCTTGGGGGCACCCACTCACATACAGTACTCCCTTTGCTTGGGGAAAAGGGGAAGGTCATAGACTTTCCCTGCCTGGAGACTTTCTTTCCCGTTGTAGACTTTAAAAGTATCTTTGTGTGAGGTGTCTGTCATAGTGTCAGCTGTCACTACCTGTCGGAGGGGGATGAACCAGGGCTGGAGGGGGTTTGAAGGAAGGGGAACAGCCCTGGCAAAAGAAAGACAATGTGTCTATTTTATACTTGAATAGCAGCTTGGATTTCTATAATTATACTGTTCAAGCAGAAAAGTAACACCACTCCAGGAATCAATTTTGCCTTGAAATATCAAAATGACTTGGAGGAAGTTGGTAGTGGAATGGCTGGAGCTAACTTTGTCACAGAACCATGACAGAAAATGTTCAATTCCAGTATTTAAAGAATTACCCATCGGTGCCCAGTTCTGTTAACCTTTGAAAATCCCAGGTGAGAGAGGTGGGATTGAGAGTCCAGAAAGCTGGATTTCATCCTCTGTGTGTGCCAATTTTGATTTTACATTTTATAAGTCAATCTCTCCAGAGATATAATTTTAATAGGTTTCTAGATCTTTTAATTAAGAACTAGTTGTAAAGCTCTCCCAGCTGTTATTTGAGTCCTACATAAAGTTTCAATAGCTTTGTGAGGTATGAATTTTCTTTTAAAAACTGTCCCTAACCCTTTGTCCAGGATAATTGATACAGTACTTGTCCATTTGCCTATTACTTTGGTCCTTTATTATTGCTCTTACCTACCAGTCCACATTAGATGGATGTTATCTGAACTAGTCCTTGTGGTCAAGGCTTCTTAGTAAGAAGATGTGTCATTTGTGCCATCTTTTGTTCTTTTGATGCTGGTGAGATTTCGAAGTATTAGCATGTGTATTATAGTGATCAGGTGATTATTTTAGCCATGAATTTTTTTCGAATTGGTGGGTGAATTATGGCTGGTCCTAGTGAGTTCTTACAGTTTACTATTTCAATTTATTCTGCAATAAAATGTCAGTTCATTTTTGGTCACATTTTCAGCTGCATCACCCTTTCATCTACGGAAACCTCCCGGCAATTTTCTGCACTAAATGTGCAAAAAGATTCATCTGGTTTTTGTACAGTCACTGTGTTTTCTGTGGCTAGTCCAGCTTGATCCCACAGACTTTGGCAGCCATCCTGCTCCTGATGTAATGATGAAGAAGGTGTGTTAAGGATTATTGTAATGCTGCAACTTTGTCCTTAAAGTCTTTTGTGGCCTGTCATACTGTGTTTTTTACAACTAACTCGCCATGGTTTATATTGCTTCCTGTTACATGCATATGCCATGATGTTTTTTGATGCTGTGGTTGATAATACCCTCTCTTAACCTGCACTGGCTTTTTGTGCTGTTAGCCTTTCAGCAAGGTTCTTTGAGGTGAGTGGTAAATGCTCACCTTCTCGTTTGCTGTGCTCACATAACCTTCACATACTTGCCAATACTTAATGTTTGAAATTTTGTTTATTTTAACAAGCTTTGACTTTGTTACATCACCTTTTTAAAGTCAAGTGGAAATTTTTTAAACTTCTGTCTTCTTTAGAGATATTGAATCTTACTCTATCAGGGTTTCTCTCTTACAGACTGCCTTCTTGGTAGTAATATTCTTGATGAGGGCCTTGACACTGCTGTGACTGTGTCACAAGGTGGCTTTTTTTAGTGGGTCCCCTACTAGTCACTCCCTGAAGTACAATCTACAGATGAGATTTGTTACACAGCATGTCTGAAATAACTAAACCCTACCATTACTGCTGTTTTCCTGTGCTAGCAATCATTCCAGTTTCTCTGGGCACAATAGGGTTGCTCTTCTCAACTAAAAAAGATTGGATTGTCCTTAATGATATGTTTTTCCTGTATTTGGATGTGGACTTAGAGTTTCGCAGAGATTCTGTTTTATTTGTTGGTACATTTCACCAAGCTCTGATTTGATTCTATAATATTTGTGATATGATTTCTTAACATGATTCCTGTACTGACATGAGATATTGCATCTTTTTTTATCCTTTATCCAGATACTGAAGTACCAATAATTATCTCTCTCCTCCAAGTGTTTGATATTCTTCAAAACACACTTACAAGCAGGTGCTCAAGTCTACCCTTCCCTTTTTTAACCTTCTCAGCATTTATATAGAAACATGTATATATTTGGCCAGGGTTTTTGTGTCTTCTGCCTCTTTTGGAAAACACAGCTTCACCTTTGACTTTGGCCAATGCATTTTCTATCCTTGGGCCTGTGGACAGATGAGAAAAAGGAGACATAAAGTCTCACCATGTGTGTATCTTCCTCTGGGGGGTTCTCTGCTTGTTTTACAAGTGTCAATACTCAGATGAATTTTGCAGGCAGACTCATGAGTGTCTGTGCTTTATTATGGATTTATGTTATGGGAGTGGGTGACTCAATGAATTTCACTTGGCAGCTTAAATCTGTTCTAGAGTCAGTATTAGTTAATACTTTTTTTGTGATGGATTTTGAGCTTAGCTGCAGATGCTGAGGCTGAAGACTTACCCTGTAAAAGGCCATGGCCCTTATGAGGAATGCTGTTTGTTGACGGCATTTGATAAAGTTTTTGGTACTATTCTGGTTTCACTTTAGAAATACAAGGCAAGTGATACAAGGACAAGTGGGAACTGCAGTATTTTTAGCGAGGAAAGAGAATGCTGCACTGGCTAGTGAAGGATAAGCCCCAAACAATTAGGGTAAAATGTTTTTCCATGCCACTTTGCTCTGGAAGCTTGTCCAAATCACTTCCCAAAATAATGGTAACTGTTATTGTCAGTAACGTATCTTGGAGAGAATAATGCAAGCAAATCTTGCTTTTGCAGTGAGATGCCTAAAGCTGTATAATAAAATGGGATTTTGAGCAACAGCAGATTTTGGACTCCTATGTCAATCACATCCCCTCCTTTCTCTCTCCACTGGATGCTGTGTTTACAAGTATGTAACATTTTATGTGCAAGCAGAGACAGCTGATTTCTTACAGAAATGAAAGAATATTAAACCTTCCACAGGGCTGTAAGGACAGCCTTAGCACAAATACACCTAGTCCTGATCTGATAATGGCAGGCAATGAACTCACAGTCTTCCATATTACATTAAAATTTCTGTAACCTAGTTGCAAATGGTTTTTCATTTAAATTTTGTTTGCTTAAGTTTATTACAGAAAGTAGAAATAACCCCTGCTCTGGTAGCACCTGCAAGATAGATATTGCTCTATTTCTTTGTAAATAAAGGCCGGCATTTTATTACTGTGAAAATTGCTGTATTTCTGCTTTTACCCATCAGGCAATTTTCTGAAGCTTCTCCCAACAGTTATGTTATAATGGCTTTGTGTGCTGGAAGGGTGTGCTTTTTCTAAATATATATCTACAGATAACGAAGTACATTAGGAATGAACACTGTATGGAACTGTGAAGGGAAAACATATATGAACAATGTTCAAACCAAAGCTAAACTTCTAAACCCCTGCTCTAGCCACCTAAAGGGAAATTGCCAATGGAAACCCGAATCTTAAAAAAAAAACCCTAATGGGGTAGTCATCTAAATTTTACTTCAAGAACATCCATCCCCTCATTTTGTTTGATGGAATGAAGCAGGACTATTCATGCCACTAAGATGATACTGTGTCTCATTTGTGGATTTATACTAGTGGATGACAACAGGCCCGTCATAATTCAGGGAAGAGTTTGCTCCCATGAAGTTGAGTGTGGCTGCCAGCCCTTTCTCTACCTCACCCCTCATGGTATTACATGCCTCTGGAACAGCAGTGAAGGGGCTCAGGACAGGATTTGGTAGCCCAGCTGTGAGCACACAGGCCTGTGTCTTTTTATGTGGAGCAGCATTCCAAAGAAGTTCTGTTTGGATTATAGTGCCAGGAAAATACCTGGGGATACCATTTAATTGTATTTAATTATTGTGGTTAATAAGCAGTGGCTCCTTGGTTTATGTATGTAGGGTGTATAAGAATATGTTTACTTAGCGTGTGTTAGTCTGTGGTGTATTTATTTGTGAGATAAAGAGGCCAGTTGTCTTTTTAGGGGAAAAATAGCTCAGATGAGACAGTATTAGTTTTTGTAAAATGGTGTTCTTAATAGGAAAAAAAAATGTGACTGATTTCATATGTGTTTTATAACCAAATACTTTACATAATGTTATTTTTCTTCTCTTTTTAGTATATGAGGGAAGCATTCATGCAAGGATTGTTAGAATAACAGAAATTACTTGAAGTAACTCTGCCTTTATCTGAACATTTGCTATGCTTGTAAACTTGCATGCTGTTTGTGTCTCGTATTACATGCACTTCTATTTGCCAACCACAAACAAATAGATTTTAATTTCTGCAATTTACACACTTTTGCATTGTACGTCAATAAGACCCTAATCACATTTAATTCTACATCCATTACTGAATGGTGGTTTTTAGCATAATAAGTCTTGATTTTTATATTCATCTCACTGCTTTCTGAAGGGAAAGTGAAAGAACTGCTGACTGCATTCTGCCTGCAGAACGATAGCTTTGTGATAAACCCTACGAGATCTAATCCAGTGCGCGTGGTCGAAGAGAGCGGGATCCTTACACCCTGCAAAGCCTTAGTGCTTTGTAGTACGTCTAGCCCAATGGAAGCATGTCCTGTTGTAAACTAGCACTAAGCGTAATTAAATTGGAAAACAACTAAATTAAGGTTAACGTTATGGGAGCTACCTGAACTCGCCATGGAGAGAAATTCAGAACTGCTGCTGAATTTCTGGGAAGTCCAGAAACATTTCCTGGGAGGTGGTACAGTAGATACTTGAACTACTGCACAAAGCTGCTGTTTATCAGTCTCCTAAATGTCATGTCAAGGAGCTGTGGTAAATGGGGGGTGGTAACTACTGCTGTCTCAGGTGCTTTCAAGTAGCACCAGCCCAGAAAATATTTTCTTTCTAGAGCAGCTCTACCACAACAGCTAATCAGTACTGTCTGCCAGGGTAAAGAAGAGCACATTGACAGAATTTATTTGACTCAGACAGCCTTTGCTAGCATTCATCATAAGAGGCTATTTAGGAAGCTAAACATTGCTGAAGTGAAAGGGGAACTACTCTTCTGTGGTAGGAACTGTCGGAGACAGAAAACAGAGAAGGAATGAGGTGTCAATTTTCCACATGGCAAAAGGTTAACAGCAGGGAGCCCTCAGGTATTGGATTAGATTCATGTGCTGCAAGTTGAAGTGTCTGTGAAAGGGAAAATGGGAAAATGTGCAGATAATATAAATTGTTTGGGTCAGTCAAATCTAGGAATGCAAGCAGGGCCTTCCAGAACTCGGCAGAGCTACGTGAACGAGCTAGAGCATACCAAGCAAAATCAATTCACAAATGTGAAGTATTGCCTGTTGGCAATGGTAGGAATGATTTTAACTATACACAGCTGCTGTTAGTATTTAAGCAAAGTGTTAGGAGTGAAAGAAGAGAATGTTGTGTCCTTCTGGACACAGTTCAAAAGGCTTGTTAAGAGTACATTAATAATGCCTCTGTGTAAATATTTTGCCTTTTATTCTTGAGTCTATGGTGAATTCTAATTATGTGTTATCAAGGAAGATTAGTTGAAACAGAAATGGTTTGGAGGTTGCGGAGGAAAATGTTTAGGAGCATTTGATTCAAGGGACAAGGAATTGATTTTAAAATGGCTTATTAAAATATTTTTATTCACAGGCCATAATTCATCTGTAGAACTTGCTGCCAGACCTCAATGATATTAAGGTTTTAGTAGAAATTCTGTATAAAAAGATTTCATTTCTAAGTGTATAATGAGAACACTTATAAGTATGTTATTTCAAGTATAATACATGATCCACATTCCTGCAGGGATATGTTAAGGGCTAAGACATCTTTTTCTAACTATTGTACGCTGTCTTTTTTCTTTTGGTTTTTAAGTATTTGTTTCTACTTGTTATACACAGGTTACTCCCAGTTAGAAAGCCTGCTAGGCATGTCTAACATGACATTTCCTACTGTGATTGTGATGTCCTTGGTTCAGGAGAAAGCACAAACAGTTCAATGCCCTGTGTATGGATTCCTTTCTTTATGAGGTGTTGCAGTTGTCTGTGCTTATGCAAATGCATCCTTGCAGTCAGGGTAGGTTATTGTATCATGTATCATCATGATCTGAGCCTTTAAACAGAGGCACAATGGAATGAAAACAATTTTCCTGTTGGCATCTGTTCCGGTTTGATTCTGAGTTTCTCCATTGCCATCTCTCATTAGTATTCCAACTGCTTGGTGATGCTAATGGGGTCGCCAGAATTTGGATCAGAATTTTCAACCTGTAAAACACAGTTTATACCCCCTCCTCACATGCTATCATGGGGAAAAGCAGCTTTTGGCAGTTCGACCCTATCTGCAAATGTAGGAGAACTCTCCTGAGCTGCTGCTGCTGTGGAGGATGTGGGATACAGGGTGGGGTGGCACATTCCTCGGTGTAGTCCAGTTTTGGACACATCTTTCATTTCCATATGTGTTGGTGGTGGTGGACTGTAGGGGTGATGTGGTCATTACCAGGTGGGTCACTGCTTGTCTTCATTTCAGCTGGATTTCACCAGTTTATCATAGACAGGTGTGGTCAGTGCTGCTTGCTGGTGCTGATACAAACACTGGGATGAAAGCAGCTTGTGTTTTAAGGCTGGGGTTTTTTTGAATGATTACCACAGCCATCAGTATACTTTTGCTAAGTCATGCTGGGAAGGGCAAATATGGTTAGCAATGAAACTGAATTTTGTCTGGCACTATGAATATGAAGTTATTATTTCCACTGACATCAATTAAAAAGCTTATTAATAATAGACTGTTAAATGAGAAGTATAAAATCTGATTTTAGTCCTTATCTCAATTTTCAGAAAGTTCTTGTCTGAACAGACATTCGCAATAATAATTTTCCAATCTTGTGACTGTACATAAATCTTTGAGCAATCAGATTAGGAGCCACTTTAGAAAAAAACAGCCATAACTCACCAAATGGAATAAGTCTTTTAAAACTAGCAAAATGAAACCCTCTATTTATTATGGTGGTGATAATTGCTGGTATGAATCTTGTGAGAGTTCTGGTTTGTTTATTTTGTTGGAGGTGATACAGTACTCTTCCATGCAGTGTTGCTCTGCTGTCAGACATTATGTTTCCCTAAAGTTCTGTAGGCCACCATCATCTGTTTTGTATTTGACACTGTAGGAGGAGAGCCTGCCAAACCACAACAGGCTACGTGGTGATTACAACACTGAGTAATTGTATTTTATGGCTTGACAGGCTATAGGTTTCAAGCAACATTTGTGAAAGTGCCATTATGGGATTAAGGTTATATTTTAGCTTAGGAGATTCTCTACCTTTCTAAATTTGGGTGGGGGTGTCTGGGCTCGCTCCCTTGCTGCTGCGTAATGCTGTGCTCTCACTTCACCTGACTCATGTCTCCCACCCAGCTTCCACTTTCTTTGTGAGTAAGAAAACAATCAGTAAAATAATGGCTGTGGGAGGCTGAACATCTGCTCCCAGTGCTGCAACGGCCTGAAAGGACCCCACATGAGGTGTTTTCTCTGTAGAAATGGCATTAATAATGCCTTGCAAAGTGTTTCAAGACTCTCTAATGAAAGGCACTTCAACATTTTTGATGTTAAGATACTTTAAGGAGTGACATTTATTTCTAATTAGAACTAATTAATTCTATTGTTGAAGCAGTTGAGGAGGAATGTTATAATCTTTAATTTATTAATTGATAGATAACTGACTTGATGAGCTGTTTATTTCCAGTTTGGAATTACTGGAAAATTAAATTTTTTTCCCATATTTGATACTAAAACTCCAATTAATTTTTTTTTTCTGTATTTGGTATTAAAACTCCAAGTAAGGAAAATATTTTCCAGATTGATGGCTTTGATTTCTGCATACACCAAGCAAAGCAATGAAAGAGATGCAGAATTCCTATAGAGGATATAATTTAGAAGAAATCTTTATGTCCCTATCTACTAACTTCCAAGAACATAAACACATATGAAGGTTAGCAAAGTTCACAACAGATATTTGGCTCACTGGGGGACTGACTTGAGTAGGAAAAGTGAAAATAATTTGGTGGTTGTTGGCCTCCTTTGGTTTGGGAGGAATGTGAGCTGGTGGGCAGTGCCCTGCCTCAGCAGCAGCGCACTGCAGCATGTGGGAACACTGTCTGCAGCCTTTGCCAGGCCTTCCCACCTGGAGCAGGAAGCACGGGAATGACAGGGTAATACAAGACTTACAGAATTCATTACTGAAAGCCATCAGCCTGCAAAACTCAGAAAAACCCAACCCCTTTGACACTGTGTGTTCCCACACAGTGTTCTTTTCAAGGTTCTTTTCCCTGAGGAGAATTTGGAACAAGACACAAAGTGTATTATTATCTGTTTTTCACCTACAGGTCAAGATGGCCTGAACTCCCTGACCCTGATTTGTAGGAGACATAAAGAATCAATGGTGCCACCTTCCTTTCCACTGCACAGAGTGGCCTGCTGGCTCTCTCCTACTGTTCTTCTGTGTAATAGGAACTAATGGTTATTGTTTAATCAGTCAAGCCTTTGAAAAATAGAATGCAAGAAGGGCTCTTTATGATGAAATCATCCTTCTCTGCAGTGCTGACTTACCTTGCACCTCGTACAGTCTTCAAATTTTATAAATTTTAAACAAAATTATTCTCTAAGTTGGATAAGGGACCCCAATTTTCACAGGAATAAAATGCTGCACGTCTCCTTAGCGTAATGCATGTCTGTGAGGGTGTAAGTGAAGTGCAGCTGTTTGCGTTCCTGGTCCTGCTCCTCAGCAGGAGCAGCTCTGTGTCCCAGCTTCTATAGCGAGGCCCTGGTGCTGTTGGGAGCGGGGTGGGTGCTGTGGGAAGGGCACACTCAGCTGCTCTGTGCTGGGAAGGGAAGGCTGTGCTGGAAAGCTGATGCTGAGGAGAGTGGATTTGTTGCAGTCATCACAAGTCAAGCTTATTTAGTGAGGAAATTGTTAAATGCTAAGGCCTCTTGTCAGCATGATACCACTGTCCTACTTTCATGCCAGTGATTTACAAACTGCAGCGTATGGGAGTCTTGTGTGGAATTCAGCTCACTTTTGGGAATGCTCTGATGTATGAATGATGTATGAAGGGTAAACTTTCTGAAACACCCTTGTGACTTTATGGTAACCAAAGCTCCAAGTCTTCGGGCCAGTGTGTTCTCACTAAACTTTGTCTTGGGATTTTGTGGGACACTTACCCTTTGGAAAACTCAGCCCTTGAGTTTCAGTGGACCAATCTGAGTCGAAGAAAAGGAGAGCATGAAGGTACAAGACAGATTTCCTGCTTTTTAATAGCAATAGGGTTTTCTGCTGGATTCATACGTGTGGTAGAAACAAAGAGATGAATGTGCTGTCCTAGCCATCCCTCCAGCCTTGATTCATCTTGTCCACTGACAAGAAATTCAGGGTTTGAAAGACAGTTTGGTGTTGCCTACTCAGTGTGACTTCTTGGGAACTTGCTGAACTGGCCACTATCAATCCAGGAGGTATTTCTTTGTTACAAAAGCAGAAAGCATCTTTGGTGCATTTACTCCAAGTAGAGAAAAAAATTGTTAAATCCCTTGAAATAAATTTTGCATTAGGGCTGGGAGAAATGACATGGGGACTCAGGAAAAGCTCTTTTAACTTATGCTAAACATTTGCTGCTTTGCTGTATTTTACTCCAGTCTCAATTCTGCAGCCCTGAAGGCTGCAAGCCTGAAACTAAACTCCTAAAATTATAAAAAATAAAATAAAGTGAAGGTTAATGGTCACTGGCTTCTTTCCCACAGGCTCTGCAAGCTTTGATATGTGGAACACTAACAGAATAGGAAAGCGTAAGGCAGTTATATATTGTTATTCTTATAGTCAGTGTTACTGCTGTCAAGCAAAACAACACTTCCTAAAAAATAACACCTGCACTGACAGTAACCTGGGAAAGCTGCTCTTGGAGACCCTGGGACAGGCACTGTTTTGGCCATTACACAAACTCTTAAATAGAATGAAACCAGCAGAAGGGGGATGTGCAGTGATTCTTCACTGACCTGTGTTGCTTCAGAGGCGTACAAAGAATGTAAAGGTGTTTGCTGAGGTTATCAGACTGCCCTGAACACCCTTCCAGTAGGATTCTGCCAGTATCCTTTTGCAAGCTGCAAAAGGAGCTCTAATGAATTTGCCTGTTGGAAAGGAAAATATGGCTTTAGAGAACAGCTGCTTTTCAGGCATTTGGGGAGAAGGCTCACTGGACAGGTAAATGTAAAGCAGATGAGACCTAACGTGTAACCTTTTTCAGAAGGATGCAGGAGTTATCAGCTTACTGGAGACTTCCAGTACAGGCCAACCTAGCGAAGGTATTTGACCAGAGGTCTTGAGTTAGGGGTTCGAATCAGAGAATCATAGCATGGGTTGGGTTGGAAAGGACTTGGAAGACCATCTCTTTCCACTCCCCTGCCATGGGCAGGGACACCTTCCACTGGACCAGGTTACTCACAGCCCTATCCAACCTGGCCTAGAAATACAGGGTCACTTTAGAATACAGTCACAAATGATCTGAGGGAATGACCAACTGCTCCAAAATGGGAAGGAATTGACTCAGATACAGTCAGAGCTGAAACTGAACTGAAGGTGATGAAGTTTCAGGTGTCTGTCCACATGTTTTGCCATTATTAGCTAAATGAGCTTTGTAATTATCCCAGTGATTTTTATAATGTATGACAGAAATAGGGAGGGGCTGTGTTTTCAAGTAGTTTTGAGTGATTGACTTTGAGGCATTCCTTTATTCCAGGCTGTTTTCCAAACAGTTTCATGCCCGTACATCTTCATGGAGTTGCAAACTCCCTCTTACTGACATTAGCATGCAGCACCACTGCAGTGTGTTAGCAAATGCTACAAAGCAGGTGCATTTCCACAGAATTTCAGTCCTGCTCCAGCTACTGCCTGGCACAGGTTTTCCATCAGCTCCTGCACTCCACTGGTTACTCTTCCCCTTCAAAGCTGTTAATTCATTCAACAAAATTGGACTTACAGATTTATGCTGGAAAGAACATGTGACAGTCTCTGTGTTTCCTTTGTGTTGGGGATGCAGAGAAGTGGAAGAGGAAACATTGAATTGTATAAAATAGGCATTAAATTGAAAGAAGGTGCAGGTAAGGGGCACAGGCTACAGATATTCAGAAGGAATCTCTTAAAAAATGAGTGTTTTATTTGAAACCTTTTAAAAAGGGGAAGACTCCTTGTTCCAGGGTGTAGATTGTAAATCTTTGATTAAATCCTGAAACAGCCCTATTAAATAGACACGAAGTGTTCTGTGGTACTGAGGAAAAGGGATCATGGGTTATTCAGCTGCAGTTCTAAGAGCCTGTTATAACCATGCATTTTAATGAAGCCATCAGCCCAAGGAATGCTGGCTATACACTGCAGCATCCCTGCCTGCCTGCAAAACTGTCCTATCGATACACAGAGCACTTCTATTTGCAAAGGCTTTTTAAAGTACATTTAAAAAAAACTATTTGGGAGAGATTAATTAATAATTAAGCTAGTGTGGAATTAACCTTAGGCAAATCTGCTTCCTTGTTACAGTGTAGGGAAGTCTCTTGTCTGTCACATCCATATAGTGACCCAATAAAGCACTGATACCAAAAATTCAATTCTCTGTAGCTAATCAGCATCCTGTTACAGCAAGGCCATAATTTGAGATATCTTTTGTTTCCTCACGCATAATAATTTTTGAACATTATGTTAATTTTCACTAAAAGTTGATGGGATAGGGTTCCTGCAGAGGGCACAAATATTCCAGACTGCTTTATTTTATTTTTTTTTTGAGTGTTTGAGCATGAATTACTACCCTGTACCTCATTTTATTTACTCTGATCAATGAGTCTTCTCTACTGGGGGAAGCAATTTAAAACTATTGTGAAAATGTCTCTAACAATTCTTTGTTCCTGGAAGCTCACTTGCTGCTGCAGCTGAGGTTGTCAGCAAGGCTTTGCAGGGGCACGACTCGGTAGAAATTCAAGGGCATCTGTTACACTTAAATGTGGCTCTTGGATTTTCTTTCTGTGAAATAGCTAATCAAGAGAGCAGAGGAGCTCAGACTGAGGAAAGAAAGGGAGTGGACTGGGAGAGAGAAATCTAAAACAGAAATCAAAATAATGATACTTTTCCTTTCAGTGAGAACTAAGCGTGATCTAAGGGTTTTCTGCAATTGGGAAATTCCCTCAGTAACCCTCCTTAGGGTTATAGGCAGAGACAGGAAATTCTGTAGTCTGTGAAAAGGATGAAAATTCATAAATCCTGATGTTGCTAAACTGGAATTAAATTTGCAAGTTTTGGATAACAGGAATATATTCCTTTAACTCTCATGTCCTCCCCCATCCTGCAGTAATTCATCCTTAGTTCTGTAAATCTTTTCCCAATAGTCTTCGGAGCTAATTCTAATAGGGGATCTATCAAAATTCATTATAAAAATACATAAGCCCAGGCATGCTTTGCAGTCAGCCATTAGTGTTCATACTGTTTGATGAATTAAAATGCCAGAAAGTTAAGCTAAAATACCATTCTGACAGTATCCCCTACTTCAGGCCTTTTCTGGGAGCCTCTGGGTTAGGGAAGAAGGGTATCCATCTCTCTTGGAAATGCCTGTCAAGCCCCAGATACGTACATGAGCACATTTACATGCAAACAAGATTCTTTTGATATCTTTCTCTGTTGATACTGGGGTGTTGACATAAATGTGGGACACTTTCAGAATATGAACTGGATGGAAGCAATGAGCACTTGTAATAAATTCTCACTACAGAGTCTGCAGAAGCATTTTCCTTTCATCATCTCATTAACGACTTCGAGCCATTAACATCTTCAAGTGCTGAGTAAGGATTTACATTTAATTTAAGTCTTCTGTTCTTAGCTGACAAAATGTATTTTACACACTTGATGGATATAATTAGTGTGATGAGGCTTTAAAAGAAATTGGCTTGGTTAAATTTAGAATTTGCCATGTCAGTTTATACATGAAGCCAAAGCATCCATATCAGTAGTTCTGTGGCTTTGTTAAAACACATTTTATTAATATTACTGATAGATAGATGTTTTTAATTTATGATACTGATACAGTCCAAATCCCACATGCTTTCAGATTTGGCAGCACCATCCATTAGGTTATGTTTTCAAATTATTTTATACTGGTCTTGCACATCAGAACTTCCATTATGTGCTATGGCTACAGACAAACTATCCTTTGGATAACAAGGAATTGTGCATAACTGCTTAAGTTCCTGTGCTTTACTAAGCTTTCATAAAAGCAGACCTCCATGGAAACTGCTGGACTTGAGTACCTGCAAACTGAGGGCAATTGCACTGCACTCACAGTCCCTTTTCCCTGCAATGTTACTGCTTTCTGCTCAGCCTGCCTCAGTGTTCAGGATTCTCATTTGGAATGCTCTCCCTCACATTTTCTGCGATGACTTGCTCACTAAAAAAGTGAAGCACTTGTTTGTGCTGCGAGCATCAGCAGGGGTGGGTAGAAGGTGTTGTCCAGTATCATGTGTGCTTGGAGTAAATCTGCTCTTTAATGAAGGACAAGTTTCTGCCTGGTAATTGGAGCTCCTGAATTCATGTAATAATACTGCTGGGTTTTGCTGCAGGCCCGCATTTTGTATCAATAATGTAACTGGGAACTGTTGTTAAAGCTAAATTAAAGTAGGGACAACTAAACATTTAGTTCCCAAAGCAGAGAGCCTGTTCATGCTAGGTACAAGTAGCCTTAGGAGCAGTTCCCAGACAGGTTTCCATCCCCGTCTGGAGGGATCCTGTGCTGGAAGGAGGCTAGTAAGTGTATTATACTGTGAGTCACAGCCGTGAGAGCACATGGAATGAATTTCTGAATTGGAGATTGCTGTGATGTGCAGTGTGGCTGTGTCTGGGTAGCTCAGCGTGTTTCAGGAGAAGCTGGCTGCTCTGGAGCAGGGTGGAATGAAGCTGCACTGCTCTGAGGATATGACTCATATCGCAGATGGCTGCAAGGCTAATGCTGGGATCTGAAAGTGTCAGATTACAAGTAATAGTGCACTGCTAACAGAGCTCTGATGTGCTGGAATGGTTATTTGATGTTACTCTTTTTTGAAGAGGAAGAGATGATCCTTTTCTCATACTTTGCTAAATATTTTTGTTTAAGATTACTATGATTGTTGTTAGTGAGGAATGTGGGGAATAAACTATTCTGGCTAAAAAACCCCCAGACTGGAGAATCTGTAGCTGTTTTTTAAAGTGAACCATAGTTAATTATTTTCTGAGGTGAGTTCACTGTAACTGTGTGCCAGGAATTAGTGTCAGTCCTTTGTGTAGTAGGTTAGAAGGCAGCTCCGCAGGAAACACCATTTTTCAACATGCAGCCCTCCCAGTGTTACTGAGGTAGGTCTGCCCCAGCTGCACCTCACTGAGGTACAACCTCTTCCTTTCCCTTGCAAGAGAACTTGCCAAAATCTCTGGGGAGGTAATTTTTTAGAGAAGCTCCATGGAGCTGGCCAGAGCACTTTGTAGACCCTTGAGTCTTGTTCAGATTTCCAGGTCTGGGGAAAAATGGAGAGGAGATAATGTTCTGTCACAAAGGTTAGGTGCTCGACTGGTGCAACAAATGGGTGAGATTTGGGTGTTTAAATTCCCATTTGCAGGTTTGAAAACCTTTGCTGCAGTCTGTTTTAAAATAAACAGGATAAACTATAGGAGACTGAAAAAAGACTTACAGTGTACTAATTAAGATGAAGTCTGAAGTGTTTTTCTGTTTGACTCCAGTCTGCTTTTTGTAAACTGTGTTCCCTTTCTCTGCTTTTATCACCTGCAGCTTTTGCACAACTTTGCACAGGCCAAATAGATGCTTCTGCAATGTTAAACAATGTGTTTAACAAAGAAAAGCAAACAAGAGACAATGTGCATGCTAGAATATACATTATGAAGTCTGCATTTTTGGAACAAAGAAATCCATTTATGATGGTTGTGTTTTCAGTGGATTTGTATGACTAATGTATTATGACTATTGCTTATTATCAACACCGGAGCAAAACACATGTTCAGTCTTCACAGCTCCTTCATCTACGGCTGTTTGTAATCTTGAGGGCAGTGAAGGGAAGAACTACCCAAGGCAGTTGGGATGCCCAGCTTTTATTGGAGATCCTGGCTTGCACCTTTGAATGTTTGCTGCACCTTTTCTCCTGAGTTACAGTGGAACCAGGATGGGGATGGTGATCTCATTGCATTAGTTTGGAGTCTGTTTGTGAGTTTTGGAGCCTTTAGGAAACTGGAAAATAAAAGTGCCCAAAAAACCCAGAACCATGAATTCTACAGTGCTATTTATTCTAACACTAGTTAAAGGACTGGCATTCAAACATTCAGTAAGTTGTTCCTGACCATAAAGGGCACATGTAAGAGCCAACAGCATAACCTAGGATTTGCCATGAAGCACAAAATAAATGCCAGGAGGATGTGCTCAGCTAGAATAATGTACCTGTTACCTGTTAGCAGTATCTTACCATTTCTACAGGTGTGGTAAATAAACATGTAAGAAACAACAAAATAATACAATGGAATATGTTTAGATTTTTTCCCATACCAGCTCAGTCCCACAGCTTTGGAAAGAATGTCTTACATTATAGGAAGGTATTTTCTTCATTTCATTTAGTAAGGTGTGAAAGAAGAGAGAAGGTTTGTATTTGATGTCTAAAGATGCCCAGAACCTGACAGTAGCAATTTTAAAAAATATATATGTTTAAAATACTTCTAAGTGATGCAGAAATGTTTATTTGACATTCCATATCTATCTATCTATCTATCTATCTATCATTTTGTATCTTTTAAATCCAGCTTTTTAAGTTCTGGAAAAGCTGAGTGACCCTTCCTGACCTTTTACTAGTGCTGTAAGCCACATGCAGTCCTTTCCCTGAGTTTTTTTCTGTTTCCATCTCTTGGTATAATTATGGACATGAACAGAAGTGCCCATAAAAATGCAGTTTTTTCTTACGATTAATACACCACACTATGGGATAGAGTGCCAGGATAATCCTTGGCAAGTACAGGGGGTACTGCTGGATTTCAGGTGGCAATAACTAATAAAGGCTGAGTTCATGGTGGCAGCTTCTACAGGCTGCTGCCACTATCACTGCAGTTAGGTTTGCTTTCTTTTGGCTCTAGGGAATTAGGGTCCTGAGAGACTGACCTAGCTAGTTAGTGGGTTTGTTCGTTTGGGGAGGAAAAGGATTTGCCCACAGAACTGAGCAGATGATTTCCTCTCAGTGGTGTAGTGAAGCACTAAACCTTGTAATGCATTTCTGTCCTGCTTTGGTGGTTAAGTAGTTGAGTAATTAAGATATTTTGGTTTTCACATGTCTTTGTGATGTATTAGTAGGCTCTGGCTGTCACAAAACACTTGGAAATTAGCAAAGTTAAAGTGTAATTATGAAGTCATACATGGGCTCAATGCTGGTGTTGGAGAAATAGAAATTCAGCCTTGAGGCAGGAGTGTGAACTGTGACACATGGGCAGTGTGTTGGTCAGGAACACAGGAAGGGAATGGCTTTAGTGGTTAAGATGACACATGTGAGGGGTTTTTTTTTTCAAGATTACACCTCCAGTCATTCAGCTGCCTTTTGGCAAACAAAAGAATTTGTGGGAAACAGTAACAAACTGTAAGTAAACAATGAAATATTTTGTTTTGTTAAGGAGTTTGGTTGATTTCAGTGATGAAGAATCTTAAACCTGTGATTTTTCACATGAATGTGTAATATTTCCTGTAATAACATCAGTAGGTCATTAAGCTCTTTAGGAAGAAGTTAATAAATAGGAATTAAGTGCCCTTTTGTCCCTTTTCAGTAAGCAATGCTTGTTCTTACATTAGAATGCCAGTGCTGTGGTCATTACAGTATAACAGTGTGAGCAAGACAAGACTTGTAGGGAGATGTGATTTCTTTGATGCATTGGCTGAATAAAAAGGTACTGCCTACTTGCAAATCTTTTTTCATTCTTGCTTTTATGATGTTTGTGCTCGTTCTAAATGAGATTTGCAGGTTCTCTGGTAGGTAAAACGTTGGCCACCAGCTCACAGCTAATTGTCCCAGAGGGTCTTGGATAAAATCCTTTTTATTACGTTATGACCTCCTTGGTGATCTGTTCATAGCTGTTGAGCTCAGTCACTTTTTACTGCTTGTGTGCTCTACTGTGTTCTGTTGGAGGTGATGCCAGGGAAGAGTTTGGCTGTATCCCTGCCAATCACATCACAATCACGTTCTGTCCCACTGTGATGCCACCCATTCTCAAAAGCCTCGCTAGGAGTGAAAAGCAAGGCACCAGAGCAGGGACTGATATGCACTTAAAACCATCAAAAGTTAGAATTACAACTGTATTTTTCCTCCAGTGTGGAGTGAAATGAGTTCCTGTGCACCTTCTTAGGGGCAATGAAATCTGAAGCCTGTCAACAGAGCTGTAATCCTGACTTCATTGTCTTATCTCCTTTACTGTGGTTTAAAATCATGCCAGTAACATTGGCACAGAGTTACTGAAACCTAATGTAGTTGCAGCAAAACGTGCCAGAGATTTTGCCCAAGCAAATATGCTGCATATTCATGTCATGTTTCCCATTGTGTGACTTCACTATTGTTTGTGAATTTGATCTTTCATCATTTGCCTCTTGTCTCTTTGTACATTGTGTGTTTTTGAGAAGAAGCCCGTACTTTGACTTGTTCCCAGGTGGTGAGTTGCCCTTCCTTTTGATGTCTAGTAATAGCTGTCTAATAATATCTTTCTCTCATTATTATAAAAATAAATTTAAAAAAATTTTTTTTAATCTTCTGTTTTTACGAAGTTGAATGAGTTGTTTGTGGCCTGAGTTTATTTTCTAGTCTAATAAAGCGGTGCTTTATAAATAATAAGTTCTAAATCAGTGGCCACGAACTTGTTAGAGCTCCTACCCTTGCTTACTTGTATGCTCCTTGCCTTTTGCTGGCAGTAGTGACTTTCACACTGGATAGGCCATTTCCTGCCAGCTTTCATCTACTCTTGTTTTCTCCATGTATTCACTCCATTCAGGTTATGGCTCCTGTACACAGATCCAGCTGAGTACTCAGTATGCTACAAGGGTTTTATGCTTCTGCTGTGTGATACGGAAGGATGCAAAGGGAGAAGGCAAACACATCTCTGTGAATTGATATATGCAGCAGATACCTGTGATTAAGCTCCCTACCCACTGGATGTCACTATTGTTCCACAGAAATTCATCCATGGAATATTTATCTAGCGTTGAGGGCTGACAGCAAAGACCATTTGCTTGCAGCAAACTGAAAATTTCTAATTGTATTTGCAGGAATATTGTACATTTATGTTCATTTTGCAATTGAATTTTATATCAAGGTTCACCATTTCATAGTAATAAGAAAAGAGAGCATTGCCAAACCTTCAGCTGTGATGACTGTGGAAGTGCAGATAGTGAGTCATGAAAACCAGCCAGCAGAGAAGCTTGCAGTCATTATACTCAAGCCACTTGTTCTCATTATTATTCTCTTACTCTGCAGTTGCTGGAGGTAATCTCAACACAGTGAATGAACATTACCAGTCTCCTCAAATTTGCTTAGTACATCAGTTATTTTGTTTTTCCGAAGATGTGCATTCTGTGGGGTTTATTACTCTGAAATAGCACTTGACTATACCAAAAGCTAGGTCGTTCAGAGGCCAAGTAATCCACTGGCGAGGAGGATGTCTTGGTGTGAGGGGACTGGATTGCACTCCCAGTACTCAGCTGCTGTGTGATCCAACAAGTTACCTCAAATCAGTCATGTCTGTGTGCATGATCTCTTAACATCTCTTGTAAACAATGAATGTTAAGAGATTGTTGAAAGGTGTTTCTACAGTGTCTCACAGAGAAAGTCCTGACTGCCCTTAACATTTTTGGGATGCTACAATAAAATGAAGCAGTCTGGTGATTCCACCTAACATTTGTCTCAACATCTTTAAAATAAATGTGGACTGCAAAACCAAAGAAAATGACAATGGGCATGGAAGATTCCTGCACTTTGCCTGTGGCTTGAAAAGCCCTTGTCTTCAGTGGCAGTCCCAGAACATCATACATGACTCAGGAAAAGGAATAGTAAATTACTAAAAATCCCAAAAATGTACAGCAAAACAAGCTCCAAACACCTTCAAAACTCACTGCTGCTCTCCTAAAATTGGAATAGGTGGTATCAGCTCCATTAAGGAAGAGCCAGGTCGTTGGAGGCACTCAGTAACATCTTCCTCAACTCAGTGCCTAAAATGCTTGTGTGAAGGCCCACAGGTTTGTGAGAGGCATCATAGCTGCTGTGGCTCTGACATCCTCTGAGGATTCCTTGGCATCACCCCAGCAAGGTTTTAACAGTTTTGGGAGAGACTAGCACCAAACCATCCAAAACCCGAGACAAAGTGGGATCAGGATTTTAGATACTGGAGAAAAGCAAAGGAGACATTTCTTTGCTGGAACCTTTGAGCCTTCAGCACTTCATTTGTATTCAGGAGAGGGGCATTCTTTCACAGGGACTAAAAGTTGCTCAGCTAAGACCAAGTCATTCCCACAAGATTATTAGAATTTGTGACTCTGGTGGCCTTGCCACCCAAAATAAGTCACTTCTGGAGTGTTTCATTTGACAGTGCTGAGGCTCAGTTTAGCTGAGTTCACGTGGGTTTTGCCCAGATGAAAGCAGGGGGTTCATCATGTGTTTTAAGGTGCTGTGGGGCTGGTTTAAAATGTTTTCTAAGCCATAGGCACTAGAGTGGGATTTAGCACCTTGGCTCACAGGCCTTGGGCTGTGCGAGAAGGTTCAGAGTTAGGCTGGGCATGTTTTTTGTGTGGTCAGACAGTGGCTTCATCACCAATGACAATGGCAGCAATTACACATTGACCTGTGTGTGTGGTATGTGTTTGGGAATACTTGCAGCTGGAGTTTTTCAGGCAAGGAATGAATTAGTTGATCTGAGCATGTCTGTGCATGAATATAGATGCTGGATTTTTACTATATTTTTGTTATCCATACATGATTAATGGGAGAGTGGCCTTATTTTCTTTTTCATGCCTATAATTAAATATTTTTCAAAGGGAGCTAGTGATGATTTTACAGGTATCGCTTTCTGAAGGAGGTTGTGGTTCTTTTTGACTAGTTATGTTTAGAACAAGGCATGAAAGAAACACAAAAGAAAGCATATAAAGTCCATCTCAATTATAGACAATTCTCACAATCACAGTCCATTAAGAAGTTTTAGAAGATGTATTAAATATTTTTGAATAACTAAAATTCTAAAGTAATAGTATGAAATTATTTTCTGATTGCACTTAGCACTCCTAAAACTAAATATCCAAATATAATTTTGTTTTTATATGTATTTATCTTTGTACACCCATACATGTGTGTATGTACGTATATATGAACACCATATGTTTTGGACCAAATCTCTTGTGTTTTGGCTGTGCCTGATATTAGTCACCACTGCAGAGGTGAAAGCCTCTGAAGTACAGGGATGGTTCTTACCACGAAGTTCATAGCAAACTCTAATCCTTCAGTACAACCAAGACCTGCTGGTGGAAAACTGAATTCTCTAGTAGCTAAGATAATTAAATGTGTATTGGCTTTTTAATAGCAACTTCCAAGGTGCAACTCAGGTGCAGCTCTGCTGTGCTGCTGAAGTGTCTCAAGCACTTGCATTGTTAATGGTGTGGGGTCCTTGTGCTCAGGGAAATGGGGTCTCTGTTGCAGAGCTCAGTACAGTCTCAAGCTTCCACCCTCAGCTATTTCCTCACTACAGTTCTTGAAAATGAGAATGGTTTCATTATATGAAAAAACCCTCAAACCGAACCCCTTCAAGTGTATTAGTTCTTTAAGAGATGTTTCTAGCTTTGTTTTCATTGTATCAAGCATATTTCAAGGTGATTGGCTGTGTTTGTGTTTTTTCCAGTAACAATTCAGGAAAGCCTTCTGCTAAGGTTTTGCTTTTTCTAATCTGCTGCAGTGAAACTGCTTTGTAGAAACATTCCCTCCCAAGTGATTGAAGATATGCAGTTTACTAAGCCAAATCAAGTTGCAAAATAGAGATAATTAAATTACTGACTTGATTCTATAAAGGTGCTGCTTTATTATTTTGTACCCTACCTTCCTGATAATTAAAATAAGAGGTATGATTTCTTTGCAAATATGGGAGGTATTATATTCTTCTGCAACCAACAAAATACATGATTTTGGGAGAAGGAAGGCAGAGAATAGCTGGGTTACAAATCTGTATTTTGCCCAGAATCACTAGACATTAAAACTGAGTATCTGAATTCTGTAATGTCATTAGAGTTTTGGTAAGAGAGAAAAATAATTTGTCATGGATTTATATAAAAGGATTTTTGGGTGCACTCCTCTCAGATCAGTGAGTAACCAGTTTTCTCTGAAAGCTCTTTGCAGCTGTGGTATGTCTAAAATGCACAGTGTTTGGCATTTTAAGTAATGAAGCTTTATTTAGTTATTAGAGGGACACTGTGCAAAACCTAACACGCAACCTTTGCAAGCCTAGCCCAGCAAATAAACAGAAATGGAAGAAAATGACAGCTTTTAATGGTTTCCTCAGCTACATTAATGCCTTTGACAGTCTTGAAAAGAGAATTCCTAATGAGAGCTGAAACAAATGTGTGCAGGAAGTGGTCTTGCTTTTGCTGCTGCACATTTGAGTTCCTCTAATTGCATCAATAAGGAATTTCTGCTCCTCATCTAATGAATGCCTTTTGACTACTTTCTGAAAGGCAACTGGATGTAGGGATAAACACTGGCACCTTTTGTATGAAGTCACATAAACAGGTTTCAATTGCTAGCTATCAGCCCTGGAAACACTGTGTTATAATGCAGTACAGTAAATCCCACTGTACCTTTTTATTTTAAATTTTTTATTAAGCCTAGGTTTCCCTCTGCTTTGCCTCTGGTGTCATACCTCATGTCCTGAGGGTGCTTTTTAGTCTCTCTTGTGTTGGGCAGCAATCAGGCATTTTTTCAGAGCTGTTCCTGCACCATCTCTGTCCTCAGACAACTCAGAATTCATATGATGCTACAGTACCTGGGTCTTTACTTTGTTCTGGGTTCAAAAAGTGAGTTTTAGAGCAAGGACTGGGGTTGGGGAGGCAGAGGGGGACACTCTGATTATATTTTTTCATTGTTGTCATTTTTCTCCCTAAACAGAGGCACAGTTGGTGCAGGTGCAGTGGATTACTTATGAAAGAAGTTTTATATTTAAAAACAAGAGAGACTTTAATGAAATCAGTAGAGGGTTTGTACAATAGGTATTGTATTAAACCAGAGCTCAGGCTTCACATTGATTGCGGTATTTAAATTTCAATGAGTTGATTATGTATGAGAGTAAAATGACCAGTATTATGAATGTACAAAAAAGAGACATGGAAGAGCTGTGCCAGAAAAGTGAGAAAAACGTTCCCTTTATAGTCCCTAGAGTTCAATAAAGCACCACTATTTCCCAGCTTTTAAAAGCTCTTTTATCACAATGGTTCATACCTCGCATTCCCTGGAGCCTGATTTGTTATACGTGCAGGGTCCTGTTCCATTCAGCAGCATCTCACTGGTTTCAGTGTTGGTAGGTTTGTAATCTACATAAAATTCCTGTGTGCTTGGAGTCATTTGCTTCAGCGACTGTCTTTTCTTTTTCCTGTGCCTTCGCATGAGAGAGCGCTGCTGCAGCTGCTTCATGCTGGCAGGGTAACGCTTCCATGACACATAGATCACCAGCAGGATCACCAGCACAGACAGGAAAAGAGCCACGCTGCCTGCTATGATTTTATGGAAGGAGATGTGTTCTGTGTCGTGCTCGGGCTCGGAGCTGGATTCGGTGGCTCCAATAGTTGGGGGCAGAGGGGGCTTGCTGTCATGTTTAGGCCTGGTGAGTTTTGGTTTAAACGTTGGCTTTGGGAGAGCTCGTGCTAGTTCAAACCTTTCCGTGGTACTCTTGCCACAGATGCTGTAGTTTTTCACTGCATCAATAACATTCACCCCTTGCAGCTCTTTGGGGCTGGCACAAATAATTGTATTTTCCCTCAGCCCTTTAAAACTTTTAAGCCAGTTTACCAGAGAGCAAATGTTTCTGCTGCATTCCCATATATTCCCAGCAAGGCTGATGTCATTGAGAGATATCCAAGAATCCAAAATTTCTTGACCAATAAATGTGAGCTTGTTTGAATCCAGGTTGAGGCGCTGTAAATTGGGCACACACTGAAAAACACTAGGTCCACTGAAAGCTTCTATTTCATTGCCAGATAAATCAAGTCTTTGTAATGAGCTCCAGGTCCAGGACATAGTTTGTCCTATCACACTGATTTTATTCCACTGTAAATAAAGGTTTTGAAGGCTGACTAGCCTTGGAAAAAGTGCCAGGTTGAGCTTAGAAAATTGATTGTGCTCCAGATGAAGCTCTTTCAGTCTGATCATACCTGCAAAGACATTCCTTGCTAAACTTCGGATGCGATTATAACCCAGGTCCAACAGTTCAAGGTTCCTACAATCTTGAAATATTCGAACAGGGATGGTTCTTAGGGAATTGGACCGCAAATGTAAACTCAGCAGCTTCCTTAAGCCCCTGAACTGTTCAGATCCCAGAGACTGCAGCTGATTGTATGACAGATCCAAATTCCGGAGATTTGTCACAGGTCTGAAGGTATTATTAAGAAAATAGGAGATTCTGTTGGAACTCAAGATCAACTCTTTTAGTCTGCGTATTCCACTGAAAGCATTTTCGTCAATATTGCTGATGTGGTTATGGTCTAAATAGAGCCAGGTGAGTTGATTAAGACCTTTAAATTGATTGTATTTTAGTTTTTGGAGGCTGTTATATCGAAGGGACAAACCTAAACAACCAGCAGATATACTTGAGGGAATCTCCTGCAATTTCTGAGATTCACAATATACCATTTTGCCTTCACACCTACAGCCCTTAGGGCATCCTCGTTCAGCAGAAGAAAGCATTGTCAGTAATACAGTAGGGGCTATTACCAGAGCTACAGCTGATCCGCTCAGTAGCCTAATTACATTGAAACCTGGAAATAAAAACAACTTAGAAAAGTTATCCCCCCACACATCAGTCATTTCTTTCAATCATGCTAAAATCTTTTACTTCAACAATCATTTACAAAGCCCTAGCTCAACTCAGCTACTTTTCACACTGTTTTTTTTTACTCAGCTTTTTTTTTTTTTTTTTTTTTTAAGAATACCTTGATATAAGTACTGAAAAAACAGTTGGGTAAAAGGTGTAATCCCTGAGCCATTTAAGTATAATAACAAATCACATCAAGGTAAGTCTATGGAGTAATTAAAGCACAGGCTATGCAGTAACTATGAACTATAAATTAAAAAGATAACATGAAAAACATACCCATCCTTTGTGTTGTTCAAAGGTCGTCCTTAGGTCTTTTGTTTTTTGCTTAGTGTGCCACAAGCATGGCAGCCCCTGTCAGCTGCACTGTAGTGAGTCAGGGCTCGTTGACACCCAGGAAGAAAAATTGGACCCCTTGGGAGATGGACCGATTTTGGAA